>JAQJVL010000298.1:42934-253301 GCA_035578905.1 Stictocephala bisonia
TACACTATAAGATAGGTTAATTATAGCTAAAGACCTAAAGTGTTTCCTAAATTCTACTTTTCAACTAAAAATACAAGAAAAAGTTAGGTTTAAAAAAGAAACATAGAAAAAGTTAGGTTTTAAAAAAAGAAACATAGAAAAAGTTAGGTTTAAAAAAAGAAACATAGAAAAAGTTAGGTTTTAAAAAATGAAACACAGAAAAAGGTAGGTTAGCAAACATCAGAAAAGTTCAGTTAAAATTAACTTTTTAACTGAACTTTTCGGAAAAGTAAGGATAACAATCATCCTTTCAGTTGATTGTTAGACTTACTTTTCTGATGTTTGCTAACCTACCTTTTTCTGTGTTTCTTTTTTTAAAACCTAACTTTTTCTATGTTTCTTTTTTTTAAACCTAACTTTTTCTATGTTTCTTTTTTTAAAACCTAACTTTTTCTATGTTTCTTTTTTAAACCTAACTTTTTCTTGTATTTTTAGTTGAAAAGTAGAATTTAGGAAACACTTTAGGTCTTTAGCTATAATTAACCTATCTTATAGTGTAATAATGTTATTTTAAAACATGATTATATGAAGCAATAGTGTTTTTATGGTGAATGGGTAGTTCTCTAGGAGTTTTGTATGTAGGATGAGTGATGGGTGTAGGGTGTGTCCTAAGGAATCGTGTGTGTAGAGGTAGGTGGAATGGTCTATTAGGAGTCAAGTGTGTTGGTTAAGTGGATGGTCTATCACAGGTGAGTAATGTTCTAATGGATAGAGTATCAGAGGTGTTATATGTTGAGTAGGTGAGTGGACTGTTTGGTCATACCTGTATGGTGTGTGATTGTTCTTGTATGTTAAATGGGTGGTGGTCCTTTAAAAGTCTTATGCTTTGGAAAGGTGATCAAGTCGAATGTTTGGTAGGTAGGTCATCGATGAATGTATTGAGTCAATCTAAGGTTTTATGTAAATGGGTAGTTATGTAGTCTATAGAGAGTACTGTGTGTGTTGAGTAGGTGGGTGGTTAGTCAAGAGTGTAGAATGTTGAGTAGGTAGGTTATTCATGTGTGTTGATTAGTGGGTGCTCTATCACAGGTGAGTAATGTTCAAGTGGATGGTGTATCAGAGGTTTTATATGTTGAGTAGGTGGGTTGAGTGTTAGGTCATGCCTCTATGGTGTGTGGTTGTTCTTGTATGTTTGGTAGGTGGTCCTTCGAAAGTCTTGTGCTTTGGGAAGGTGGTCAAGTCGTGTGTATGGTAGGTAGGTCATCCATGAATGTTGGGTGTTGATCTATGGTTTTATGTAATGGATGGTTATGAAGTCTATCTGTGTGTTGAGTAGGTGAGTGGTAAGTCAAGAGTGTTGGATGTTACGTAGGTGGTAGGTGGGTTGTTCATGTTAATTAAGTCATGATTGTATGGTGTGTGGTTGGTCTTGTATGTTAAATGTGTGGTGGTCCTTTAAAAGTCTTATGCTTTGGAAAGGTGGTCAAGTCGTGTGTATGGTAGGTAGGTCATCCATGAATGTTGGGTGTTGATCTACGGTTTTATGTAATGGTTGGTTATGAAGTCTATCTGTGTGTTGAGTAGGTGAGTGGTAAGTCAAGAGTGTTGGATGTTACGTAGATGGAAGGTGGGTTGTTCATGTTAATTAAGTCATGATTGAATGGTGTGTGGTTGGTCATGTATGTTAAATGTGTGGTTATACGTGAAGTCTTGTTTTTGTTGGTGGTCGAGTCGTATGTTTGGAAGGTTGGTTGTTCTTGAATGTTAGGATTGTGAGTTAATCGGAGGTTTCATGTAATAGGTAGTTAAGTGATCTATCGAGAGTACTGTGTGTGATGTGTAGGTGGGTGGATGGTCAAGTTGTATTTTTGGTAGGTAGGTCTACCATGAATGATTGGTGTCAATCCAAGGTTTTATGTAATGTTCAAGTGAATGGTGTATCAGAGGTGTTGTATGTAGAGTTGGTGGGTGACCAACCAAGAGTCTTATATGTAGAGTGTGTGTGTGGTTGGTCTTTTGTGTGTTGAGTAGGTAGATGGTTGGTGTAGAATGTGTGGTGTCTTGTATGTTAAGTAAATAGTCTGACAAGAGTCTTTTTATGGGAGGGTGAATGGATTATCAAGATGAATGTGTGGTGTGTAGGTGGGTGGTTAATCAAGTTGTATGTTTGGTAGGTAGGTCTTCCATGAATGTTAGGTGTCGATCTAGGGTTTTATGTAATGGTTGGTTATGTAGTCTATCTGTGTGTTGAGTAGGTGAGTGGTAAGTCAAGAGTGTTGGATGTTACGTAGGTTGAAGGTGGGTTGTTCATGTTAAGTCATGATTGACTGGTGTGTAGTTGGTCTTGTATGTTAAATGTGTGGTTATACGTGAAGTCTTGTTTTTGTTGGTGGTTGAGTCGTATGTTTGGGAGGTTGGTTGTTCATGAATGTTAGGATTTTGAGTCAATCGGAGGCTTCATGTAATAGGTAGTTAATTGATCTATCGAGAGTACTGTGTGTGATGTGTAGGTGGGTGGTCAGTCAAGTTGTATGTTTGGTAGGTAGGTCTTCCATGAATGTAGGGTGTCAATCTGATGTTTTATGTAATGTTCAAGTGAATGATGTATCAGAGGTGTTGTATGAAGAGTGTGTGGTTGGTCTTTTGTGTGTGTTGAGTAGGTAGATGGTAAGTCAAGAGTGATGAATGTTTGTAGGTAGGTAGGTAGGTTGTTCATGGATGTAGTGTCAATCTGATGTTTTATGTAATGTTCAAGTGAATGATGTATCAGAGGTGTTGTATGAAGAGTGTGTGGTTGGTCTTTTGTGTGTGTGTTGAGTAGGTAGATGGTAAGTCAAGAGTGATGAATGTTTGTAGGTAGGTAGGTAGGTTGTTCATGGAAGTGTGTTTGGGTCTCTGAGGGTGGTGTATATACATTTTCTGATCGAGTATATTATAGTCAAAAGAAACCAAACTTTCTTAGTGTTAATACCAAAGTTTTTACAATAGGGACATTTCAACTAACTATTCGTTTATTTGTTTAATACGTAAACAATCATTAATACTGAGTTTTGTTAAAACCAGACTTAAAATGTGAACATTAAAGAGAATTTATTCCTATTGACTACTTACACTTTGTCATCTGTTTTGAGTCAATTGGATAGTTATGTAAGTAAAACAATTAATTTACATGTGTTACATTAGTTTTGTATGTTGTTTTCAACTCAAACTAAGTTTATAAAGGTTCTATAAGAGTATTTTAAAGGGATTTTAAGTGTTTAGGAGAGATATTATTGTTATGACACTGAATTTAAATGTTTTTAGGGAATTGTAACATATTTTGTACACAAATATCCCTATTTATTGAGATTTTAACTACATTTTAAGGGATTTAGAGACTACTATGTTGGTAGTTCTTCCTTGATTTGAGACATTTTTCAACACATTTTTGTGTAAAGTTTTCTGAAATTTGTATGTATCTTTGATTTTTTTCTTACTTTTGGACATAATTTACTCTTCTTTTAGAAAGTTGTACCATATAGTACAGGATCACTTCATGATTCTCATAGATTTTAGTATTTAACCAGTTTTCTTTCACGGTGAGTGTTTAATTCCTCACTACCCTCAAGTAAGCTGAAGGCAAAACTTAAGGGCATTGCCCAATTCCCATGGGACGCTCCCGATAGAGGTCTGGTAACCCCCACGGGTAGTTTAATGTAACTTGCCCCAACCATCGCAAGTTACGGTGATAGCCACTCCATAACAAAATGCTACCTCCCAGTATTATTTAGTTATTTACTTTTTATATCTTTGGGTCCCTCAGTAAGTAAAAACATCACTTTACTTAGAGAAGCCTTTCAATGTGACGTACAGACTTACAAAGGGGTTTTTATATATACATTAGTTTTATTATTTTTGGTTCTTTTTTTTGTTTTTTTAATTTTTTTTATTTGTGTTTTTTTTTTCTTTTTGTAAGCCTCTCTCCCTCACCTATGGATACTATCCAGCCATTCAATCATACATGTACCTTACGAGGGCCCGGACTGCGACTCAAGGTCTTACGGAGGTTAATCCAGCCCCGAGCTGCAGGACTGTCTCAGGTCTTATGCGTTTTACGGCTGCCTTGGAGAACAGTCGGACATTTTTTATTAAGTTGGGCCGTCCTCACCTCGATGGTACGGTATTCTATCACTTGGAGCTGGAGATAGCTGTTAATAAATTGAAGTTATGTAAGCTCACAAAAGTGTTCGTATTATAACAGAATTTACTTTATGGATTTTTTTTTTAAAATGATGATGGTAAAAGAGTTTATTTAAAACTACCTTAACATTACTTACCTGGCGTAGGAGTTACCGTAATCAAGAAGAAGGTTCACCCAGTATGAGGTTTTTACATTGCACTGCGGTTGGGTTGGGCCCGTCCAATGTTGTAAATTGGGTTTCTACGGACATGTTAGTAACCATGGGTTATTAGAAGAGTTTAACAGAGTTCCGATGTAGTGGAATTGGTGTCATATGCAAGTGACACAGGATGTAGGAAAGGAAGGAGGTAAGGGTTAACGGTTCTGGAAGGACGTTCTGTCTTTTTTAGTTGTTCTTTTATTAATTGTTATGTTTGAAGTGAATGTATATTATTGTTTTTCTGTTTTAAAGTTTATGTGAGTTTGGGTTTTTTGTTAATGTAATCGTGATCGTGTTCTACAGCTCGTTTTTTGTTGATGATGTGATGTCCGTATGCTACTGTGTCGATGCCGTTTTCTAAAATGTACCGTTTGTCATCGAATGGGGAAAGCGATAATTTTGAGATATGTTGTGTGTGTATGTTGTGTTTTTGACTTCTAATGTTTAATGCGGATGTTGTTTTGGGGATGTGATGGAAAAGACATTGTTTATACATTTCATGTTTTAGTTGTTTTTTTATAGCGACTCGGGGGACGCCCTTCGCTACCTTCTTTTCCTCCATATCGAAATTTAAAACTGAATAGCACTTTGCCCTTAAACCAATGATTTCCCTAGCTGGATTAGAATTCATTTCATCCTTGAATTTACCTAACGCTTTTTTGTTTGAAATGCTGTAACACGGGTGGCTGGGTGGGTAGTCTGATGTGTCGAAAAGATGAAGTTCGTTTTTAATGTCAGCGTAAACGTCTGGTGTGTAAACATTGTAAAATAATGAATCGGTATCGGTCATGCAAAGCTTTATGTTCTTCCCGTACTTTGCTATTGCCCAATTATAGTGAAAGTTGTACATGATGAATTTTGAGATTTCCAATACTGAGAACCCGACATAAATGGGTCTGTTTAAAAAGATTGTTTGTTTTTTCAATGCCAATCCCGCGATGTCTTTGTTGTATGCGAAGAATGTTTTAAGTCTGGGACTAGCTGTCCATTTGACCAATTGCTTTTCGTTGGTGACCAATTTGAAATCAATGCGCGACCTAACATTTGCCAAGGATTTCCCGTACGTGGCGTTGTTCATTAATTTAAAAAAATCTTTTTCAAAGTTATTTTTCGCTTCTTTTCTTTTCTCTGTATTAAAATTAATAAATGGGGCTAACCAGGCAGACTGTTTAAAACTTAGGACTCTGTGGATTTTAGTCAGTACAAGTCCTAGTTGTAAGTAAAGTTTTAGAGTCCTGTAGTGTACAACGTATTTTGTTTTGTCGTATAGAGTGGTTAGTAGTTTTTCGGACTTGGTGGGTTTATAGTTTAGTTCGTCAAGTAGGTCCTTACAGTATGGGGAGAGCATATCGTCTGTCACTACTTTACGTTCGGGAGCCAGTGGAAAGTCGGAATGTAAGTCGTGTAAGTGGTCAGGGTAGTGCAGGTCCACTTCTAAAATGTAACCAATGTCGGAGTCGTCGGGTACTTTTGTAAAGTCAGTGGCTTGTGGGTCGATCCATTTAAAGTCAGACTCTGGGAGTCTATCGGACATACTGGTCCCGTACAAATTATTACAATCTAGATAAATTAGATAGTTGGTTGGTTTCGATGAGTCATAGTCGGGTAGGTAAGGGTTGTTGGCCTGGGCGTGCCGGTTAGGTATCATGGAGACACCGCCCCGGATCCCAGACTCAACGAAGAGGTGGTGGTCAATGTCTGTGAGTAGTTCGAGTTTTATGTCAGTCATTTTAAGCATGGAATTCCATGCCAGTCCGGGGGCAGAGTAGACGTTACACGGGTCAATGTCGTAGTATGTCATACTGGTAGTTCTAAAGTTTTCAAAAACATCAGCCAGTAATAGTACGTCTGTAAGTAGGTAAAGGTCATGGTACTCTTTCATGGTTGTCATGTCAAAGGCAGTCCATACAGCTTGTGCGTGTAAGTAGTCATCGTCGGATATGTGTGTTTGAGTCAGGTCGTTGAAGAACGCCTCCTTGGGAGGAAGTTCAGTGTCATTGAATTTAGATTCGTCCGTCATGTAAGAGTAGGGAAAGACGCCTTTGCGTAGAAGTAGTTCAGTATTAGTCATACACTGCCCTAAAATTTGGAATTTGGAAGCCCCATCGGTAACTAAGTTGGACACGAGTGTGTCCAAAGAAGCGTTTAAAAATTGGAGTGAATCCAGGAATCGTAGTGACCCAAGGGTGACTGAAATGTACCGCTCACTGGTTGTAGCGATACATGACAGTTTTTCTTCTTTGAATTTACCTAACCCTTGGATAAGATGGTGGCAGTCATAACCTCTGAGGTTATGGAAGAAGACTGGGATGTGGTCGGGGACTTTGTAATTTAGATTACATGAATTGTGGGCGGGTCCTAGGAACTCACCCGTTAAATGATTGTGGTTGGCCACTTTGTCACCGTCTAACGGTTTTTTACAAAGGTGGCAGGTGGTAGCGTTTTGGAAAACAATTTTGTCTTGAGGGGTCATTTTGATAGGGGTATTCTTTTTAATAATTTGTGAGAGTTCCTCAGACTCTCCGATCAAGCAATTTAGGAACGTTTCTACAACGTTGGGACCACTGTAGACTTTTGGTTGCTTTATGGGTTTACCGTTACTGTCAATGATTATGTAGCAAAAGCCAGAGGGGACGTGATGGGCAGTGTTTGTCGTGTGTGACGTGGATGGGTCGTTCATTGTAGTGGGGATTGGAACGACAAAGGACTCGAAGTCACAGTAAATAGTAAAAGGGACTTTGTGAGTTAGTGTATAGTTTGTAAAAGACATGTATTTTTCATCATCGGTCGGTAGTCTGGTTTTTTGTGCTCCGTGAGGTGAACACAAAGGTAAGTGGTTAGTAAGTAAGTCTTTAGTCCAAAATCTGTGTAGACAGTAGTCACAGTAGTAATATGCTTTATTATGTTTAGTCAAGTGAGCTAAAAGTCGGGACATGTCGGTAATCAGACAGTAGTGAGTGGTCGTGTCAGTAGTCAACAGTAACAAGTTGATGTGATGAAGCCTGAATTTCTCTTTTGTTATACGTAAAGGGTAAATTTCATCTTTTTCAAAGCCGAATACATTGACAGATAAAGCGGGATTTAGTTTTTCAAATTTATCAAGATCGGAAATTTTGACGGGGTAGCTAATCCCAGACATATTTATATTATGTTCCAAGGATTTATAATAGCTTAAGCGTCTATGTCGGTCAGGGTACAATTGAGAAAGTATAGAGTACAGGAAGCATTTATTGTCATCGTTTTTAAAATTTATGATTCCTTGTTTGGGGTGAGATATTTTTTTGGGGGTGGGTATGTAAGAAGAAGCGTACAAAGGTTGAAATTTGACAATGAATAGGTCTAATCGTAAAACGTTTTCTATTACCCACCCGCTTCCTTGACTTACCCACTTAGCCACGCTTTCTAAAATTTTGTCTGTAGCCTCGGAATACTGCATATCTAGGGAATCGGAAGGTAGCAAAGGTCGAGTTTTGCCGTGAAAGAAGGGAGTGGTGGTAATTTCTTCGTTATTAACAATTTTGGAAAATTTAATTTGAACCGTGATGTACCATTTTACTCCCCCGAGCCTGTTTAGGTGGTTATTTATTTCAGACAAGATTTTATTTTTATGTTCGGTCAGAACAGTAAGGGGGTCGGGATCGGAAGTGTTGAAGCGGCGGGAAATGGTGACGAGGTTGTCGTATATGGAAAAGGATTCCATCTTTTAAACAAAATTAAATCGGAAGTAAAACAAAGGGCACAAAGTATTGATTATTACTTTGAAATACCGTACAGAGAACGGCGTCCGAAATATAAAGGAATAATTACTGATATCGAGGAGCAAAGTGAAGACACGTCTGATCGGCGCAAGCGCAAGAGCAGAAGTGAGACAGATTGAATGTGTTGGTCGTTTATATAGGGATCGAGGGGGGAGTGGGTGAAACAAATTCAAAATACCGCACAAAGAACAAAGGTCAAAATGTAAAGGAATAATTACTGATATTGAGTAGGAGCAAAGTGAAGACACGTCTGATCAGTAGGAGCGCAAGAGCAGAAGTGAGACAGATTGAATGTGTTGGTCGTTTATATAGAGATCGAGGGGGGAGTGGGTAAAACAAATTCAAAATACCGCACAAAGAACAAAGGTCAAGATATAAAGGAATAATTACTGATATCGAGGAGCAAAGTGAAGACACGTCTGATCAGTACGAGCGCAAGAGCAGAAGTGAGACAGATTGAGTGTGTTGGTCGTTTATATAGGGATCGAGGGGGGAGGGGGAGGGGGTGATTAGGTCCACGCCTAGACATGAAAACCAGTTTGGCGCCTGGAGCCCTATACCCGAGTTTCGCAGCCGCTGTATGAGTCACGCGCCTGTCCAGACTTGAAACTCCGATTACGTCATCCTGTGTAGTACTGTTTTTCAAAATGAGAAGAAGGGACTATGTACAATGTTAGTTAAGTGATTATTAAAAGACATTGAGCAAATAAAAGATGTAAAGCAATGATTGTGGTAATGGAAGTGGTTTCGATAAGACAAGTGCGCGAGAACTATTGGACTGTCAGTTCACCGAGCAGAGGCAGTGAGACACGGTTTGTGAAATGATAGTGAATTAGTCCTTGAGTGTCGCTATAGTACAAAGGAAGGGATTTTTGAGTATAGGAAGTGAGGCTAGGTGTAGGGGAACTGATAGGTTCTGGATAGGAAGTGAGGTAATAGAGAGTCCACAGAATTGATAATAAAAGTGAGTGAAAGTAAGTAATGTAACCTAGGTAACATGTACACGCACGCAAAGGTGGGTGAAAATAGGAAATTGTTAGTTGATAGTTAATGAAAGAAAATGTGAAGCTTGTAGTAACGGACTGATAAAGCTCGAGTAGACCTCGTAAGTACAGTTAAAGTACTTTAGGTTGGATAGTCCGGTTAGGTATGGGTAAGAGTGAGAAGCTAGCGTATTAAGTTTGAAGGATGTCAGGTGTGTTTGATATGAAGTTAAGTAGATGGGAGTTAAAGGACCAAAAGGTTAACAGTGTATTAAATATAGCTGCCCCGTAATTTTTAAATAAACCGTGTATTGCGGGTTGCCTTGAGTATGTACTCAACCGTGATTGAATAGATAAGTATAGGTAGGTAACGATGGTAGGAAGCCGTAGATGGGTACCCGAAGGTAAGAGCACATGTTAATAGTAACATTCAAAATTAATTTAAATAGGTAGGCTAACAGTATGTGTGAGAAAGATTACCTGTAAAGTGAGGAGGCAACCAATCAGAGTGTAGCATATGGGTGCGCATGCGCGCCAGACCAGTAGCTGACAGATGAATAGCGTACGAAGGTAGTCGTTGGAAGTACACGAAAGCATTTTATATAGTACATATGTAAATGTCTACCATCCTTTGCATTTTATATAGTATGACATGGGACTTTGGGAAGGGAGGAGGGACTTCCCTTCCGAAGGTGTCATGTTTCCGAAAGCATACGCTTAATTTTACCACTAGGTGCGCATTTGCACAGAGAGCAATCGACATTTGTTATAGTGTATATTGCCACAGAGTAGCAAGTCTCTGCGCATGCACCACCCACGAACCGATGTGGTCGCTAGGTGCGCTGTGATCGGTCGGTATTGCTGCTAGAGGCGTTGCGATCGGTATTGCCGCTAAGTGCGCTGTGATTGATCGACATTGCCGCTAGGTGTGCTGCGATTGGGTCAGCCACATAGAGTATGTGAAGTATTACGTTTGTTATAGTATATATGATGTTGATTTTATATAGTATAAAGACGCCATATTGGATGGGGGAATTTTGGGGAGGGAATTTTCCCACGGGGTGTGAGTTGGCGCGGGCGGGAAGAGACGCCATATTGGATCCGGTCGCCATCTTTTGTATTTTATATAGTATAAAGACGTCATATTGGACAAAAAAGTGCATTTTATATAGTATGATGTGGGAAATGTGAGGGAAATTTGGGAATTTGGAGGGAAATTTTGGGAGGGAAAATTCCCACAGTGGGTTGGCAACACTGCGCCGCCATCTTGGATCCGGTCACGTGACCAAAAAAAAAGTGAGTCTTGAACTCTTATATTTTATCTACTACCGAAGATACCCGAAGATACCCGAAGATACCCGAGAGTGGTGCCAAAACCAGCAGATATTCACTACTAATGTAGCCTATATTTAAAAAATGTTTATTTCAATGGTAAACTCCATAAGGAATCTGAACATATTGGGCTCTCATACCTACAGTATTGTGTGAATTAATGGAATCACTGTGAAATTTTTCAATATTCACAGTTGGCAACACTACCTACACAGTTGACAGCTGACCAAGCATTGAAAACATAACCTTACTTTTCTCTGTCTTTATTTTGAGTGTGTTTTAAGTCATTTCTTACCAAGCTTGTGTTGTTTTTGGGTTTTTTGTACTATTTTGTGTTGTTTTTGGTAACTAGTGAGTTTGTTTTAGTTTTATTCCAACATGGATATTACGCCTAGGAAGCGTGAAAAGATTGTCACGTTGAGTGAACACACTACTATGTCACAAAGAGAGATTGCTAGAACGTCTGGAGTAAGTCAGTGGGTAGTAAGCAAAATTGTGAAGCGTAAACGAGAAACGGGATCAGTGGATGTGAAAAGGTTAGGAAAATGTGGAAGAAAGACAAAAACAACACCAGCAGATGATAGATTTTTACTTCGAAAGAGCAAATTGGACCCAAGAAAATCAAGCCAAGACCTACAACAAGATCTAGCAGCATCAGGTATAGTGATTCATGACTCAACTGTTCGTAAAAGACTTTTGGGTACGTAAAAAAACGACTGTTCGTAAAAAACGAGTATATTAACCTCTAATATAGCTGTAGATTTGTATTGGAAGCTGACTTCAACAGTTAATAATAGTAACAGTGCTGTCAACATCAATTTATCTGTGATAAAATAATAACATATTTGTTTTAATTTCTCCGTATTATAATTTAATATACTGTTTTGTCAAATAATTAAAAAAAGGAATAGCTAGGCATACATTTTCCAATTGTGTGTTGTAATAATTGCAGCTTAGACAATCTTTTTAAATTTATATATAAAAAATGTTTATTTCAATGGTAAACTCCATAAGGAATCTGAACTTATTGGGCTCTCATACCTACGTTATTAAGCAAAATATCGAAAAACTGCCAAGAATAAAAAAAACTTAAATTTACTATTTACATCTAAACCTATGATAACATTTAGCGTGTTTCATAAGAAAAAACAAAATTAATCACAATATTGAAAAATGGCGGCTATTTTTAAAATTTTAAAGTTGTGTTTTCAACTGTCTCCAAAAACAAGTTAAGGTTCTACATTTGAAGTTTTTTTCAGACTTATGGTTTCCAATATTACAATGGTGACCCATTTAAAAAAGACACCCTGTATTGAGAACCAACACATTTCTCACACCAAAAAAAGACCAACACATTGATCTTGCGTGGTTGGTTCACATAAAACCCACAGCAACACACTTTGAGTTTCTCAGAGGGTAGTATACCATTTACCCAATAATAATAATAATAATAACCTTTTTTATTGCGTCAGACAAAGTACATTGTATTGCAATAGTCATAAATGTTAATAAATGTTTAATAAACTAAATAGTCTAAAATTTTCCATTCATTCATTCCATCAAAGTCACTTTCAAACATACAATTTTGCATTCAGAGGTCATCCATTCGAATTCTATCCAATTACAGCTCTGGTCTGTGTGTTCACAGGGCCTCCCAGTTGTGTGCCATAAACGCGTCTGTACTATAAAATGCTTCTGCAATCAGAACTTGCTTCAGACGCGTTTTGAATGCCTTGAGCATTGGGGCACTTTTGACCGAATTTGGCAGACTGTTGACAAATTGGGCTCCTGCCTGTGAAGGCAAACGCTCATAAACTACCGTTCTGTGTTTACCAGTTCGGTAGTTGTCTCTGTCTCTAGTTGCATAGGATTGTATGTCACTACCTCTTATGAGATTGCACTTTGATTTGAAAAAAATGCATGTATTCAAGATGTAGAGACAGGGTAATGTCAACAGTTTCAAGCTTTTGAAAGCAGGTTTGCACGACTCTCTCATGTCCAATTTTGTGATGGTTCGGACTGCCTTTTTTTGAAGAATGAAAATTCTAGAAAAGTATGCGTTTGTGCAACCTCTCCACAAGGCCAATCCATAGGAGAGGTATGGGTAAATTACTCCGTAATAAGCCGACATCAGTACCTGAGTCGGGCAGTATTCGGATAGTTGTCTCAAGACATAGATGCCTGAGGTTAGTTTTGAACACACACTGTCTACGTGAAAACCCCATGTCAACCCTCGATCCAGGTGTATTCCAAGGAATTTTGTCGAGTAGACTTCTTCAATCTCAGTCTCATCCAACATGACTGTGGGACTTTGATCTGAATCGGTTTGGCACAAACAAAATTGAACAAATGACGATTTGCAGCGTTTGTTCTGAGGTTGAGCTTTTGGAAATGTTGAATAGCACTGTTGAGATCAATGGAAATTATCTTTTCGAACTCTTTGGTAGAGTTCGCGCTAAAACAGATAGTCGTGTCATCAGCGTACTGGACGAGTCGCCCTTTTTCTACTGATGAACCAATATCGTTAACATATATCAGGAAAAGGAGAGGACTAAGCATGGAGCCTTCGGGGACTCCATAGTAAAGTTTCTCTTCTCCCGATCTAGCATTAGAAATACTTACAAATTGTGTTCGATGACTGAGATACGATTGAATCCACTTAAGCGGCACTCCTCGTATCCCATAGTATTCTAGTCTGTGAATCAAGGTGCTATGATCAACACAGTCAAAGGCCTTTGACAAGTCAAGGAACACATTGAGTGTCTTTTCTCGTCTTTCAATACCCTCCACTACCATATCGACCAGACGCACAACTGCATCTCTCGTCGATTTACCACCTCGGAAACCGAATTGGTTATTTGATAGTAGATTTGACCTTTCAAAAAAACTAACGATTTGAATAAGGAAAACCTTTTCAAAGACTTTACTGAAGGCCGGTAATATTGAGATTGGACGGTAATTTTCAGTTGAAAAAGGATCGCCCTTTTTGAGAATCGGGGTCACTTTTGCGTTTTTGAGAGCGGAGGGAAAAGTTCCCGAGTTAAAAGAGAGATTAATTAAATGCTCGAGTGGCTTCAACAGGTGGCTCGAGCACTGTTTGAGAAGCTTCATAGAGACGTTATTTATGTCATTCGATAATTTTGGCTGAAAGCCACCGATAACTCTGGAGATTTCTTTTTCTATTACTGGTGCTAATGCCATGGATGCAGCTGGGCTGGGCAGCGAGAAAGAGAGCGGCTGATCGTTAGGTGGACAAAATCCATGGTCAGCTCCAACCGAGGCAAAAAATCTATTGAACTCACTAGCGACCCTGAAGGGATTGGTAACTCGTTCGTTTCCAATTTGCAACTCAATTCGTTTGTCAGGTCGTGTGTTATTATTGTTTATTATGCTCCATGCTGTTTTTGATACATTTTTTGAAGTGAGCAATGTTTTGGTGACATCATAAGCTTTTGCGGCTTTGATGACTTTTCTGTACGTTCTTTTGTAATTTTGAAAAAATGTTTTAAACGTTACATTTGAGGTGTGTTTGATAGCTTCGGAGAAAAATAATAACTTTTCTCTCGAGACAAGAATACCTTTGGTAATCCAAGCACACTTTTTTAATCTTGGTTTTTGGTTAGTTTTCTTTAAAGGACAGCTCTCATTCAGATGAAAGTTAAAAGCTTGTTCGAAATTTTTGAATTGAAGTTCCACAGGATCTTCTAAGTTTAAAAAACTCCATTTTTCACGCGTGAGTTGAAAGTTAAGTAGCGCTATGTTTGCGGGTCTCGTATCTCTGATAATTTTATGAATGGGCGGATCCCGTGTTGGCTCAAAACCACTTATGATAGCCTGTTGGCCATAGTGGTCAGAAAATGTGTAAAACACGCTATCCCATACATACTTAGAAGCATACAAATTTTATAAAATTCAAGACATAGATACTGTGGCAGTAGTATGTATACTCAGATTTATTTTCGTGTGATTGGTTGGTATCTGAACCAAAAGAGCAGTGTGTGAGTCTTTCTGGGGGCAGTGTGTTCACTAATAGTTGTAAAATAAATTACACGAGTATGAATGACTGGAAAGTTTCAACATATAGTTGATGTAGAAGTATTCTATATACACTGCATTATTATGGCGTGTTTGATACATATCTTGATCAGCAATCAGGGTGTCTCTCTGGGGGCATTGTACCCTCCAACCGTTGTAAAACACGCTAACCTAAACTTAGTAGTATGAATAATTGGATATATTTCAATACTGTTACTGTAGCAGCAGTTTATGGGTAGTAGGGCCATATCGACTTATTGACAACAATCTGTAAGTCCATCTTGGGGTAGCGTACCCTCTAAACCATTCTAAAACACGCTATCTACTACTATTAAAGACTGGATATATGTAAACACATATTGTGGCAGTAGTCATATACTACTCATTACTATAGCGTGGTTTGGTCATATCGACGTCTCAATAACAATCTGTGAGTCTATCGGGAGGATAGCGTACTCTCTAACCGTTGTAAAACACGATATCGTGGACTAACTACTATTGAAGACTGCATATATTTAAACACGTAATGTGGCAGTAGTCATATACTACTCAATATTATGGCGTGGTTTGGCCATATCGACTTCTCGATAACAATCTGTGAGTCTATCGGGAGGTAGCGTACTCTCTAACCGTTGTAAAACACGATATCGTGGACTAACTACTATTGAAGACTGGATATATTTAAACACGTAATGTGGCAGTAGTCATATACTACTCAATACTATGGCGTGGTTTGGCCATATCGACTTCTCGATAACAATCTGTGAGTCTATCGGGAGGTAGCGTACTCTCTAACCGTTGTAAAACACGATATCGTGGACTAACTACTATTGAAGACTGGATATATGTAAACACATATTGTGGCAGTAGTCATATACTACTCATTACTATAGCGTGGTTTGGTCATATTGACTTCTCAATAGCAATCTGTGAGTCTATCGGGAAGTAGCGTACTCTCTAACCGTTGTACAACACGATATCGTGGACTAAATACTATTGAAGACTGGATATTTTTAAACTCATATTGTGGCAGTAATCATATACTACTCATTACTATAGCGTAGTTTGATCATATCGACTTCTCAACAACAATCTGTGAGTCTGTCTGGAAGTAGCTTACCCTCTAATCGTTGACAAACACGATGACTTAGACTAACTAGTATTGTAGACTGTATATATTTAAACACATATTGTGGCAGTAGTCATATACTACTCATTACTGGCGTGGTTTGGTCATATCGACTTATCAACAATAATCTGTGAGTCTCTCTGGGGTAGCGTACCCTCTAACCGTTGTAAAAGTCAATATCGTGGACTAACTACATTATACATGAATACATTTATACATTGAATACATTTATACAATACTGAATACATTGAATACATTTATACATTCATTGTGGCAGTTGTCATATACTAATCATTACTATGGCATGGTTTGTTCATATCGACTTCAGAGCAAAAATCTGTGAGTCTGTCTGGGGGTAGCGTACCCTCTAACCGTTGACAAACACGATGACTTAGACTAACTGGTATTGTAGACTGGATATATTTAAACATCTATTGTGGCAGTAATCATATACTACTCATTACTATATCGTGGTTTGGTTATATCGACTTCTCAACAACAATCTGTGAGTCTGTTTGGGAGTAGCGTACCCTCTAATTGTCCTCAAGGCACTTCATTGGACATTATGATTAGGCACTACATCGGTCCGTTGCGTTACTTTATTTCATTTTATACTTGCAAAAATAATTGTAGTGTAACCATCATAAGTTAGCTTAAACAAATTCCCAAAATCTTTTGTTTGAAGAATTGCTTCCATCATAAACAAATAAACATAAGGCATATTTGTATGTTTTGTTTTAGTTCGTCTGCAGTTGAAATAATACACGTAACGTCGTATTTGACTGTGAGATTCCTGTTTTGTGTTTAGCCACGACACTTGGTAAACAAATACTTTAATCACGGTAGCGGAGCACAAGCGTGTCTAAAAGAAGTACTCATAATGACCTTCCATTGTTACTGAACAAGTGGCGCAGTCTTTTCCTTGTCTTTGTTTCCTTAGAGCTTGTTATGCTTTAACCTATACTTGTTTCTTCTCGGTAACAAAATCTCAAAGCTTCCACATTTTTAAAGCTCTATTCAATGTATAATGCTGTTTGAAAAGGAATCCAGAAAATGTTTTTCAGTTAATTTATCTTTGAACAAATGTTTATAAAGAAGGACTTGAATCAAGAAGGAATATCCTTGTGCATTATAATTATTTTACAAATCATGTTTGAAAATAATATTTAGATCACAATTAAACCTATATAACAATGCATATACTTGTTTAGTACACAGTTTTCAAATGTAAATTAATAAAGATTACATACTATACTATTGAATATAATTTTTTAGTATTTCGGCCCTTAAGCTTATGGACGAAAAAAACTTTAAATTTTTAAATTGGTGTTTAAAAAGCCTAGAGAATAAATTTGAAATGTTATTGGATAATTTGAGTGTGCTATTCCTCACAATTATTATTCATAATACTGCAACTAAACATTCTCTATACTAATATAATATATTTATAAATTATGCATTTGAAGCATATGAAAATAAATAGAGTTAAACGTATGAAGAATGTTACCACCTTGTGTCACTTCAATCACTCATGACCTTCAATCAGATACATAATTTTACTTTAATTTCACACACATATATATTACAAATAATACGAGATTATGTTCTTAATAATAACCGGGAAAAGTACGGGTAACTAGAAGGTATTGTAACATTATATGTATTTTTATTCTTAAGATGCTGATCGTCAAGTTACGCGAATATAGATTTCGAATGAGTGAGATGAGTGTAAATGAACGAATTTAGATTCGTTACAAACTACTCCTTAGAGAGTGTCTTTAATTAATATCCCAATGACAAATGATCAGCCGGTGGTTATCAGCTGACCCCTTTCAAAATTTGCTGTGACTCTGATTGGAATCGAACTAAGAACCATTAGCTAATGAAGCTGGGATTTAACCAACTACGCTACCAACCAATTGTATTATTTCTTATGAATCCATGCAAGATCAACCATAAAGTGCATTATAAATATTAAATAGTAAATATTACATGACATAGATATAATTATCATTTACATTTAACTTCAATATTCAATTTATATAAAACTACTTCAGCACTAAATACACACAACCACCCGGAATGAAGCACCTATGTATATTTAAGGATACAAATGACACCTCAGTCACAACGAGG
Source organism: Stictocephala bisonia (assembly GCA_035578905.1). NCBI lineage: Eukaryota > Metazoa > Arthropoda > Insecta > Hemiptera > Membracidae > Stictocephala > Stictocephala bisonia. The sequence goes on from JAQJVL010000298.1 coordinate 60,666, forward strand.
CAATAGTCCTACATTTATTATCCCTTGTTTCTATATATGACTACTCATCAGGACATTGATTTTTATAAACAGTAGAAAAATATCAAAATATTATCATCAATTTAATTTAATAACCCGAAGCTGATTACAAACAAAATGCAAACGAGACAGAAATATCAAACATTATAGCAAGTGAGTCCTGGAATGGCTTAATATATACCGTATGTAATATATTACATGAGATTGGTGGTATTCATAAGAATATCATAGCAATTTTACATCAGAACTAACTTATAAATGTTCTAGAGTTTACAATAAAATATATTCTTGATACTTTAGAGGACCTAGAAAGTTTCTACAAAATGATATAAATTGTTTAAGAAAGTAATTAAACATATAAATTATCATAGATCTACATAAAAATTTATTAGAGCTTATTAGGCAAATTAGGGTCATCTTTTATGACATCTCATCCCACTTTTTAAACCATTAAACTAACAAGAGTTATATGTTAATTTATTGGTATATATCAAGAAATTTAATAAACTTGTAAATAAAACTTTAGTGGAACTCAAATTAAAAAAAATACAAATAAAATCATAAAAACTAAACACGCTCATTTTCTTGTGTACAATACTTTATAAAAACATTTTATATTAAATTCAACTCAATTTTAAACAATTAAGAAGCATATCACTTATAAAGGGCAAAATAACTACAATTTTATGATACCTATGAAGTTATTAAAAATATTTAAAATAAATAAATATAATCTATAATATGTTCACCTTTGGGTTTGTTGACGTCAACATGACATTTTACAGCAACGGAGTGCAATGGCTTCCTTCCCATGTTGACCTTAGATCAATATTCCCTCCATATGAAAACCATAATAGTGATATCATGAATATTATTGCTATATTTCACAAGTTTGAAATTTTTCATATGAAAAACGTAATATATTGTGTCAAATAGGAACCAATTAAGTAAATATTACAACGGAAATCAAGTGGTTTTGATGTAATATATGGGTTACAGTAGATATTTGATTATTATTAAGTTTGACCTTCAATTCTTAATCTGTGCCAAACAGTGTTGATTTTAGAACATACCATTTTACATTTCGTAGGTATGTAGCATTACATTTATGCCTAGGAAAATGTAGTTAATAGGCATGTAGGATCCACTTATTTACTATACTGACATTAATATCTCAAAATATCCTTAGCCTACTTTATATAGTTGAGCATATATTTACAGCCTCTACCCATCAGATTTTTCCTAGAAACCACATCCTAAGACCCTGACATATTACTGGACCTTTCTTCACTCCAACTGACCCCTCTAGTCTCCTTCAAGTCTCCATATTGAAAATATCTTTATGATAATAAATCACACTTTTACATAAGCTTATACATGTTTACAAATAATTATATAAGGCAATGCTTTCGATTTGTTACAAATGTATTGAAACAAATAAATTAAAAAAACAACTCAAGTTAATTACAGCATTATTGCAATGCATGATGTATTGGCCTTAAGATACGAAAGTACTACGCCAGTGAGTTTGCCAAATGACAAAATTACCTACACCCACAAAGTAGGTAAGATGATGTTATTGTACAGCATGATATAGTACCAGCAATACATGTAGAAATTAGGCCATTTATCTGGCCAAATGACAAAATTACCTACCCCACAAAGTAGATAGGATGATGTTAATGTACATCATGACATAGTGCCAGCAATATACGTAGAAATTAGGCCATTTATCTGGCCAAATGACAAAATTAACTACACCCACAAAGTAGATAGGATGATGTTATAGTACAGCATGACATAGTGCCAGCAATATACGTAGAAATTAGTTCATTTATCTGGCCAAATGACCAAATGACCTACACCCACAAAATAGTCAGGATAGTGTTATTGTACAGCATGACATAGTGCCAGCAATATACGTAGAAATTAGGTCATTTATCTGATCAAATGACAAAAAAACCTACACCCACAAAATAGTTAGGATGATGTTATTTTACATCATGATATAGCAATATACGTAGAAATTAGGTCATTTATCTGGCCAAATGACAAAATTACCTACAACCACAAAGTAGTTAGGATTATGTTATTGTACAGCATGACATTGTGCCAACAATACACATAGAAATAAGTCATTTATCTGGCCAAATTACAAAATTACCTACACCCACAAAGTAGTTGGGATGAGATTATTGTATAGCATGACATTGTTCCAACAATATACCTAGAAATTAGGTCATTTATCTAGCCAAATGACAAAATTACCTACACCCATAAAGTAGGTAGGATGAGGTTCTTGTACAGTATGACATTGTGCTAACAATATACATAGAATTAGGTCATTTATCTAGCCAAATGACAAAATTACCTACACCCATAAAGTAGGTAGGAAGAGGTTCTTGTACAGTATGACATTGTGCTAACAATATACATAGAATTAGGTCATTTATCTAGCCAAATGACAAAATTACCTACACCCATAAAGTAGGTAGGATGAGGTTCTTGTACAGTATGACATTGTGCTAACAATATACATAGAATTAGGTCATTTATCTAGCCAAATGACAAAATTTCCTACACCCACAAAGTAGGTAGGATGAGGTTCTTGTACAGTATGACATTGTGCTAAAAATATATATAGAATTAGGTCATTTATCTAGCCAAATGACAAAATTACCTACACCCACAAAGTAGATAGGATGATGTTAATGTACATCATGACATAGTGCCAGCAATATACGTAGAAATTAGGCCATTTATCTGGCCAAATGACAAAATTACCTACACCCACAAAGTAGATAGGATGATGTTATTGTACAGCATGACGTAGTGCCAGCAATATACGTAGAAATTAGTTCATTTATCTGGCCAAATGACCAAATGACCTACACCCACAAAATAGTCAGGATAATGTTATTGTACAGCATGACATAGTGCCAGCAATATACGTAGAAATTAGGTCATTTATCTGATCAAATGACAAAATTACCTACACCCACAAAATAGTTAGGATGATGTTATTGTACATCATGATATAGCAATATACGTAGAAATTAGGTCATTTATCTGGCCAAATGACAAAATTACCTACAACCACAAAGTAGTTAGGATGATGTTATTGTACAGCATGACATTGTGCCAACAATACATAGAAATAAGTCATTTATCTGGCCAAATTTCAAAATTACCTACACCCACAAAGTAGTTGGGATGAGATTATTGTATAGCATGACATTGTGCTAACAATATACCTAGAAATTAGGTCATTTACCTAGCCAAATGACAAAATTACCTACACCCATAAAGTAGGTAGGATGAGGTTCTTGTACAGTATGACATTGTGCTAACAATATACATAGAATTAGGTCATTTATCTAGCCAAATTACAAAATTACCTACACCCATAAAGTAGGTAGGAAGAGGTTCTTGTACAGTATGACATTGTGCTAACAATATACATAGAATTAGGTCATTTATCTAAGCAAATGACAAAATTACCTACACCCATAAAGTAGGTAGGATGAGGTTCTTGTACAGTATGACATTGTGCTAACAATATACATAGAATTAGGTCATTTATCTAGCCAAATGACAAAATTACCTACACCCATAAAGTAGGTAGGAAGAGGTTCTTGTACAGTATGACATTGTGCTAACAATATACATAGAATTAGGTCATTTATCTAGCCAAATGACAAAGTTACCTACACCCATAAAGTAGGTAGGATGAGGTTCTTGTACAGTATGACATTGTGCTAACAATATGCATAGAATTAGGTCATTTATCTAGCCAAATGACAAAATTACCTACACCCACAAAGTAGGTAGGATGAGGTTCTTGTACAGTATGACATTGTGCTAACAATATACATAGAATTAGGTCATTTATCTAGCCAAATGACAAAATTACCTACACCCATAAAGTAGGTAGGATGAGGTTCTTTTACAGTATGACATTGTGCTAACAATATACATAGAATTAGGTCATTTATCTAGCCAAATGACAAAATTACCTACACCCATAAAGTAGGTAGGAAGAGGTTCTTGTACAGTATGACATTGTGCTAACAATATACATAGAATTAGGTCATTTATCTAGCCAAATGACAAAATTACCTACACCCATACAGTAGGTAGGATGAGGTTCGTGTAAAGTATGACATTGTGCTAACAATATACATAGAGTTAGGTCATTTATCTAGCCAAATGACAAAATTACCTACACCCACAAAGTAGGTAGGATGAGGTTCTTGTACAGAATGACATTGTGCCAACAATATACCTAGAAATTAGGTCATTTTTCTAGCCAAATGACAAAATTACCTACACCCACAAAGTAGGTAGGATGAGGTTCTTGTACAGCAAGACATTGTGCCAACAATATACGTAGATATGAGATCATTTATCTGGCTAAATGACAACTGGCTTTTACATAATACATAGCAGGAGGTAGGGTTAAGTTATTATACAACATGAGATAGTGCCATATATACACGTAGATATGAGGTAATTTATCTGGCCAAATGAAAAATGACTCTTGCTTATATACAACGTTATATTTCAACCCAAAATACTCTGACAATGCTGAAGTCTCTTTTTGGAAGTTATAAAATATATTTATATAGGCGTTTTTAAACAATTGCATTAGTAGTATCATTAATACACCAATGTTGTAAAAGTATTTCAAATATTTTTAAAACTTTTTAAACGTGAAAATAATGTTCAAAATATCAATCATATTTACATTTTTTGTATCAGCAACTTAAACATGATAAAAGAATTAAAAATTCTGTTTTTATGTATACGAATACTTATGACAGTAATTAAATAAAATTAATATACTATTATTTGAAGTACTACGATAAAAGAATCACTTAAATGTATTAATTTGATATTACAAATCAATAACTTTAAGTTATCTGTACTCTTTGGCCTATAGTAAAAATATATTCTTAATATTTCAAATTCTAAATAGTTTACGAATATATCATGCTAATTTGATATAGTTGCTTCAAGGTTACAAATGTAATTGTAATTTTTCTTGTGTACAAAAATAGTGTTTATGCTAATATAATTTATTTCGTAGTAAAATGAATTTACTTATCCGTAGTAAATAGGTTAACAATATTTCATGCAAGTTCAAAAGTCCTATATCTCAGATATAAAATTTAAAATTACTCTAATTGTCTATATAAGTCTATGAACGAAGGAAGTCTATGTATGTGGTTTAGTATCATTACCTTGGTACATTGTTTACATAGCGTAGTAAAAGAACGTCGAAATGTTATCTCATACATGGACTCTATGATTAAAGAAAACAATGCCTGCTACCCAACATACTGATCTGACATGAAGCAGAGCCTCAATCACATCAAGTACGTCTACATAATTGTAGAAAGTGCCTTCAAACAACAAGAAATTGTATCTTTAGTGTTATAAATAAATCAAGTAATATTAAAATTTAAGTAGACACTGAATTGCTGAATTTTGGACAGTAAATATAGTAAAATATTCCCAAAAGTTATTTAAAGTTACGTATAAATATTTTTCAATGTTATTTTTTATTTTAAATGTTTCATTAAATTTGTATAGTACGTGAATAGAGGAATGTGTGAGTAGTGGTGGTAGCGTGGGAAAACACTCGTAAATATAGGTTAATAATCCCAGACAGTACAAACACATGGAGCGTTCAATTGTTCAAACATCATCCTCCCAGAGTTTGATATTTTCACTCAAAACTTTGAATGGCCCACCTACGAACCCATACACGTACAGTGGTATTGACCTACCCATGATCCCGTACACGTATGGTGGTATTGACTTTCCCACGATCCCATACACGTAGATTGGTAATGACCCATCCACGCACCTATACACGTGCTGTGGTATTGACCTACCCACGATCCCAAACACGTACGGTGGTATTGACCTACCCACGATCTCATACACGTACAGTGGTGATGACCTACCCACCCACCCATACACATGCAGTGGTAATGACCCACTCAAATATCCATACACGTACAATGGTGATAACCCACTCACCCACCCATACACGTACAGTGGTGATGAACTGGTCGAAACATAAAACTTACAAAACATGTATTTATGAACAGCTAGTACATTAATCTAAATACTTATTTAAAAAATTAAAGTTGAAGGTTATTAATAGATGGGCATTACGTACATTATCCCATCCATTAACGCCAATGTACTTGTATGGATGGGTGGGTGGGCTATGACAAGGAAGTATTTTACAAAATAATAAGTCTTTTACAGTCGGAAACCTCATAAACAAACTATACCTATAAAAGGCAAATACCACTGACTTACTCACTCATCGCTGTAACCAAAAAAGTACTAAGCCAACGAAGCTGAAATTTTGTATATTCAAAAGTCTTATATTTTAGAAGTGCAATAAGAAGCAGCATATTTATGTCTTCAAACGTTTGTTTTTAATATTCATACCATGAAAGTGAAATGAATGTCCTTTTGTTCGTCCCTTTATAATATAATACATAAATGTGTACTAATTTAATGTTGCACCATTATTATGAACACCTTAATTAAGAATATTAAAGTTAGCATGTGACTATAATGGGAGCTATTTGTAATGTAATTAATGAATATACTGTTATTCTTTAATTTTTTTGAAATAAAATAGTGATCATTATACGACTCAATACAGAATATTTTAAGTCTATAATTATTAAAACTTGGAGGATAAATTTAATATTATCACATTTTTGTAACCAATAAAATCCCTGCTTAGTATCAGAAGTCTAAAGTTTAACATATTTTGCCAATAGTAAGTGAATTAGTTACTTATTTTATAACTTAAAATGACTAAATGTATATATGACACTATTATTATTATTATTTGTATTATAAGAACTCATCTTATCTTGAAAGTAATTTTATATCACAATAAAATTACTTTCAATTTAAAGCAACATATATGGTATTTTCTTTTTTTAATTTCATTTTATGTACTTACAAAATGAGAATACACGAAATATATAACATTATTAAGAAATCTGCGTGTAAAATTACATCACATTCAGGATTCTGCGCATCTCATACAGGCAAAGTATGCATAATAGATAAGCCGCCTTTGCCATTACCTAATGAGATCAACACCAGAATCACATTATCACTAACTCGTTAACCTGTGACCCCGTTTGGACTACGAATTTATTCTGATCAATTTACCTTTCTTTGGGACCCACATGTTTATATTATTTTTGTAAGGGACAAAATGGACCATTAAGGTTAATTCACTAACACAATGTTTTCCGTTACTTCAATACCACTACTTTTTTATCGTGGTTTGGTTATGTCATGTTATTTTAGGTTAAGTTAGGTCACAAACTGGTAAATCCAATGATTATTACCAAATGCGCTCTCCATGTGTAAGTTCTTGGAAAGCGACAAGATAAGGCCAGTGATATCGGATTCCTAGCGGATAAGGAATACCACTGTGGACGTAAAAATGATCGAGGAATATTTTTAGACCATTAGAATATTTATAAAGTGGTAGTGAATTAACGGAAACAAAAAAAAGTAGTGGTAGTGAATTAACAGAGATGATCTGGCAATACTTTATCTGAACCGGGTTTATCCGTTCCTTTACAGTTGAAAGGTTTACCAGAATGTGATCCTTTCAGAACAGGTATAGTTTTTTATTGCATCAGTACATTAAATTGTTTTGCTCTATTTTAGTTACAATGAGATTCTATCATTTAACTGTTTCGGCTATTGAATTTTTGTATACCTATATAAATATCATCGAACTCTAATAAATCGTTAGTCTTAATTTTATCATGAAAGAATATGTGTCAGTGATTTTTTTATGTCTTCTAACTCTGTAAAACAATAAATCAGTATTTTACTGACACAATTTGTTTTGATAATTTGTCTTTTTAGGTTGTTCATTGTCAACATAGTATTAAATTGCACAAAAAGAATCATATATGTAATCTTTTTTATGTATTGTATACTCCAGACTAGCATTTTCTTTTTGATGCATGTTTATTAGAAGATAAAATATCAACAAAGGTATATTGATCTATAATTGTATAATTTATAAGTATCAGAATGTATTAGATTAGGATTTATCTTCCAGGCTCTAAAGTATTCCTCGAGGGCTGCAAGGTCATTTGTTAGTGTTTCAGTAGCTGTGAAGTATTTGTGTTAGTAAGCCAAAGCAATATCATCTGCATACATACATTTTCTAGACTTTGTGATTGGGATGTCAATGGTATCACGTTGAACAAAATTGGAGAAAGTATACACCCTAGTGGCAGGCCATCCCTCAGCTGTCTATTAGATATTTCCTCACGACCAAGATAAATGTTTATTGTTATCATAAACTGACGTAGTAACAGAATGGCTAATCGAAACTGAACGTGTCTACAAATGGTGTAAAACTCCATTACAGTGATCATCCACAGTATAAATTAGTGTTCACATTAAATCAATTGATGTCCAACTAATAGTCCAATTGAGGTCATGATAGCTAATAGTGGCACTCTCATGGCAATTCCACTAATTTGGCTCTCGGTGCTGTGCAATATAGCTCTTCCATAAGTAAGACGTCAGGAGGCATTACTTAATAATTCATTACGATCATTAACACCCCATCCCGCACCTCCACATTACACAGAATCTCCTAAAGTCACAACAGTCACTTAAAATCTAGAAACTCACCTCTACGTACTACTGTCCAGTCGAGGAGATAAAATATCTGGCCCAATACCAGCTGGGCCATAGCATGGAAGAGTTTTTATGGGTGAAATAAATTCAATAGTAAAGATCCGTCAATACCTGTAGGTGGGATGAACCTCTCTTTAGGGAGTGGACATTGTTGAATCGGTTCCGAACTGGAGTGGGCAGATGTAACTACTAAACATAAAAATGGGGATTGACAGTAGATCAGTCATGTGATTGTGGGGAGTCTATCTAAGTAATGGATCATAGTTACACAGTGTCCACTGCGGTTTTTTACGGAGGGATTAGCCAGCAAAAACTGAATCAGTCAGGCAGGTCTGAAATGGCTTGATGGATTGGACTTAGCATTGTGACAGGAGATTACCGTATAGTTTTATTTAATTATTATGCCATCATAGCTTTTGGATCATTATCCAAATACACATCGCCGCTTTTTGAAATTGACAGATAGTAGGTGACAGCAAACCATACACATAAATAGCATTTAATTATATTATAAACTCAGATATTATAATATTCACCAACACCCAGGATATTAAAACTATTTATTAATCATCTAAAAAATAAAACTAAACCGTTAACTTACCAAATCATAAATACAATATTTTGTAAATTTTACAGCCTAAATAGTGAACTTAGTTGAGAATAAGAAGAGACAAAGAATGTTTGAGTGTTAAAGTAAGTCAGCTGGTAGGTCATAGTCATACAATACATCCTTCAGTACATCAACAAAGTTATAGGAATTAAAATAACGCAATAGTATTAAGCCAATGATATAAATTAGTTACCTTCTTTTAATGAGTACTAAAAAATCTATGTGTATTATATATTTACATAATACTGATTTTGAAAATACTTAAACTTACACTGGTTAATATTGGTATAGATTGTATAGTATAGTTATACAAAAAATTATACAGTTTGTTTATTCATTGATACCACCTCATACACTATTGTTAGCCCTCCATTATCTTCATGTATGTTGGCACTTTTTAAACCATAAAAAAATATCACTATATATCAGTTATTCTATAGTATAATGAATCTTATCAGTGGACTATATGATAAGATTCATTATACTTTTTTTTATAAAAAAAAAAAAAAAAAAAATCTATTAGTATGATTAATGAAATTGTTTGGGGGTAGTTGTAACCGTTGAACATTTTGATTGTTTAGTATCCACCGACTATACAAATACATTAAATGGTTATACATAGTACCTAACACCTATTTCCCCTATACTTGATACACCACAATATTGTAATCTCTATGGTACTATTATTATTAACTTCGAAATGGTTTTAGAATTTTCTTTGGATATTACTACAGTGTTTTGATTAAATTTGATCTAACAAAACATTGTGTATGTTATATCACAATTAATATGAAATATATGAACTAAAAAGGATCCTATAACTTCATAGTTATGGTACCGTAAGGAAAAAGACATGTTCCCAAATTAAGATGAAAAACGACTTTCGTCGTAAAAATTGTAAAATAAAATATATTTATGATTGAACTGCCAAATGATGCTCTCTTTAAATAAATGTTCTTATTGTTCACAAATGATTAAGGTGTATTAAATGAGTTTGTGTTGACTATTTTATTTAATATTTATTTTCAATATTTTAGAAAATTAAATTTAAGATGTATACACCATTAACAGCAACAGGACTGTGAGGTAATAACTATTTGGTGAGTTGAGTTTTATCAGTAACTGTGCTAACTATGAACCTTCATCCATCAAAAGTCAATAAACAGTCAATATTCAATTATGGACAGACCCATTTATCCGGATAAAAACTGCCATCAGACTCTCTTTAGCCTCTGATACTAACTAAATTATGTCCTTCTATATTTTGGTTGAGTGATGAGACATTTGGCCTTTGAGCCCGGCTAAATTATCTGTTTCTGTATTTGGGTTGAGTGATCAGACATTAGGCCTTTGAGCCCGGCTAAATTATCTGCCTCTATATTTGGGTTGAGTGATCAGACATTAGGCCTTTGAGCCCGGCTAAATTATCTGCCTCTATATTTGGGTTGAGTGATCATACATTAGGCCTTTGGGCCCGGCTAAATTATATGACTCTATATTTGGGATGAGTGATCAGAAATTAGGCCTCTGAGCCTGGCTAAATTATCTGCCTCTATATTTCAATTGGGTGATGAGATATTAAGCCTATGAGCCCAGATAAATTATATCCCTCTATATTCAGGTTGAGTGATTGGACATTAGGCTTCTGAGCCCGGTTAAATTATCTCCCTCTACGTTCGGCTTGATTGATAATATTAGGCCATAAGCCCAGATAAACTATCTCCCGCTATTTTCGGGTTATGTAATCAGACTTTAGGCCTTTAAGCCCGGCTAAATGATCTGCCTATATATTTGGGTTGACTAAACACACATTAGGCCTCCGAGCCCGGCTAAATTATCTGCCTCTATATTTGAGTTGAGTGATCAGATATTAGGCCTATGAGCCCAGATAAACTAGCTCCCTCTATATTCGGGTGGTGTAATCAGACATTAGGCCTTTAAACCCTGGCTAAATTATCTCTCTCTATATTTGAGTTGATTGATAAGAAATTAGGCCTCTAAATCCAGCTAAATTATCTCACTCTATAATCGGGTTGAGTAATTAGGCATTAGGCTTCTGAGCCCGGTTAAATTATCTCCCTCTATGTTCGGCTTGATTGATAAGATATTAGGCCTAAGAGCCCAGATAAATTATCTCCCTCTATTTTCGGGTTATGTAATCAGGCTTTAGGCCTATAAGCCTGGCTAAATTATCTGCCTCTATATTCGGGCTGAGTGATCAGATATTAAGCCTATGTACCAGATAAATTAGCTCCCTCTATATTCGGGTGGTGTAATCAGACATTAGGCCTCTGAGCCCCGGCTAAATTATCTCTCTGTATATTTGGGTTGATTAATCAGAAATTAAGCCTCTATACCCGGCTAAATTATCTCACTCTATATTTGGGTTGAGTGATTAGACATTAGGCCTCTGAGTCCGGCTAATTTATCTGCCTCTATATTTGGGTTAAGTGATCAGACATTAGGCTTCTGGGCCCGGCTAAATTATCTCTCTCTATATTTGGTTTGAGTGATCAGACATCAGGCCTCTGAGGCCGGCTAAATTATCTGCCTCTATATTCGGGCTGAGTGATCAGACATTAGGCCTCTGCGCCCGGCTAAATTGTGTTCCTCTATATTTGGGTTGAATGATCAGACATTCGGCCTCTGAGCCCGGGAAATTATCTCCCACTATATTTGGGTTGAATGATCAGACATTCGGCCTCTGAACCCGGGAAATTATCTCCCACTATATTTAAAGTTGAGTGATCAGACATTTTAATCATGGGAGTTAAAGAGTCCAACATATAAATATGTTATGTGTCTAAATAAGACTAAGTTAACTAAGGAATCAGATTATTCACTTAAAACTGACCTATTTTGAGCTTAGTTATACTGTTGAATTAAAAATTAAATGGTGTGCAATTAATTGAAACCGTACTGTATATATGTAGCTAATTATTTATATTATTTTTCCTACTAACTGTAGTATGCAATTTTATACAATAATATAATAAACTTTATGCTGTTATTATAACTAATAATTTGGAGTTTTAATGTTTAATATCTAATACATGTCGGAGTCTCCATCGTGTTAAGATATTTGTACGGTTTTTTTACAAAATAATTCCACGTTATCATTTTTGTTTGGTTTTGTAATTGAAAAACATAAATTTTAATAAATTATTATTGAATAAGGAGTATATAATTCTGTACCACATTTTCTTTAAGAAAAAATCTATTTACTATATAATACTTTATATATCGTGATTTTATAAGTTGTTTAACATTATTGTTTTATTTAATTATTGGGTTTAATTGAGGAAACGATTTGAATATGAAGATCAGTTTTTATTACAGGCCTACTTGAATACGTAGCTGAAACATTCAATTTATTCTGACTCTAAAAATATGATAAAGATCAGTACAGAACATAAAGCTGTTATAAATGTTTGTAGCTTGAAAATGTACAGAACAAATATGATATATCAATAAGTTTTTCTTGATTTCATCGTATTAATATTTGATTAGCTCATGAAAATATAATGTAAAAACTAAATTTAAACGGAATTTATTTGTACTTATCAAACCATCCAAGAGTAAATTGATCTAAGTAATTCTGAGAGATGGAACTATGTTTAGAATCATCTTGGCAAAAGCTTGCCATTGTAATGAATTCTGTACTACCACACGGCCGATGAGAGTAGTGTGAGGATGAATGATCTAGTAATAAATCCACTTACAGTTATTTGTATCACCTCGTTCTGTGGCTCTCTACTCCAAACTAATGACCACCCTCCTGTTAGCCCCTCACCTAGATGAAGCACTTCCATCTACATCCTACCCCCCCCCCCCCCAATGACGCGTACCGTAGTTATCAAATTTTAGACTACCACTAAAAGTCAGGAATCTAAAAGTATAATGAAACAAATAAATTTATCCATGTACGCCGTTTAGTGAGATAACAAAATGTTGAAACTCTGATTTGATAGGAAAGATTTCAAGGTTCTATGTTCTGAATTGACTATCTTTTTGAGTGAATATTACAGTGTAATGCTATATACAATTTATAATATATGGTTTTTTTATCAAATCAACTGAGAGTCAATGAATACATTATTAGTATACTAGACTTAAGCTATAAGTAGTTGAATATACAGGGTGTCTCGGAATGCTCTGGAACTTTTCATAAAAGTTGTGCCTTAGGTCAAGGCAAACATGTTTTACAATATAAATAAATAGCGTCTTAATTTGGAGCATGTTTCAACATACAGTTGATTTAAAAAAAAACTCAAGCCATACAAAAATTATATGTATATTGACAAGGACTAGGCTAAAATCACAAAGCAAAATATATTTTACACAACTTACATTTTAAAATAATCATATTCCAAATGTAGCTTAAGATTCTTTAAAAGATACATAGCTGAGTGCTTTGAAATTATGTTGGATTCCATTGTAAATCTGGGGAGCAAAGTAAGAAAAAGCATTCCTTTCCACTTCGAGTCTGACTTTGGGTACCTCTAGCATGCTATCCTGGCGCGTGCGACGTTCTCTAACCTCTGAACGAGCCCGCAACATCTTCCTCAAATAAGTGGGTGTACCAGATAGCAGAATCTTGTGGACTAAACAAGCCACTTCCAAACTAAATATATGCTTTATTGAAAGTGTTTTTGCTTTTTATCGAGCTTGACTGACATGGTCATATTTCCTGAGACTATACATAAACATAATAGCTGAGGTTTACAGTTTTTGGAGTGAGACAGTGTTGTCAAGGGATAACCTACTTCCGAAGATTGGAAGCGCATAAAAAATTGTAGGGAAAATAATACTATTGACTATTTTTAGCTTAGGTTGCTCTTGGATCAACCCTCTAAGCTTAAATAAAACTCTCAACCTGCAAATTGTGCTGCGGGTCACATTTCTAACATGAAAGGAAAATGTTACTTGAGTGTCTAATGTTACGCCTAGAATCTTTACAGTCTCGAATACCGTCAAAGGTTACCCACCCAAAGACACATACAGCGAATCATCCTGCATGATAATTTTTACAGCAGGAGGTTGGAAATGAACAATAGAGCAATTATTAGGATTTAATTTAAGACTGTGGTCATCCGCCCAAAGATTGACTTCCAACAGTTCCACATTCATTTGCTGAACAGCCAAGGTTACATTGGAAGGATGGTATGATATTACCAGCTGAATATCGTCTGCACACGAGTTCAGAGAATAATTAGTTAATACAGATTCAAGATCTGCTGTGTATATAAGAAACATAATGGCCCATACAGCTGCCCTGAGGCACCCTGAGACTCTATAAGTGACATCCGAGAAATGATTATTTACTTTAGTGACTCAGTTTTCCCAGACAAGTACGAATCAAACCACATCACTGCATAACTACCAAACCCATAATAGTTCATCAAAACCCATAATAGTTCATCTTAGCAAGAAACATTTCAAAATTGACTTATTCGAATGCATGGGAAAAATCAAGAGAGGCCAGACTACTACAGAGGAGGCCTTTTTCCTTAGATGAAAACAGTTTGTCACTTAGATTCAGTAAAGCTGATGTCGTGCTCAAGCCCTTTCTGAAACCTCACTGGCTGTCAGGCAAGATGTTATTACAGTCCAGGAAGGACCTTTCTGAAACCTCACTGGCTATCAGGCAAGATGTTATTACAGCCCAAGAAGGACCTTTCTGAAACCTCACTGGCTATCAGGCAAGATGTTATTACAGTCCAAGAAGAACATTTCTGAAACCTCACTGGCTATCAGGCAAGATGTTATTACAGCCCAAGAAGGACCTTTCTGAAACCTCACTGGCTATCAGGCAAGATGTTATTACAGTCCAAGAAGGACCTTTCTGAAACCTCACTGGCTATCAGGCAAGATGTTATTACAGTCCAAGAAGGAAACCAACTGATTACAAACAATCATCTCCAATATTTTAGAAATTGCTGGTAATATGGCCTTAAATCAGACAAACAAGAAGGACTATCAATCTTTGGCAGGGGTATAACAAGGCTCTTTTTCTAGACAGAGGGGAAATGGCCACTAAGGAGAGAAAGATTGATCATATGTGTGATGGGACCGATGCAGAATGGACTGACAGCTCTTATCATTTGGATAGAAATTCCATCCGACCCAAAGGCAGTTGTTGAAATCTTATTTATTATATCCTTCACCTATCTATCGGACTACGGTGACTAGTTTACTTTCTGTCTATATTTGTGTATTAACTTTATTTATGTAATACAATATCAGAGATAAATTGATATGAGTAAATAATTTGACATTACAAACAAAAAATGCATAGGTATTTAATTACCAATGGTTTTAGAGGTGGTGTAGGTTTTAATTAATTCAGATATTTTTCATACAAAATATTGTTTATTTTCAAAATACAATAATATGAATACTAGTATTGAAAACTAATTTAAAAAAAACTTAATTGTTGTACTAAATGGTAACTATTGAAAAATTTAGTTTTCACTGTCTTGAATAAGTTTAACTATGTAAATTAATAACTTTTTAAGTAGTCATAGATGCTCTAGGTTAAAATAATACTGTAAATATATTTAAGTACTTAAAATATAATTAAATCATTACATAACCTCCTCACATAAAACTATACCCCAAAGTATAAACATATATTCATATTTTCAATTAATTAAACGATACAATGCTTCTAAATTACTTGAACTAAGATGTTACTAAAACATTTATCTCTTTTTTTTGGCTATTTAATGGTTTTTTTTGTTTTAGAGGGTCATAAACGCCGGGCCAATGTCATAAATCAATACATCTGGGACAGCTGTGACCTTCTGTATTGCATAAAGGATTCTGTTCTAAATATAACGATAAAGTAAATCCACTGTGCAAGTTCTCTTATTCACTCTTTGAATCAATTAAATTTAGTGTTACATATAATATGTATCCAATTTACTTCATTGTGGAAGACATGACAAAAGCTACGACGTCTACCTTTTTTATATACAATGAAAGATTTTAAAATTCAGAAATCATAATTTTTGCAATTACCTCTATTAAATAGACAATTTGTAACTGAGGTTTTTAGGCTACATTTACGAGCAAATGTCCATGCCTTTCTTTGATTACTTATTTCGGTTGAACACTTAATTGATAATTAAAGATGGGTTTTGAATATTGTTTGCCTTCGTTTCATTAGTCTTATAGTTTGATAAATATTGTCGACCTTTATCTCTACCGTACTTTGGCAAAATTTCTTTCCAAGTGGTAGGATCGCTATTGAGAGATTTATTTGAATTTATATCTTTATTTTATCTTCAACCCCATTTGCTGCTCACAACTTATGTTTTTTATATTTTATATTTGTTTTGTAAAAATTTCCATTTTATGATTTATTGTCACAGAAGAAGCAAGTAAATATACGTTTCACATTAATGCCTTATATTATTAAAATCCATTCAATTTTAATAATATAAGGCAAGCCTCTGAACTGTTGTAAATGGACTAAAATAGGTTTACTTTACCTTCCGTCAAACAGTTCGATTAACTGTTAAGTTTTAATTAATTTGTGACGCGTCCCACTTGAACTTATTTATGTTCTTTAACCTGAAGATACCGTACTCACGGCGAAACATGTAGTGTTATCACCATCACACGCTGTGAACTGATTGACGGAAGGTAAAGTTAACCTATTTTAGTCTTATAGTATTGACTTATTTCTGTGGATATTAATATTTGTAAACATTATACGAGAAGGTGTTCAGCTAAAGTGTATTTGATGGCTATTAAAGCACCCCACGTAAATGAGGTGCTATATACAGTGAAAGGCTTTTAATTTGTATAGATATCAATATCATATAACTTACATATAATTTTTAAGGACTATTTAGTATATTAATATTACTTTTTTCTAATAACTTTACTTTATAAGCTTCGTAAAACTATTATAAATTGTTTAAATTTACCTGTTTATAAAAAACACTTGTGATATCCAATATTGGATTGTAATTTTATACAATACACGATTTTTAAAATTAGTTAATTATTAATTTAAAAATACAACAAACGATAGCATTATTTACAATAATCCTAGCAACAATATTTTTTTCTTGATATTCGTTATATATTTTAACTTGTCTTGATTTATACTTTGACATCCTAGCTTAGTTGAAAAGTCTAGCTACTTAACTCCAATCTGCAGTGTAAGGCAGGTGTACAGTTTGCTAATTAAAAAAATTTACCCCACCTGCTCACACAATCACATACACGGTAGTATTGAAAAACTTGAAAACACTAAATTATGTAGGTTTTTAACTAGAAGAAATCAGCTGACTAATGAGCTTTTTTTATCAGCCTTTGCCTGAGTGTAAATGCTGATTATCCGAGACTAATCATAACTGGATATCCAGTTTCGATGATACCGTGACATGACAGGAATAATTCAACTAATCAATATATAAAAGGGATGGGGAATGAGCGTTTAAGCCTTTAGTATCAAAATGGACTACTTTAAGTATCTCTACATTTACTATATTCACCGAACTGATTTATAGTAAATTCACATATCTAAAATACAAAAATAATAGAACAGAATCAATTTAGAAATAAAAAATAAACGATAATACATTATTCACAATTAAACTTACCTTTATAATTTGTAATATAGTAAATTTAACTTTTTCATGAATTGAAGGAAGAGACTATATATATAAAATTATAATTCCGTTACTATCATGGTATGTGATTTATTTTTACATAATGTTGAACTATGTATGCAGATCATATTATATTGTGTAGTGGACTTTGAGCCCATCACAGTTTTTCTGATGGTTAGAGGCCATTTTTACCAATTACGTAAATGTTTTAGTAAAATTATTACTAAATCTTTCTTAAACTAAAATAATTTAACTATTTTTAGTGTTATGTTATACAATCTATTAGGCTATTTACCATTCCTGCGAGTGTATATTATTATGCTCTTCATAAATCATAGTTTAACTAACCTATAAATATGTTTAATTGATACATACATTAAATAAAATAAGTAAAAATGTCTTTTTTTACAAGCGTTTCTCAGTAAATAACTGTTTTACAGAACAACTCAAGTCAATGGCCTCAATACTAAGAAATAAATATTAAAAACTAAGAACAGTGCAAGTTAAGATTAAGGTATAATATACATACATATATATATATATATATATATATATATATATATATATATATATATATATATATATTATACAAAGAAACACAGAGACTTAAAATTACAATATATTATCGTGCTACGAAAAGCTCCTTAATTTTACTCTTAAATGAGTGTATAGTACATGATTTGATGGCTGGGGGGAGGCCATTGTACATTGTACATTCACTGATGATGACAGTTAAAAAAAAAAAAAATGTGACCATGATACTTGACATAACTACGTTCGATAGGTTCTAACATGTTGTCTCTAAGAGTTAAAATAATATATTTTTTTTTTAAAGGAGAGGCCAATTTCCTTCTTAACCTTACTCTGCCAATTTCTTAAAGACTATTTATTTTCGCGAGGAACTTATGAATACAGTAAGGGGGCGAACCAGTACAGTAGAAGGTGAAAATTACTGATAAATCTTCCAGTCTAGGCCGGATTCGAACCAGCATTATCTCCCAACCCAAGCTCGAAGTCCTGATGCCTTAGACCGCTCAGCCACGGGTTCGCCCATTGGACAGGGAATATTCTAATGACGGTCAATCAGAGCCTTTCTTACCATTCACATACGAATGAGAGAGCTATGGATTGATCAACTTGGTGTAAGAGGTTAGCATAACCCCTTGTATTGACATAATATCCCTTATGTTCCTAATATTATTGATAAAGTTTATAAATGTTACAGCCATTAGTACTTTAACTTTTAAGTACATTATGTTTCCGAATTCTGGCTTAGACTTGCAACATTGGGAACGTAATTGATTTTCCCCATACAGCTTCAATCAAAATATGAAGTAGTAGATTACTAAACTCAAAGGGGAGCTGAAGCTTAAGTCCCCATTTACTGAAGTGCATATTATGTACCCTCCATTGAGGCATCCTAATGCAGACATTCATCCCTTACTTCAACTAACCATTACATTCCGGGACAATGCTACCCTTTATATTGATCCACTTCAATGGTGGAATAGCGGCAAATATGCAGAGGACGTATTCATTCCCAACAATTTTATCATAAAGGCTACGAAGTAATAGTACATTGTTTAATTATGTAATTCTTGTGTTATTCAGAAGTAAATAGTTTAAGAAGAACAGTTTTAGTTTATTTAATTAGTAGTACATATATTTTTTTCATGAAAGGAGAGTTCTCAGTGTTTTGACGATTTTGTAAATGGACTGACACTTAAACTATTTACCTCCATAAATAGATAATTTAAAAAAAAAGTAGTAGCATACAATTAACTTAAAAATACACGGTGAAAACATACACATTCAGTTAAAATTTATCATGTTTTTTTTTAATTTAATGGGTACGTTAAAAAAATAAATACTCCAAGAATATACAGAATTTTATATATAAAAAAAGTACAACCTTTTAATTGTATAGAAATACAATTTTTAAAAAATCAACAAACATTTTTTATCTGTATTAATTAATCGTAAATAATATGAACACATAAAAATCATTACAAATAATTATTAATAATCATTTTTAAAGCTCTTTAACACTAGTTATATTTTTGTGACATTCTTTCCATACCTTTAAATTAATACATAATATTAACTTTATTATTTGTAATGCTTTAGAGACAATATTGAATGTACCAAGGTAACAAATATTTTAACATTCAATTTAAACATTTTAAGTAAGTATTCTAATTGTTATAACTAAAGTGGCATATGGAAAGACTGAAATGCCAATATTTAAATGTAACATTGACTTCTCAGTGGATTCCCTTTAGTGTAACATTCACACAATGAGTTTGGTGGAAGTTACATATTCAAGTTGTAGTCAGAGGAGAATTCATTGGGCGTGAAATGACTTGCCAACAATTTCTCTTGTGTGTCAAGATACTTCGACATCTTGGCACTGGATCTCTAATGTACACTTATACCTATGTTTGCCTTACATGTTATGTAAGGCAAAAACGTAATTACATAACTGCTACAACAATAAAATATATTGAAATTATAGTAAACGTTAATTACCATTTCTGACAGCTTGTTTGACAGTTACTTGTTAGTTGGCACTGGATTATTCATGATGAGTAAATCTGTGAGAGATTTCCAACGCGTCAAATGTAAAAAACCAAGAAAAAACGTAATGATCTGACAGGGTTAAGACCCCATACCATCGTTACTCACTACTTTAGCCTACATTTAAAACAGGTTTTTTTTCCAGTGGCCTTCACCAGAAGGTCCCAACGTTATCGCAAGATAACGGAGTGAAGCAACATTGAACGTGGCTGTCCCTTGGATGGGTGACCTTCTCAGCGATCTCGTCCTTGCACGTAGCCCAGTCACTGGTAGTGGTTCGGAAGTAACCTTTAAACCAAGTCCTCGTGTTAAGTGTTAGAGAGGGCTTCTTAGCCCTAACTTCTCCTGGTAAAATAAGACGATCTTTACCTTTTTCAAACAGGGTTTTAATACAAAAAGGCTGCATTTCGATAGTTCTACGTAGTATGTAAGCTGGAATTTATTTAAGAGGTTTATCAGATTGATATGGGTTGGTTGAAAATAATTTTTAATAAAGGCTAAAGTAGTGAGTACCACCTGAAGACTTCGGGAGTCTTACACCTGTCAAAACGTATGTTATTAACTACATCCTCAAACATTTTTGAAATATCCGAAAAACTACAGATTATCTCTTCCATATTTTCATTTGAAAAAAAAACGCAATCCTGAAAAGTGTTATAACCATTTATGTCACACCCTTAATAATCAGTTAAAGGTAATAATCAGTTAGATTTGGCTCACACTAATGGACTTTTGATCTTAGTGCAGTCTGTAAGGACTGTACTAACGCATAGGATAACTATAGACACATACACACGATACTATACATTGTGTGTTACATGTCCATTTTATATCGATATCTTGAAACATCGTAAATTTAATGTATTTAAAACTAAGTATAGTAAACGGATGAGAAGTATCATACATGTGCTGCATATCTACGAATATGAACACTTAATAAGTATATTAGCTGAATTATTATATAACCAGGCCATTTTATTAGGGTTCAGATTTTAAAACTTAGATTGTATCTTTAATAAGTAACCATACAATCTTAGTTAATGCTATTTTTCTACATGAATTAAATAAGTTGAAAAATATGTAAACTTGACCCAGGATTACATTGAAGACTTTCGTTCAACTCCTCGTGAGCCGTCCCCCTGAAAAGGTGAAATGTCACTAATGGCTACAAAAAGTGTGCTCTTTGTAACCAATAAGAAATAATATTGGTCAAATTAGTTACTTTGAAATTCAAATAACCGCTAATATAGAAATCATAAACCTTATGAAGTCCGGTTTGCTGAAATAAATTCCTCTTGAATTTACAGTACCTTTCATTTGATACCATACTTGACTAAGGCTTACGTTGAAGATTTTCGTTCTACTAATCGTGGGCCGTCCCCCTGAAAAGATTAAATGTCCTTTGTGGCGTCAAAAAGTACGAGTATGTTGTTTGTAACTATGATCATGTACAAGATTTCACTTTTACAAGTAAATCTATACAAAAGTGAAAGCGTTTCCATATTTTTTCCATCTTGTCTGACTATGTTCAAATAGTCGTGTGTTTAGTTAGAGACTCTATTTTAAGTTGAATTGTTAAGATATTTCTCTAAGTAATGTTTACGTAATGCTGTACTCTACTCTTTTGAGAAATCTGAGCCTGTATCTGTAAATTTCAGTAAAGTTCACTAGTTCAGGAAAGACTTCACTCTCGGATGGAAACTATCTGTGTCTAAAATCTAGTAACATGTGTACACATAACGAATATAAAACTTTAAATTAGGCTAATATGATAATTAATTATATTGATTTTTTTAAGCAGTGTCAATTTAATTACAAATAAGGAGATAATGAGTATTTGACACTTAACTTGAGTTAAGAGTTTAGAGCAAAAAGACTGAATATTAATGTTCAAGTTATGACCTAATTTAAATATATATAAAAGAAATTCAGACGTGTTACTTATATTAAAGACAGTTATTAGTTATGCAACAAGAGTAATAATGCCAATTATTCTAGGCATAAATGTTAACGACATAACCAAACTTGAATAAAATAAAATATATAAATATTGTATACCATAAAATAATATATTATTACTGTTAAGTGTCCACGTTTGTTTTAATTACTTTTTAATAATTTCGTAACCATAAAAGCTACAAATCGTTGAGTAAAGTGGGATAGTAAAAGAAGATACGAGTCAAGAGGGTTGCGGAGATAATGAGAGTTTGATGGAGGTATTTGTCTGAGCTTTATCCTCGATGAACTAAATATCAGTTTCCAGGTGAATGGTGGCAATTTTCCAAATGGGTGCTGCTTCTAAAGTTGAGAAATGTGGAAGTTGTCTAGGACCTGGGTGATTTACTGGGCACATTGCTTACAGATACGGGATTAATATATACATTTACAATATGTATCAGGGTCAACCTTAAACACTTTAGCATGTAAAAGCTTAGTGCTGTGAGATGTTAGAGTAGGTTTTAGTCTTGATCTTTATTACTTAATTAAATATTATAAAAATCGTATCTCTCCAAAGTATTTTAATTATCCTGCAAGGATAATCCTCTTCCCTACCCACTCTTATCATTTTGCCATTCTCGTTTCAAGGATTATTTATGGTAGGAAAATGTACAGAACTTTAGCATCAAATACATGTAAAACGTATATTATATTGATAAAGCTAATTTTCATAATATTGTAGATAAGAATGCAAGTCAAGTCATAACCAAGATTTATAACATTTTACAAACAATTATCTAGTAGGGCCGAGATTTTGCATAAGGTTGAACAGATTTGGTTTTTTTTCTTACCTCTTTGTTTTATACTGATCCTGATTGTATTAAAATAATATTCAACCCATCTATTGGTAAATCTTAAATAGTAGCCCACCTATTGTTTATGCTTACAGAATTACACACAGTAAATATTCTGGATTTAATACTAATAATGTTTATCATTTAGCATGAAAACAAGATGGCTTACAATCTAAGTATTTTTGTGCTTGACCTACGTTTATATTTTAGAGGAGTTTGGAGGTAGGATCTTTTTTACCAATGCTCTTACAATATATTGATGCCAATAATCAACATAATAAATATTTTTTAAAGTAGTTTTCAATATTTTAAAACATTAAAATACATAATCACTCTACATATAATTTTAAGTAGTATTTAATTGTTAGAAGTTCCGAAAGGTTGAACGAGTTAAACCTACTTATGATCACGACAAAAACTATAAGAGTCAACGAATAACCACGTAGGAATGCAATATAGGTACGCAAAGCTAGAACACTCAAACCGCCTTGCGTTTAACACACAGATATTTCCTGGCAGTTTTATTACAAAATTTAACACATGTTTATAGTTGCAATTCAGTTAAGTGTTCATTCACTTACATTTTGTGTTACAGTCTTTTGTCTTACAGTTCAGCTCAGTCTATTATTTTGAATTATTATCAAGACAAAAACTTCAGTTTTATGCAAAAAAACTACATTTTCCTTCTAATATATTATCTGGATTTCTGAATATAAAAGTACTAATGAAAGAGGAAAAACTTTATTTTAAAAAAAGTTCATTGATAAATTTGTATCTAACGTCTGAATATTCTATTGAATTGAATGGTGAAGAAATACAACTTAAATAGAACTATCTTAGAATTCATTATTATTATTAGAACTTCAGCATTTTTTAATAGAGTAAATTGATTTAAGACAATATTACACATTATAAGAGCGAAATAAGCTGATTCTGGTCATTTACAACGTTCCGTGAGCTTATAGCTTATTAGCTTTATTATTATTATTTTATATTTTCATTTTACTCGCTTGTTCGAATGGGTTGCAAGATATATGCACGATTTTGGTGACAAGTGAAAAATCGAGCTTAGTTGAGAATTGGAATCCTGAACACTATATGGGTCAATATTATATAATAAAATACAGCTATTATAACTTATTATGCAATGTATTTAATAAATACTTGTAACCTGGATATAATTATAAGTGTATATACCACTTATAAATACACTTGTTGTATATACAGGGTGGAAAAAATATGGAAACGATTTCACAACTTTTGTATGACCTCACTTGTAAAATTGAAATCTTTTATATGGTCATGGTTACAAATGACATACTTTTTGGTACAATTAGTGACATTTTATCTTTTCAAATGGACGGCCCACGAGGAGTTGAACGAAAATCTTCAACGTAAATCTGGGGGTAGAGTTTGGTATCACAGGAAATTTCCATTCAAGATAAATTAATTGCCGGAAACTGAACTTTGAAAGGTTTATCCTTTACGGAGTAGCGGTCATTTTAACAAAGAAACTAATTTGAACAAATTATTTCTCCGCTATTTAACAGTTTCAAGAAATGTATTCTGATAAAAATGTATAATTTATAGAACAAAATTATTTCTAAAAAAAAATCAAACTACCTATGGAAAAATAAGGATGACGTGAAAGCTTTTCGATATTTTTTCCACCCTGTATATATTTTGTACAGCTATACATGTCAAAATCTAATTAATATAAGAATATTCATAATGAAATAATTATTAAACAATTATTAACATTTATTTAAATGAAAATAGTTCAAGCGAGTTAATTTTGTAGGAATATTTTCTTTTTATTTAATTATCATCAAAACATTTTTCTCGTTCTTTACGAAGAAACATCATCAAACTTATACACTTATTAAGAAGAGACTCTTCACTCTCTTCCCATGAAGAATATAAGAAATATAAAACTTAATAAATTGAGTGATTTTATAGGTAAATTAAAACCACATACCACTAAGAGGCTCACAATAACCCCTTTGAGTGAAAAGTCGATAAATAGTAGGTGCTGAATATTTATTAAAATTTTATAAAGGTCACTTGTAAATAAGAAGCTTAATAAATATACAAGACCTTAACACTACGATGTTGTAACGATATTTGTTCCAATGTCGGCACTGTCGTCTTTTAGTTCTATTTTGTAAATCATAAAACGTTCGTCTTTCACTGTATGATGAAATGACGCAAATTTAATCAAGATATTTCAAACGAACGCACTCTACGAAACACTTTATTAATTTTCTTTATATATGTTACATAATATATGTAACTATATTTTTATGAGAGTCTTTATTTATTTCGAGGCCACGTACATTTTCATACGTTTTCATATTCTTAGCAATTTAAATGTACTTACATTGTTTAGACCCTCTGACTTTCTTCACTATACCATTTAAAGTACATTGTATAGAAACACAACGTTTTTAGATTCGTTGTAAATTATCACACTTAAACCTAGAAGTGGCGGTGAACATTTTTGTATCGCCTAATTTTTCATTGTATTGAAAGTGCATTTAAAAAAATATATAACATTTTAAAATACTAAGAATGTATACATTATTTTTATCAGGAAATAGCACATCTAATTTTTTATGTTGAACGTTTAAAAATGTATATGTATATTAAATTCAAAATAATAAAAAATTTAAATTAATTTGTTTTAAAAAAAGGAGACCATACCTAGGAAATTAATTAAATACTATAAGTTTTATATTCCAAGATATCCAAAAGTTGCTAAATTTGTATAATTTTAAAATATAAAGTGTTGAATAGGTTTTTATACAAAATTTATTTTTATATTTATTAATACCAAAATACGTACCAGCATAACTTATTAGTCTATTACAGCAACAATCACGTCTGCAAAGCAAAGAGGATCAAAATAAAAATACGCTGATCAGAAAGATAATCTTGTCCTCTTTCCAATGGTACCTAGATATGTTCGCTACGTAAGACCGAACACACTATATGACGTGAAATACGATGAGCGTGCGTGTTGTTCAAAAAAGAACGACTGCTATTTTTAGGGTTAGTACTAAAAATTTTAGTGATTGAGATTTATCTACTAATGTTTAGTATTTAGTACTTCTTCTATAAAAATAGTATGTCAAGGTATTTCAAGGATACAAACAGAAAACAATACATTTTATATTAACACAAAATTATAATGTATATTTCCAAAGGGAAAATGAGAAAAAAAATAAGTATAAAATCCCATGTTGGCTCTAATCAATTCAATTTTAATACGAACATAACATTTAGATATATAGAGTGGTATCTAAACTTATAATATATTATATTAAAAAATTAATGTATTTTTAATATCATACATTATTATTTCTGTGTGAAAAATACTCATCAAAACAGACATTGTCGTTGTAGTTTAGGTTCTTTATTCCTTTTCCAAGTATATATATTTTTGCGAAGCTATTCATCTTCAATATTTAAAATTTAAGAAAATATACTTTAAATAAAATCTCTAATAAGAACTCAAAGAAGAAATGGATACTTTATAACTCCCTATTTTTTCTACTGAAGGTAAATAATATTTATTTTCAAACATAAATCATTATTCTATTTTTTTAAGGATATAAACGTAACTAATGTACAACTTGTAAAAATAAAAAAAGCATTCAAATAACTTCTTACCTCAAAACTATATTTATTATAAATCCAAATAATCGTTAAAATGGGATTAAACCATTCTTTATTTTAATTTTAAAAAGAAAAAAAGAAATTGAAACTCGGATAGAGCCTGTTATGTTTATTTCAAACTTACTTTAAATATCGGGACTGTTATTAGTATCCAGATTAAAAGACATCTTATAAATTATCTGTTAAACTATTTTATTATGAAGATATAAACATAACAATAAAAAACCATAGATTATGAATTATGCTATAAATATTCAAAATCCATACACTTCCTACTTAGCTTTAATTTCAATATTTATTAGTACCTATATCAGTATTCTAACTCAAATATGTTTGCTGTTTTACCTAAAATTTTTTCTATTTTTAGAGCACTGGAATTCAATACCTTTGTTATAAAAGTAAATTACTGAACTTTAACGGTTCAGCACATCTTTAGTTTTTCATAGAAAATATGAAGAACGGATACTTATTTTCCTGATGGTGAAAATCCATATAATGATGGAGAATCCTAGTTCCATGAGCTCGAATTAACGAGAATGTCTCAGATATTGAGGTCACTCATTTGTCTGGGTCTATTTCATGATTTAGTGGAAAAATAGTTACGTAATTTACAAGCAATTGTGGAATTTTATATTGACGATTCTTCTAATTATAATATTTTATCGAGTGATTAATTTCAACACAAATTTAATACTCTACAAGTTAATTAAATAAATGAATAAACGAAACTAAACATGTTGTTTTATTTTAAAATCGAAATATTTTCATAATAGCCTATGTCTTTTATATGCTAAATAAACTTTATTGCATTGATTTATTCAGTCTTTAATAAAAAAGTAATAATTTAAGTTTAATAGGATAAGTATGGATTCACCATATTTTAATTCGGAAATTTAATTTGCTTTTCATCTCTGATTGTTTAACAATATAATGTACTATTAAGCTGGTAACTGACTAACAGATAGACACACAATAAACATTGAAAATAATATTTACCTGGTGCTATATTTATATAACTTTGAAATGAATATAGCAGTCAAATGTTATGCTTCATATTTTTTGTTCTTTAAAACACAACATTCATGACAGGCGCGTCATAGAGGGAATTTCGTCTGATAGACTTCTGTAAGCCTAGTCATCAATCTTGTGCTCTCTTTAAAACAGTTTAAGGCACTTCCCCTCTACAGTTACCTTTAGAAACCAACACAACATTCATGACAGGCATGTCATAAGGGCAGTCTCGTCTGATGGACTTCTGTAAGCCTAGTAATCAATCTTGTACACTCTTTAAATCAGTTTAAGGCACTTTCCCTCTACAGCTACCTTTAGAAACCAACACAACATTCATGACAGGCATGTCATAAGGCAGTCTCGTCTGATGGACTTCTGTAAGCCTAGTAATCAATCTTGTACACTCTTTAAATCAGTTTAAGGCACTTTCCCTCTACAGTTACCTTTAGAAACCAACACAACATTCATGACAGGCATGTCATAAAGGCAGTCTCGTCTGGTGGACTTCTGTAAGCCTAGTAATCAATCTTGTACACTCTTTAAATCAGTTTAAGACACTTTCCCTCTACAGCTACCTTTAGAAACCAACACAACATTCATGACAGGCATGTCATAAGGCAGTCTCATCTGATGGACTTCTGTAAGCCTAGTAATTAATCTTGTACACTCTTTAAATCAGTTTAAGGCACTTTCCCTCTACAGCTACCTTTAAAAACCAACACAACATTCATGACAGACATGTCATAAAGAAAGTCTCGTCTGATGGACTTCTGTAAACCTAGTAATCAAACTTGTACACTCTTTAAATCAGTTTAAGGCACTTTCCCTCTACAGCTACCTTTAAAAACCAACACAACATTCATGACAGGCATGTCATAAAGGCAGTCTCATCTGATGGACTTCTGTAAGCCTAGTCATCAATCTTATGCACTCTTTAAATCAGTTTAAGACACTTTCCCTCTACAGCTACCTTTAGAAACCAACACAACATTCATGACAGGCATGTCATAAGGCAGTCTCATCTGATGGACTTCTGTAAGCCTAGTCATCAATCTTATGCACTCTTCAAATCAGTTTAAGGCACTTTCCCTCTACAGCTACCTTTAGAAACCAACACAACATTCATGACAGACATGTCATAAAGGCAGTCTCGTCTGGTGGACTTCTGTAAGCCTAGTAATCAATCTTGTACACTCTTTAAATCAGTTTAAGGCACTTTCCCTCTACAGCTACCTTTAGAAACCAACACAACATTCATGACAGACATGTCATAAGGCAGTCTTGTCTGATGGACTTCTGTAAGCCTAGTCATCAATCTTGTACACTCTTCAAATCAGTTTAAGGCACTTTCACTCTACAGTTCCCTTTAGAAACTAACAAATCATTTTTAATAAGGATGTCAAATGGATATTCTTGTCTGATCAATCTCTGTAAGCCCGATCATTATTTTACTAACATTATTTCATTCGCATTTCAGTGTTATAAATACACTTGCTTTTCAACAAATGATGATTTCATACATACATCCTTTCCCCCACTCATTTTTTATTTATAATATATTGATTTTGGAATAAATTACTTACATACATAATTATAATAAACAACACAGGTTTATGTTTAACGTACTTTATCAAAATATTTCTAATAAAATGTATTTAAATATGTTGTCAATGGATATATATTTCGAACGATTTAAGATGTGGGCTCGAAGCACAGTGCTGCTCATAACAGAAACTTAATGACAATGTGATACACGTTCAGTAACAAAAATGTTACGTTACTTAATCTTGAAATACCATGATGTTATATTTTAGAGCCATTTGTCCTAAAATAACGTAATTTAAATAAGGGGGTTAAAACAGTGAATTGTGAATATCCAGCTAAGTAAACTGACACTTTGTTAAACTAATATAGAACCAAGTGTAAATTAGGTTGATTGGAGAAAAATGGAGGATTCTGGATATTGGAAGCTCTAGAAAGGTGATTATTTTCTATATTAGGGTCAACAGGTCTTGGATCTAGTTCATCATAAAACTATATTTTATAATTATTCTATTATTTAAATAATAATCTAGCCAGTAAATATGGTTTGGCATTTTAAAATCAAATATACTAGCTTGATTATTTGGTGTATTACTACCAAATGTGTATTACTACCATTTGGTAGTACGTAATTCTAGTACGAATTTCATATAATTATTACTACTTCTTCCCAAATCAAAATATAGTATATTTTGAAAACTATATTACTACCATCATACCAAACACAGTGTATTACTACCATTAATAATTTAGACTATGTATTGTGTCAAATTATAAGAAATTTTTTTAGAATTCTAATTCTGAGTTTAGTAGATAAACCCTGAAAATCCTTAAAATATAACATTATTATCGAAAACTATGCATTGTGTTAAACTTTCATTGGATAATTTTAATGCCAATTTGGTATAGATAGAAAATTTAAGAAG
Organism: Stictocephala bisonia; assembly: GCA_035578905.1. Classification (NCBI taxonomy): domain Eukaryota; kingdom Metazoa; phylum Arthropoda; class Insecta; order Hemiptera; family Membracidae; genus Stictocephala; species Stictocephala bisonia. The sequence goes on from JAQJVL010000298.1 coordinate 91,165, forward strand.
ACAATTGGAAAATTCCATAACAAAAGTGAAGAATTCGAAACAGTCAAAGACTTGTAGAAATTGTGGTAAACAAGTAGTGAAAATAACTACCTGAGTTATCCTGATATTGTGAAGTTCCTAAGACTTGTAGTGCTCGAGTTGCGACAATTCATGACCTCAGGGGGCTCTTACAGTTATAGTCACTTACTATGCCAACCGGCATTCAACTTGCAAATGAAGTAAAATTAGTGTCTCTAAATACCTCAAATAACTGCAAATATGTAAATTGTCACTGTCTGGTTGAGCTGTGACTATATATCAGTTCTCAGGTCTTTACGGGCTGTTATAAAGTGGTTAGTATTTAACAGCCAAATTTTTATTCCTAATTTTTTTTACAACGAACACGTCATTATTACCTTCTGTAATCCAGTATTTCATTTTACTTTCTCTACTCGAGGTATTTTTTTATCAACGATACAAGAAGAGACTAAAAGCTCTTGCTCGAAGTTTAGGGCTAGTCTATTGTTAAAGACAAGAAATAACAAGTACTACGAATATCGACTTATCCATCAATATGAAACCATCAATCTAATTTGGGATATGGGCATTTCGTAAATTAAACCATAAACATGAAAGTAAAGCTTTCATATCAACAAACACATTTGGACTCGGTATAAAATAACTTGGTGTTCCAAATATTAAAATTAAATTTTTATTTTGCGTACAACAACTTTTTCATCGTTTCGTCGCATACAGAGTTTCCCCAAATCATGTTTTCCGATCACTTGCAGTGACCTGGAAACATCCATCGGTATAGTCATCCCCATCGCACACAGACACCACTGACGGCCACTGTTCACGGTCGACCGACTGGAATAATTACATCAATTAGCAAAATGTAACTCTGCAAACATATGTAAATGCATTTTTCTTATGAAATTCTGTATTATCCAAACAAATAATAGAACTGATTTTAAAATTATACTAATAAGCTAATATACAGTGCATATTATTTTTAACTTGGATTAAACTTCAATTAGCTAGGCAATTCATTATGCAACATTGACTTTTCTTGTAGGCTTGTTGGCCATAGTAATCGTCATCAATGGTAGAAGAAGAGACTCAAGAGCTACTTCTCTAAGTTTAGGAATGGGCTATTTTTAAAGAAATGGAAGAAGTTTCAAAGAAAACAAGAAATGGAATATAGTAATACGCATCATCGACTTATCCAACAATATGCAACCATCAATGTGGTATTTGCTATGGATATTTGGCACATTGAACTACATATTAATGACTGACTTTTTAGCATATCACATCCTTTATTTAATCGCCTCAAGTTAACTCTTTGAACACGTCCCATCACTGGAGGATACTTTGTGAACTTATGATTTACATATAAAAACTAAAGTGAGTTCCTCCTAATGAATAATACAGCTGATGAGTTAATGACCGTTTGCTGTGTGTTATATTGTATATCCTGTGGTGGTCAGGAAGTTTAGGAAGATGTCTTTACCGTAAACATTACTTGTTTTATCTGAAGTTAGATTAACTTAGCCACCTTACTAGCTTAGTGGTTAGCACTTCTGCTTCATATACAGAGGGTCACTGGTTCCAATCCCGAGAGTTTCCCTAAACGTTTGTTTGATGGGTTTTGACTGTTGTCCCATAACAATGTTTGTAACTAAAGTTTAAAAAACCAATGCCACCGGTGTTAATATACTTTTAAAATGTGTGATAATTGATGACTTTCATTACGATGTGTATGAGAATGCTGATTGTTTATAGCCAGGGAGTTGTGCCGGTCCCGCACGTGCAGATGGCTGCCTCCCTCTGGAACTTGTATGTTTATAGCCAGGGAGTTGTGCCGGTCCCGCACGTGCAGATGGCTGCCTCCCTCTGGAACTTGTATGTTTATAGCCAGGGGGTTGTGCCGGTCCCGCACGTGCAGATGGCTGCCTCCCTCTGGAATTGTATGTTCAAAAGTTTAGTTTGCTTACTTATTAAGCTCGTTAACCGATTAATAATGTTCCAATTAATGGCAGGATATAATCTTAGGTCCTATCACTTTTAAGTCTAATTAATTCTTGGAATCTCAGACAGTGAATAAAAAGAACATTTATTTGAACTTATTTAATTCTAAATACTTTGTATTTTCTAAAAGTAAACGTTTCAAGCGTGTAAACGTTTTTATTTAGCTTAAATTATAACTATATAAAAAAGAGCGTGACATAAAGGTTATCTATAATAATTTTTTATATTATTTTTTTCATATATTTACTGTACATAGATGTTATAGTAAGACGGCCAGGCTATAAGTCACGGCACTGTGACAGGTTCAATCGACAACCAAGAGACACAACATAACTCTCTCTGGCACAGGTAATGTTTAATGTATGGTTATAACGGTGTAATGGACTCTACTGCTTCTCTACACATTTTATGTTTACATTGTGAATAAATAATAATAAAAATATACTAGGATACTTACTTGCACGCTTCGCGTGCTAACCCATCACTCATTGCGCTCATTTAGGCATAAATGTAATTGAATTTGAATTTACTTCTAATGTTTCAAATATTTAAGGAAATGGCTGTTCTATCTCTGAAATACGTAATTAAAAAACGTGTTAAAATGCTTCTGTCATGTGTTAGAATTTTTAAAAATTCAAATCAATATTTTTAAAAACTGGGAGTTTAAACTTAAAATATGGAATAGACATTCCATGCTACGTAAAATTTGCTTCATTAAAAAAAAGGTTATTTGAAATCCGTTCAGGGGTTTCCTCAGAATTTCAATGAAGAAAAACACAAACTTAGTTTAAATATATAGTTAACCTTTAAAGTCCCAATTTATACGTTTTGTCAAGAAATTGAATAAAAACAATTGTTATTTGACCTTTTCTAATACTAACTTAAAAAAATACTTAATACCCAATTGTTTTTGTTTTAATTTATTCTCTCTACTAAATCAAATAATATTGCTAAATGATAAAATTTTAATTAAATTTAATTTTTTAATAGTTAAAAATAGTAAATTGAAGATAGTCTTATCAACACAAACCCTTTTATTTACATAATTTGTTAGTATTACCTATAGTACATTCTACTAAAGAGTGATATTTATCAATTATTGTGTATTTTAGTATATTTTGAACAAACCAATTAAGAATTTAATTTATTTTTGCTATGGACTGTATTACATTTAAGTGTTGTTATTGTAGTATGTACTTGCTATACACAATTTATTTAGCAAATTTTAAAATTAATCAATATGAACAATACGTCATGACTACTGAATATTCACTTTGGAAATTTTATGGGACTACATGAATTTGAAGCACTAAAACTGATCTTGTCGTATTTATGTATGAATTATATTTTCCAATTTACCGTTTACTAAATATTACTGCATTCTTAGTTGGTCAGATGGTAGGCATCTTTAGACATCAACAAAACTCTTGTTGATGTTTTGTTGATTTTTATTTATGTCTTCTGTGCACAAAATGCATACATTGTAGGCGAAAGGCCTTACAGAATAAATCATTTTATTGCAATATATGAGAATTTTTCAATTATTTAAAATCTTCCAATAAAGAACTCAAAACAAGTTATAGCGTTGTTCAAAATAATTGCAACGCTATATTTTTTTAGATTTATAAAAAAATACTAACTACTATTAGCTATTTATAAAATACATAGTTTTTTTCATAAAACTATTATTAATTATGTGGTTCTATTTAGGTATACTTTGTGAATGAGTTTTTATTTTTATAAACTTTCAAGGGCCTAATGTAAATCTAAGGTATAACATTTTAATGTTCATTATATTACTTTTTCTTGGTGAGTAAAGAAGTCTTCAATCTTTGACAACCAAGGAAAGAAACATATAGAATAAACATAGTTCTATATAGTAATAAACATTTAGAACGGTTAATTATTATAACTTTAGTGAAACTGAGCTGCTCGTAATACCATTGTGTTTTGTGTGATTTTTTTTTAAGGATTTTTTTTTCACCTAAGGAGGAACTTAATCTGACAGTAAGGGGAAGAACCATTACAGTAGAAGGTTGGCATTTCGAATGTTAATTTCAGACTCATAGTTATGTTAACTCGGTCACCGGCTCACCAAATCTAATTAATTACTCATATTTAAACTAATAAAGTTGTGAACAACCAGTTTAGTTTAGTGTATTAAGGAAAGTGGAATCTTGATGATATCGTTTGGTTGATGGGGATCAGGTATGGAGCTTAGTTCATATTGATATTGCATAGATTGAATGTTTTAGTATATCAAATACATCCTCAACATGTCTTGAACAACTTATATGAGTACCAAGTCAACCTGAATTAATGTAGCAAAGACAATAGTAATGTAGAGTTCTCTAAAATAGAGGAGATATTGTGATCATGTAGATTTTATATATATATATATATATATATATATATATATATATATATATATATATATATATCAGATACCGCATCTTTAATATCTATTTTAATTAATTCCAAACGAGAGGTAAACCTAATTTGTATTTTTTTATAATTCTAGTACGAATTTCATATAATTATTACTACTTCTTCCCAAATCAAAATATAGTATATTTTGAAAAGTAATTGTCCTGTTTTATTACATACCAATTTTTCAGTTCGTGTATGTGGGGGGAAGATGTGTCAAAGTCAGTTGTATGTAGCCTCAGGATTGGTGGGTTAATTAACGCTATTACATACTAATTATGTAACATTGGAGCTGTACACTTCTGCACAAATATACATCTTATAACAGTTGTGAATAAAAAATGTATTAACATTTTAAATAGCTGTACTTTACTACATATGTAAACGATCGTGAACTTTATCGGACGATATTGCTGAGTCGGCTGGAACACTCAAGGACTCTCAAGTAATAGATGTAACAGTGCTCACACCAATATTTCCTGACAGAGCTAAGGTTAAATACATCCACTATATAATAAAACTATTTATTGCCTCATCAAAAAAAATCAAAATAAGGCTTGTATGATGAATCAATTTATTTGACTTTCATAAATAAATGTAATTTGTATTGAGCGAGCTGGTGGCTGAGCAGTCTAATAGTCAGGACTTTAAACTTAGGTTAAAGTTAGCGCTGGTTCGAATCCGGCCTAGTCTGGAAGGCTTATCAGTAATATTCACCTTGTACTGTACTGGTTCGCTCCCTTACTCTTAGTTATTATTTAATGTTTTCCAACGAAAGGAGATGATGTTTTGAACCTTCTACGGTTGGAATGTATCCTAATGGTGCGAATTTGAATTGGCATTTTGAGTAGAGATAGTTTACTGGTCATGATGAAGACTGGAAAAATGGCCTAAATGACTGCTTTTGCCAACTTACTTTGAATATGTCTGTGAGTAGGCAACTGTATGGTTGAACTTTAGTGAATGTTAGTTCCTTGTCCCGGTGTCTGGTTAAAATAATTCAAGAACATTTAAAGTCACGAATTTTTAAATATTGCATCGTGGAAGTTCATTTACATAATTTAAAAATGGAACTAAGCTTATAACCTCTTGCTGGACTTCAACATCTCTCGCAAATTATTGATGTTGTGATTGAATCATAACAGCAATTCAATCACAACATCTACTTAGATGATTGAAATTTAAACAAGAATACAAGATAAACATTTATGGTATGAAAAACCTTAATATGGATCCCAAAAAGATCTCGATAGTTGCCAGTTAGATGTCGTAATTGACTACCTTGATAGTCAAGCCAGTGGCCTTTACCGGAGGGTTCCGACGTTATCGCAAAACGGAGTCAAGCTAAATCGATTGTGGTTGCCCTTTGATGGGTGACCGTCTGAGCGATTTCCTTGCACACGGCCTCCTATCCGGTCACTGGTGGTGGTTCGGAAGTCACCCTTAAGCCGTTGGACTCCCAGGCTAAGTGTTAAAGAGTGTTTTTAGTCCTAACTTCGCATAGTAAAATAAGACGATATTTAACTTTTTAATTATGATAGTTTTCATAAGTTTTACAGTCTTTTAACTTAGCTTCAGAATTGGAGGTGAGAAACCAATATGGTGGGTTTTGATTTTGTTTAGTTTCTTCATTACCGAAGAGTTTAGCGAGTTATTGTGTAAATAGTTCGTTCAGCTTTAGCTCAAGATAAAAATTCTTCATTTACAATTTAAGATCAGGTGAACGTTCAATATAGACGGTTTATTAGAAAAAATTAGCTATGAAATTATATAATCATTTGTCTAGACCTTAGCTCAAGAATAATGCTGGTAATGATACTTGCACATATAGTTAAAATGTACAACACCATTTATAAAGTTTATAGTATATTCTGAATGAATGGAGGTCATGTAACTTTAAAAACATTTTTCAAATTCCATTGAAGTTATAGCCAATTGGATATTGTACTGTGTCCAATTTGTTTCATGTCAATTGGTTTAGACTTTAATCAATTCCATTCCAAGTACAAAAAGCACAAATATTATTGTGATCGATTTCGGTGAACCACGCTCACCTTCTTCAGACCAGAGGGATTCATAAAAAGAACGTTAAACAACTCAAATTTATTACAATATAAGCACAAAATGCACAAATATGTTACAATACAAGTACAAAATGCACAAATATTATGGTGATCGATTTCGGTGAACCACGCTCACCTTCCTCAGACCAGAAGGATTTACAAAAATAACGTCACTCAACACAATTTTATTACATTATAAGCACAAAATAAACAAACATATATTTGTTTGTTTATTTTGTATACAAGTAAAAAATGTATACATTGTTTGTTTATTTTATATACAAGTAAGAAATGTTCAAATCTTATGGTGATCGATTTCGGTGAACCACGTTCACCTTCCTCAGACCAGAGGGATTCACAAAAAGAACGTTACTCAACACAATTTTATTACACATAATAAACAATATAAGCACAAAATAAACAAACATATTACAAGTAAAAAATGCACAAATACTATGGTGATCTATTTCGGTGAACCACGCTCACCTTAGAGCGGCCGTAGATAAGGGTCTAAGGCGTTGGCTTGCCCCACGCAGTTGGTCCGGGTTCGATTCCCGATATGATCATTAGCAGTTTTTGCCCTTCCGTTCCTGTGGTTTGGAAGTCGCGTAAAGCTGTTGGTCCCAAGGTTAAGTGTTAGAGAGGGCTTCTTAGCCCTAACTTCGCCTGGTAAATTAAGATGAACTTTAACTTTAACTTCCTCAGACCAGAGGGATTCACAAAAAGAACATCACACAACACAAATTTATTACAATAAAGCACAAAATGGATAAATGTATTACAATACAAGTAAAAAATGCACAAATATTATGGTGATCTATTTCGATGAACCACGCTTATCTTTCTCAGACCAGAGGGATTCACAAAAGAGCGTGGTTTACCGTAATCGATCACCATAATATTTGTACATTTTGAACTTGTATAGTAATATATTTGTGCATTTTGTTCTTATATTGTAATAAATTTGTGTTGTGTGACGGTACATATACTGTAAAAGTACCGATACGTATTAAGCTAACTAAAAAAACTATTTTTAATCAATTGTGTAATGATTATACTTTTTGTTGTAAATAACAGCTTCGGAGATTATTCGGTATGTGCTAATACAGATGAATATATATTAACTTTATCTTTATGTTTAACATAACTACTTATATACCTAGATTTTTAAATAACAGATGTTTTATTTTGATAATTTATATATTACTATATATACCACTGTACGTGTATGGGTGGGCGGGTGGGTCAATACCACTGTACAGCTAGTCACAGCTAAGCTGGCACTTGACCGATCGATAGAAATTCGCTACTAACCTAGTTCAAAAACACTGCCTGCAGTCGTGCGGGTTGCATCAACTGACCGCGCGGTACGAGTGAAGGCGCTGGCGCTGGGATAAATAAAATAGGAATATCTTAATTCTAAGGATGTTTAACAATTTGTACTTTTTTAAATGAGTGCAAAAAATTTATAAATAATAATATAGAGCTTACCTATTTTTTCCGAAACGATTACCTTGACTGAATCTTCAAAGATCGAGTGAGAAATACTCAGCAAACTGTGATTATTAGCCGCTTTAATATTGAATGAATGGTCTAATTAACATCACAGACCCACTCAAACAATATTTATAGCTGCCTTTTGGCTTTTTTTGTTATTTCTTTTATTATCTATATTTACAATGTAATTACAATCATAAGGAAAATTAATATTTCAAAACTGTAACAATAAAACTAAACAATCACAAATAACAGTATCTTGGTTTCAGTTACGCTACAAACATATATTTACAATACAATAATAATCACAATAAGCAAATATACATATAACGTGATACAAAACATTATTAAACCTAAAAAATTGCATATTTTGGCTTCTCTCACGATACGACATATAGGCCTATTTACAACACAATAATATTCAGCATAAAACAAAATTATAACAAAGGCAATAAACTTTCAAACCAGATTACAAATAACGAATATTTCATTTACAAAACAATTATAATCTCAATAAAAATTCTATAAATATACTGCAATAAAACATTATTAATCTTAAACAAACAAATAGGCTAGTAGGCTACCGGTAACATTGTTTTGGCTCCTGCCGCGTTACGATGTAAAGTATATATATGACGAAATCAAAATACAATCAAAACCTTATAAAACAATAAAGTTAAATACCATTTATTAAAAAGGCATTAAATTTTATAACAATCACAAGCAGTCTCTTTGCTACAGTCACGCTAATACAAGACATATATTTACATTTAATATAAAAAATCATTTCTAAACTGAAAAGAAATAACATAGTTTTGGCTTGTGTCACGATACAATACATAAATTTACAAGTGCCGAACAAAATTAATTTACCTCAAAATATTAATCTGCCGCTTGATTCACTTTTAGTCCATCAAAGTTCCTCGACACCAGACATATCGCCGAGATCCTCGCTGGTTCCTTCGTCGTCGCTGCTGCTGTTCACATTTATTATAAATTGCTCCGTAATATCATCAATAGCTGGTTCTTTGGCGGCGTATTCGTCTTCCACTTTTTTTACGTGCTCACATCTTGATCTCCAATCGTCAGCAGTTATAGAAGCAAATTTTTCTTCGCATAACTTTTGCACATCGGCCAATTTTTTTTCAAAATTCTACGGACGCTCTCTTCACTTCCACTAAAATTTATTTTTTCCCTGAGTGAGTTTCGCAACAGTTTTGCAGTTGGAAGCCTTTTTTCTGTTATATAAAATTCGTATACTAACCTCCGGACAACACACTCGTCGAAATTGTCCAACCCGGTGATGGGCTTTTGTCTCTTTCTGTTTTTATTAGGCGTTAAAAAATATTTGACTTCCTCTTCACTTACGTGAATCGCTTCCAACTCCTTGTTAATCCGTGAAATTGAACGTTGTGACACTCCCGTAGCTGCTGCAGTCCGCTCTCGCGCCTTCTGGATGGGTACAGTCAATCCGTTGGCACTCTCTTCCCTCATAAATTTGTATACGTTCGACACTATTTCCCTACTTTGGCTTGTTAATACTTTGCCCCCAAACCCTACCTTAGATTTAAAGTACGCCATATTAACACTTAAATTTTAATCAATAACTAAAATTAGCACTCCAGCACAACACTCCACTAGCACATCTGACGACTGACTGATAAAAGCAGAGTGTTTAGGAATTCTAGAATGTTGTCATAACAGTACCGGCTACTATTAGTCATCATGCGGGGGCACCAACCCCGTGAGTCAGCAGCGGAATGTTGGCAGAAAGGTCTTTACATGGCTTCCACCCTCCCCCCGCCTACACTGCCTACCCTGCCGCGCCTGGCCCCAAGTGCCAGCTTAGCTGTGACTAGCTTGTACGTATATGGGTGGGCGGGTGGGTCAATACCACTATGTGTATAGGTGGGTGGGTATATAATTGGGCGGGTGGGTCAATACCACTGTACCTGTATGGGTAGGCGGGTGGGTCTATACCGCTGTACGAATATAAGTGGGCGGGTGAGTCAATACCACTGTACCTTATGTATGTAAATTATGTATAACATAACGTTACAATTTTGTCGTTTTTATTTTAAACGTTTATTTATGGGTACCTTAAAAGTTGTCTCACACAATACTATCAATAATATGAATTAGTATAAAATGGTAAGGTTAGGTTATTTATGAATGAAAACTTTTTAAATTTAACACTATTGTTGTGTTTTATCTACAAAAGCTCATGTTTATACGGTATATGACTACGTTTTTACTTTGTTGAGTTTATGATGAATAACACTTTTATATAAAGTATATTTTTCTTATTTTCAGATAATATGTAATATTTAAAATGATAAACAAAACTAAAAAATACAATAATTGTTAGTTTAATTTATTTTTGTTACTAAAATAAGTTTTAGTGTCACTCAGTAATCAGCTCTTTGACAAGGCCTTTCGACATTTGTAATCGGATCATTAAACATAATATATATGACCTTAATATATATGAGATAGATTTTAAACCTTAGATCAAAGTTACACAGATTATTCATGTATAAACCAAGGAACTGAGAGAAATTCTACACTTTGCCACGGCGCAGTGCCTACTAGTGAAATTAACTGTTCATAATCTATACAATCAATTAAATTGATCAAAACAATTCAAAGCTTATTTATTGCAGTCTAGAAGTAAAGTTGTAAACATAGCTTGACAGGTATTAGTTAATTGATAGGCCTACAATCTGCCACATAATGAACTCCAGGCAACCTTTCCCCTAAGTGTGAAGTCTCAACATCTTACGTGATGTAAACAAAAGTCGACACGGAATAAGTCATATACTTGTAAAACCTCTTTACGAGAGCAAGAGTTTTTGCAAGTATATTAAATGACTCTTAAAGTAAATTACAATAACTTTTGATTTATTTTATGAAAATATCCTAAAACGTAATAAATGTAGCTTTTACATTAAAAAAATATATTAAATATATTTTTTAAATAAATTTTAAATAAATGTCACTGTACGTGTATGGGTGGGCGGGTGGGTAATGTCACTGTACGTGTATGGGTGGGCGGGTGGGTCAATGCTACTGTACGTGTATGGGCGGGCGGATGGGTCAATGCTACTTTACGTGTATGGGCGGGCGGGTGGGAGAATTTGCAAATATATTAAATATATTTTTTAATCCAGACACTAATTTTCTATTATATTTCTTAATAATAAATGAATAAAATAAAATTTCTATATACCATGTTCCTTTACTGCTGATAAGAAAATTTGGTTAATATCACTATCAATATCATTAATTTACTTTTTTCCTTTTTATTAGGACAAGGATACGAACAAGCATAGTTTGGTCAAAGGCACAAATACAGTGTTAGTCTACTAGCCCAACTACTAAACGCTTATAATTATCTAGGCCTACTTATATTATATATCCTTCAATATAAAACTTTGGTTAGGATTTAAATTTCTTAAAATACTGTAGCAAGCCTTAATTTCTTAATATATGTAGATAGTTCATATATTAACCATCTAAGATATTTATTTTATATTATATATCTAATACCGCTGGTTATTAAAGGGAATTAGATTGGCGATATCTATATATCGAATGAATTAGTTATTTACACATTTCTTTGTAAAAATCATAAGGGGAGCGATTTTTTTAACCAACTTGCCCAATCCTAAAGATTTTTAGATTAATGTCATATCATTTAATGTGAGATTAACTTCTCCAAACTCATTTAGTGGTCATTAGGAAAGCTATAAACAGAAATAGACCTACAAATTGCAGTTTGTTACTTGGGAGTTCTACTACAAAACACCCATTAAAAGTATAATCCATTGCTCTAAATGACCTTTTATCATAAGTTTTATGATTATGAACGCCATAAAAGCAACTACAACAGATTTTGTAAGCTTGTAGAAGACTTTGAAATAAAAGAATAAATTAAAAGGTGTTTGCTAAATGTATGCAAACACATTTCAATTTCTTCTTCTATTTACAAATTATAAAAATTAGTTAGGTATTTTAAATTTTCAGAGCAGGGAGAGTAACTGTGTATTGATTAGGGATTCAGCGACGTTCTATAAAAATTACGCTATTTGTAATTCATTAGAGAATTTGCAAATTCATGTATAAAAACGTTAAATGAAATTTAAACAATTTTGAAACTAGTTTGTTTTAAAAACTACCTCTATTTATTAAATCAATAACAACCGTTATAAATTAGCAAAATATAACTGCATGGGTAAAAATAGTCGTGTTATACAAATAATACATGAAGAGTTGTTTTTACTATTTTCGAAATTTTCGAAATTTTTAAAATTTTAGATTTTTCTCAACATTTCTGACTTTTCTCAACATTTTTCTACTTTTCTCAGCATTTTCTACTTTTCGAAATTTTCGACTTTTTAGGCACGCACGCGCGCGCACGCACACACACACACACACACACACACACACACACACACACACACACACACACACACACACACACACACACACACACACACACACACACACACACACACACACACACACACACACACACACACACACACACACACACACGCACGCACGCACGCACGCACGCACACGCACACACACACACACACACACACACACACACACACACACACACACACACACACACACACACACACACACACACACACACACACACACACACACACACACCCATTAGGGCAATTGACGATATCGTGGAACCACGAATATTGGTAACAGCCAGTAGAGAAAACGTATTATATAATTCTCTGACACAGCAATTGTCATGCCATAGTGGAGAAAATCAATGACATCTAGATACTATTGATTTTGGGGTTTTAGATAGCTTAACACAACCTCAGTGGCGATGATTACCTCAGGGCAGTCACGGAACCAGCCAGAACAAACAATGCACTGTTATCTTGCCTTATTATTATATAACAATCGATCTATGTCTGCCTGTCTGTGTTTGTGTTACTCAATCACACAAAAACTACTGAACCCATTGTGTATGTTATTTATATATGAAACTGAATAAAAACTGAAGTATTAAATAGGAATGATTTAGAATAATTGAAACATTTACGTCATCGAGGATAAAAGCAAATCCCTTAGTATTTTTACCAGTTTTTCAAATAATAATTAGTGAAAAATACGACATGGTTCAACATTATTATATCTCTTAGTTCTAGAAAAAAAATATTATTAGTGGTAGAACCTTTGTTAAACCTTACAACCAAGTAAATTACTTCGTAGTTTGTAACATAATTACAATAAGTATAAATACAATATTAAAATGTTATGTAACGGAGTTTGGTTATATTATTATTATTATTATTATTTCCTTTCACTCCTGCACGGAGCATAGGGCCTCTATGAAATAACGCCATCGGACTCGGTTTGCAGCCAAGGCTCTCACTTCTCTCCAGCTTTTCCCCGCGGCTTTTATTTCTTCGTCTACTGTTCTTCTCCATGTCATTTTAGGACTTCCTCGTCTTCTCTGCTCCTGGGGATTCCAACTCAAAGCCTGTTTCTCCACTGCATCTTGATTTTTACGTAGTGTGTGCCCAATCCACCGCCACTTTCGTTTTTTTATCTCCAAATCTACAGGTTCTTCATTTGTAGTATTCCACAGCTCTTTGTTTGAGATAACATCGGGCCAGTAAATTTTATTGGTTTTATTAATATAAATAAATAAAAATTGGTTATATATATATATATATATATATATATAGTTAAATTTTTTACTTAGCCCCTGAACTATTTTATGATTATATTAAATAAATTATCTCTGTAAAACATTTTTTTTTTTCAACTACATAAATAAATTATACCTCGAATAACTTAATTATTATAACAGACCTACCCTTCTACATATTTTCAATGATTTAAACGTGAATTCATACTGTTTGTGTGTGTTTTTTAAATATTTTTTTAAGTTTATTGAAGCCTTTTTTGGCTATGTATCTGAAGAAGGCATAAAAACGCCGAAACGATGGTAATAAACATGGAACTGTTGACAGAGGTAGTTTGTTTAATAGATATTTTTGTACAGAAAATTAAAAGAAAAAACACTTATATTTTGCTGTACATTTGTACTGGACATTAACACATGACAAATTAAAAAAAATAACACCCATTTAACTCTTTATTGTCCTTTCCTTCTAAAAACCTTTATCAAAGATTTTTAAAATTCTGCCTCTGATATATTTAATACTTACATTCAACCTCTTTGTATCATTGATCGCAACGTATATTACTGATATAAAAATTAGCATATTTTTGTATATCTTTAATCTGAATGAATAAGAAAATCAAAGTAAAATGTTCAGTTTTAAATAAAAAAAAAAAAAATTGTTTTCATACCAAATTAAACACAATATCTAGAAGGTGACAGGTAAAATAAATAAAAAGAGTTTATTTTATAATGTGAACTAAATGGTCTTTCCATTCCAGCGAATGAAATTTGTTTTAAATTTACATTTTATTATTGGAATATCTTATTATGAAATGTTTAACTGGAAAATCATATGTGAATTAAAAGCTAAAGTGGAATTTCTACATTGCCTATATAATCTAAGGAAAGTACTCTGTAGCATCACTTGGCCTAGGCCTTTTTCAAGTGCCTTACGGATACTCTACCCCATGGGAAATCAACTTCCTCACTTTTCCATAGCCGTAATGCAATAAGGCCCCACGCTTTTCTTGTCCTATCAATCTGTTTCACAAGCAAGGTGTAAATAAACTCAGAATCTACCTATATTTATGGAAAATGCACTAACATTTTATATAATCCTTTTGGATGGGACTCAAAATTGCACATCAATTGTCATATTTGGAGCTTATTGTGTAGTTGTTCTGATCTTTAACACAAAATCATACTTAACACTGGCTTTCTAGAGACTTGTTACTCAAACCTTTTTCAAACTTTATATCTCAGCATTTGGCTTTGAAAACCACTAATAATTAATAAATTATTCATTCTAGTACTAACATATTAAGCTATCGTTTAATTTTCGTCCCATAAATCCTTTATCGAGGTCAGTATCATTTACAGGGTTCGGCAGCATAACCCGTTCAATCTTTTTTAAAAACTTGATAAAACCCATTTGTTTGAATCAGATTATGTTTATTTGTATTTTATAATGTAGGCACAGATTTCGAGATTAAATCTGATATATGACTTCCCTCATTCTTCATATACTGAGTAAACTGATTTCTGGCATTCGTCATGCCTCTTGCCAGCATGCGAACGCAGTTTCTTCTTGGCATTGTTGGTAATTTCTTCTTGGATTCTGATATGCAACTTTTGTAGGATCCTTGGACAGTTCACATTAACATGGAATTTCGAAAAAAAAAACACAAAAAAGTTACAAGGGGCTAAATCAGTAGAGATGCTCCGAATCGCCTCTAATTGAAATGAGGCGGCCTGTGAAGTGTTTTCTCATTACAACCATCATTTCTATTGAAGTGTGTACCGTTGCACCGTCTACTTGAAACTAAGTGTCTCCCAAGTCCAACTCATGTACCCATGGTGGACATTCCTTTAACATGTTCACATACCAGTCCGAAATAACTGTCACTGCGACTTCATTTTCCTCAAAGAACCATGGACCAATAATTCGAGCAGAGAAAATTACGCAACTCACATTGCCTTTCGGTCAATGCAATTTTTGAGTTTGATATCAGCCCAGTAGCGCTTGTTTTGTTTGTTGACAGATCCTCATAAATGAATATGGGCTTCATAGTTAAGAACAATGAATGCAAGAAATTGTTTTTCTCAGGGTATGGAGATTAGGAGATGTCATCTACCGAAATCAAACTTAAAATCTATGTAAAAAAAAAACCATAGACATCTGCTAAATTAAAAAAAAAAATATTAGTATTCTGATTCATGAAATGGGTTTATTAAGTTTTTAAAAAAAGAAGCTATGCTGCCGCATCCTGTATAAACGAAAAAGGAGCTATTTTATAGAAACTAACCTCTAAGTATAGAATCAGATGAGAATCACAGTCCGGTGACAGTTTATAACTGTATAAATAATTTTTTCCAGGATATTGGATAATCATCGACTGGTGAATAAAATATGGTTTATAAATTGAGTAATTGGTTTTAATCTACTTAATAGTAACAAACAACAAGTTAGTACTTCTAGGAGATGTATCTAGAAGTAAATGGCTAATAATTTTCAACAGTTAATTGTTTTGTGACAATATATTAATGCGCTTAATATGTAATACATGTATTAAAAATAAGCAAGAAAAAAAATATCAATTGATACTAACATTATTTTGCTATTGTTTAACTCATGTATGAAATCAGGCTTTTACTTGTGTGTTGACAGTCAAGAGATTAAACATCAGTTTACTTTCACAAGAAATATCAATAACAATTCTACCTATTACACAATTTCATTTTCACTACACTACTATGAGTTTAGCTGTTTTCGTTATGTGTTTACAACCTGCGAAACATCATATTTTCAACAGCTGTCTATTGTTTACTACCGAAAGTAACATTGTTTAAAACCGAAAATTTTCCACATTCAACAACACCTGCTTTTATTCCGTAGTGTAGTGAAAAGTATCGTTCAAAACTCGAGTGAAAGTGTTTTTTATGTTATCGACCAATTGAAGTGCTCGACAAGTCTCGCACTCCAAACATATGGTCTCGAACATGCAAAACCCCACTTTCCATTCTTGTTATGAAATATACTATTAGCTGTCAGACTAGAGTAGTCATAAATATTTCTGTTAAAATATTCTTTTAGACTAGAAACTGTTGATGTGAGATAGTTAATATCCTTCTATCACATTAGATTGTTTCTACAAAAAGTTACTTAAACTGTTTTCTCCAACGCTGTAGGTTAAATATACATATTCCACCATAAAGATTTCCCATGAATATGGTGTATGACTCTCACACTAAAGATATTCTGAACGTTTATCCAGAGACTTATTAGAGTTTCTATAAATGTTATAGGCTTAACACTCTTTCCTTAACATGATTTGTTTGAAATTTCCAAAGTTTTTAGCGTTACAAAAACAAAAGGCAATGTTTCGACAGGCCTGAAATTTCCTTTGTCTTTAGGTGTTACTACCTCAAACTTTCAGCATTTCAATTAATATAAATAATAATTTTGTTTCACAGGTACAGTTATACCAATGACAAAATTTTTTTAAGGAAATAAAATTAATTACAATAAAAAGGCACATTTTACGAAAAATAAAAAAACTTAAATGACTAAAGAAACACAATTATAACTTAAGCGTCTAAATAAAGTACTCCAAATTATATAATACATTCTTGGTTATATCACAATAATATATAATACAGTTTAAATACAACCAGATAGGCTAAATTATTAAACATAAGATTTATCTATATTCAAACAAATATATTTAAAACCCAAAACAAACAAAAGAAAACCTACATACTGAAATCTGTGAAAAACAACTGCAAGCCCAACAGACCGAGGGCCCAATTATGGGGGCCGCATGAAAAAAAATATTGATATAAACCTCCACGCCTGTACAAAAAATAAATATACTTGAATTTTAAAATTAAAGGATTATTAACTTTTTACTCATCCAAACAATGCATTAATTAAGTACAATAATTAATAGTTTTAATGCATTAATTTATAAAAAACTAATTATAAGTAGACGTTTAAAAGTGATTCAACCATATTATTTTTAAACTTATTAAGTTTAGTACTTATAAACTAAGATTTAATCTGAAAAAATCGTACCCTCCTACAAATAATTACAAATGCAAACGACAATAGTTCTAAATTTATCAAAAAATTACCTAAAGGAATCTTGAAAAATATTAATAATATCAAGTCCACTAGGTATAGGGGACACACTTTATCAATTATGTTCGTTTAGTGCCAAGCCTCTCAATAAAGTTGTTAGTTGAACCGAGTCAAGAGGTAAATAGATCCTCTTGTATAAATTAAAATCATAATCATGTTGTTTTATAATATTCTATTTATTTCTTTTGTTATTTTTATTGTTAATATTGTATTTTTTTGCATATTGGTTCATATCCGTAACCATTTGCAGAATGACACGACTTTATTATAGAGTCAATCTTAGTTTAGAAGTATATATGATTTTTTATAGCAAGATTAACAAGTTTAAATGATACATAGTTATCTAGTTTTCAGTAAGGCAGTAGGTAAAACTAGTAAGTACAAATTTTCGTTTGTTTTTCTTTATTCTAGAAGCGTTGGTAATATCAAACAAATCATGATCAGTCCAACGCCAACAAATAACTTTTTTGCTGCAGTTATTTTAAAATAACGGTGTTTTGGAATATACATAAATGTATCTATAATCTTGGTCTTCTGAATCCAATTGCGTACATTATATACATAGGCTTACGTTGAGACAAACATAAAGTTTGTACATATTAATTTTACTTACTAGTTACTCAAAACTAGACAAATATATCATTGGCGAACTCAGCTCACGTCAGCCTTGAAGATCGAACTTAACATGTACACCAAAACGTCTCCCTATGTATATAATGTACATAGCCTTTGACGTGGTCGGATCCAAAAGAATAAGATTGTAGATATAGTTGTGACGACCGTGGAAGATTATCTATCAAGATACATAAATGTATCTCCTTCAATTCATCTGACACATTTACTCTATAGGAGCTGTAAAAACCACATCTGTGACGTATCTAGTTCCTCACAATATCTAGTGCCTGTAAAAGTTGGCTTCAGACGTGGTTCTCTATTACACAAGTGGCTATAACAGTTCAACGTGACACGATTTTCCTGTCATATAATAGTGCTATAAATATTGCACGAGGGATAGACTTTGCCTCGTACACTTGAGTGGTAATAGATGTTTCGCTTGTAGAACTCTTAGACATTCGGTAAAATTGTATAGAAATTCCACAAATATACCCATGTACAGGTAAGATACTTTACTATGAATGTATAATTACATAAACTATGCTGTTAACATTTCAGATGTGACATGTATGAAACATTTTAACCATGATTTTTAAGCACCAATATATTTTACAAATTATTTTTTAAATATAATTTCATTTATATCGTAATATTTACAATAAACTAATATACTAAATGTATGTTTTTCTTCATAATTGTGGTTACTTTCAACACAGTTTCCTGTTAAACTTCATGCCTCATTCTCAGTTATTCATTATTTATTTCTAATACACCTATCGTAGAGATATAGGCGAATATGAGGAGTGAATGAGTGTAATGAGTGTAGATGAACGAGTGTGGTCATTTTTACTATACGAGTTGGACTTAGCTCAGAAAGGATAGTTTATTAATAGCCCAATAGCTATGAGACCAACAGCCTTACGTAGAGTCCGACCCATTTAGTTTTGGTCTGATTTTCAGCTAACTGACAAATCTGACACACACTTCCCTCCCTAAATAGCAGCTGAACCTTGACTACCATGCAACATGGAAAACCCAGACTTTTATAGAATTGCCCTCTTTTGGGTTTGCAAGAATAATATCGATTTCATAAAAAGTATGCTTGTGCTTTAGGTTAAGAATGCAACATTTACTAGTCATTATTTCGTTTCAGTTGTTTGTGTGCTTCAAGATCAATGTATTTTTTTTTTACTGGTGTTCTTATTAAATAAATAAAATAAAAAAATATTGACACCTCAAAATAAATTTATTTATGCAATATGTAGCCCCAGCATTACTGTACTACTTGTATTTGTTTGTAAATGTGAATGAATCCCCTGACATGGGGGAAATCAGTAATCCGACGGGTTTATAGTGGATTTAGATATCACTACGGAAATAACGAATAGTTTAGGTTTCGTTACTTTCACTGCCTAATCCCAGCGTTGACAAACAGCCCCCCTCGCTAACTCCCCTTGGACAATGCATATTTCAACACGGAGGGTGAACAATTTGTAACTGATTTATGCCCCAGTTACATCGACCATCTCCTCCATTTAATTCGGGGTTATAAATGGCTTCCACTGGTACAATAAAATCACGTTTCCGTTTTAGATTGGTTAAAACTTGGTGATGTATTTTTGAGAGTTTTAGTATAAGAGAAGACACTTTTTAGCCAATACCTTTTGTAATGTAAATCAGGGTGTAATAATTTTAAATCTTTACCTACATTGTATATTATACATATGTAAATTTGATAAATTGTTATTAATAATTGTGCTATGTGATAATACGATAGTAAGTAATTATTACATTACATTTATTAAGGTTTCGAAAATAAAATTATTATATTTTTCAATACGTTTCAGGTTTTACTTGGCTGTACATAAAACCGAATAATTGCTTTTTACCCTCTGTTAAACTACATAAAATTCCAAACTGTAAACCCTATTTAAAAAAATCAAATCATTAATTCGATCAACCAATGAGTTAGAATTATTAAAATAATTAAGTATTTGTATTTTTTATTTTATTAAAAACCACCATAGATATAACTTTTTACCTGTTCGTTCTTACAATATATCAAATATCTGTATTGACTTGTATTGAATGCAAAAACAGCCACTTTACTGGACAACTGTAGGAAAAATTATTTTAATACGTCATTAAAATAATTTTTCCTACAGTTGTCCAGTAAAGTGGCTGTTTTTGCATTCAATACAAGTCAATACAGATATTTGATATATTGTAAGAACGAACAGGTAAAATGTTATATCTATGGTGGTTTTTAATAAAATAAAAAATATAAATACTTAATTAAAATTAAAAAATTTTATTTTATTTTTTATAAAAAACTTAATTAAAAAAAATACGTCATTAAAAATAATTGTCAATACACGCCTATTTCCCCGAATTAAGTAATACAATTGGTTGAGTTAGAATGTACTTCATCAATCTGATTGCATTTTATATTGGACATTTGATGATAAATTTGTTTGTTAAAAATATTGGTATTAAAACAAATTAATTAACAATCAGTGCCTGTTGACGTATATTTTTCATGCCTAGTATTCCCACCGATATATTCAACAGATTCACTTTGATATTAATTTAGTTTTTTTTTTTTTTAATCGTTACAAAAAAAAAATACATAACTTAGTATGGCTCTAATTAAATTAAATAGGTAAAATAATATTACTTACATTGTATTCATGCATTTTTTTAACTATTTGAAACAATACATTAATACGATAGTGCTTTTTACAGAATTGTCATTACACATTATTGATGTGTTTGTATAATGTTGATAACCTGTTTTAACCAATGTACCATATGATCATTTATTAACTATGTTGTATTATTGTTGTTATTATTAAGTTGGTGCAACCAACAATCAATCTGTAAAGGACTTCACTGTATTGCCAAAATACCATAGCCACTACATGTTTGATTAAAGCTGCTTCATACGAAAACTGATCAATATTTAACGACTATTTTCCCCTCATATAATCGAGTATCATATTTATGTTTGCTTCTACTTTCTCGCCAAAACAGTCATAAATAAAAAGGCCATTTGATTGCATTCATACGTAATAATATGTAAAGTCTATTCAATGTTATAAAACTATATTACCTAGACTATACATTACTTAGTTATTAATTTTACTTATCTAAATGGTAATTTTGTCTTTCATATCCGGCACTTAATATTCCTTAATATTCAATTAAACGCATTAAAGTAATAATTCTGAGTATATATATATATATATATACATATATATATATATATATACAATGAGTATATATATATATATATATATATATATATATATATGTATACTGTAGCCATATTATTAATTTATATTGTATTGCATAACAGTTCATAATATCTAGTTGTTTTATTAAATATCTTCACTAGAAGGACGTTTACCGTAAAGCAAAAGTACATCATTTTCCCCTACACAATATTTAAGGTCAGAATGTAATCCTTAATTTTTTTAAATAGTTTTTTATTAGCATAATACGTGTTGGTATATATACAATACAAGTAAACGTCACACAACATAGATTTATTACAATATAATCACAAAATGCACAAATATATTACAATAAAAGTACAAAATGCACAAATATTATGGTAACTTTTTTTATAACATTGGTTCATAAACTATGATATACATAAAGTATTTCTTTAAATATCATATAGGTATTTAATTTAGGCGAATTTATATACAGTTTGTGAGTATACATTCAAAGAGTAGGACAGTGAACCCTTTGAATGTTATATATAGAAAGACTGATTATCACATTTCTAATATATCTTGTAAAAGTTATTGTTATAATGTAGTAAAATGCACATTCAGGCAGATATTACTTTTTATAGGCTTGATGCCTGTAAATAATAAATTGTTCTGGCCTATTTGAAAATTACTCTGTGTTGGTATCAAAATAAATGGTAAATATTTTCCGTTAATTCAAAACTATTACTTTTTTGTTTCCGTTGATTCGCTACCGCTTAATAAATATTGTATTGCTCTAAAAACTGTTCCCCAATAATTTTTACGTCCAATGTGGTATTCCTTATCCGCTAGGAATCCGATATCGCTGGCTTTATCTTATCGCTTTCCAAAAACTTACAAACGGAGAGCGCATTAGGTAGTAAGTCAATCATTGGATTTACCAGTTTTTGATCGACTTTAGTAGCTACCTTACCTAACCATAATTGCGATTAAAAAATTTAGTGGTAGTGAATTAACGGAAAAGTCTAGAGTATTTCACTTGACATTTTATGTCATTACATTTGACAGTTTACGACTGGCATATTAAAACATAACTCTTTAAGACTAACAATATAATACCTTCTACTAAATCAGTACCTCAGATAGTAGCAATATTATTAATTTGTATTCATTGAAGTTCATAATATCTAGTTGTTTTACTAAATATCGTCACTAGAAGGACGTTTACCGTAAAGCAAAAGTACATAATTTTCCCCGACACAATATTTAAGGTCAGAATGAAATACTTATTTTTTTATAATATTGAATCATAAACTATGATATATATATATATAAAGTATTTCTTTAAATATCATATAGGTATTTTATTTAGGCGAATTTATATACAATTTGTGAGTATACAATCAAAGGGTAGGACAGTGAACTAAATGAACCCAGCTCCCCGTTCGATCGTAAAGTTTAAAGGCCAGTGAAAGTTGGATGTAAATGTTTGCGAACGGAAGTTTGTGTTTAAATTGCTATCAATTTGCATTTCAATAATGAATACATTTTCCATGCCCATTAAGGTTTATAAATTATCTACATTACAATGTTAGTTATATATTTAAACAATATTTAGAATTGTGTAGATTAAACACTGAATCAAGCTTTCAGGTTACTTTAGTTATGTAAGGAAAAAAGGCAAATTAATAAACTCTGAAGGGAAAGATATTTATAATAATGCAGAGAATAAGATTATACAAATAAATATTAATACATTTTGTTCTTAATAAAAATTGTATTGATATATTTTAAATTTAAATTTAATATACTTTACAAGATACAATACAAGCATGTAACATTGCTTTAAATAACAATATACTGCTTATTCTTAAAACTTACTTGCTTTTTATACAACTTGTGCTTAATTTAACTCTAAGTTTATATTTATAGCTGACAAATTAACCTCCAGGAGCCAAATGTTATTGTTATTTTCGTTTGGTACAGTGTAAAACACAGTGTAATTCCTGTTTAACATATGTTAGTAGAATTGGTTTTGTAATTAGCATAATACGTGTTAGTACATATACAGTACAAGTGAACGTCACACAACACAAATTTATTACAATATAAGCACAAAATGTACAAATATTATGGCGATCGATTCCGGTGAACCACGCACAACTTCCTCAGACCAGAGGGATTCACAAAAGAATGGGGGGGATTCTTTTGTGAATCCCTCTGGTCTGAGGAAGGTGAGCGTGGTTCATCGAACTCGATCACCATAAAATTTGTGCATTTTGTACTTTTATTGTAATATGTTTTTGCATTTTGTGCTTATATTGTAATAAATTTAGTAGGATTGTTATAATATGTTG
This sequence comes from Stictocephala bisonia, assembly GCA_035578905.1. Classification (NCBI taxonomy): domain Eukaryota; kingdom Metazoa; phylum Arthropoda; class Insecta; order Hemiptera; family Membracidae; genus Stictocephala; species Stictocephala bisonia. The sequence goes on from JAQJVL010000298.1 coordinate 115,164, forward strand.
TATTATTAACTTGTGAGTGTGACAAGAAATAAAGAAGTGGGTTAAATTGACAAATTTAAGATTTCGGAACTATTCAAGTTTAATATTTCTTAGTTATTGTTCTTTATTTTGTACACAATTATATTATAACATTTTAAATTACTTAAGATGAACAATTTTGTTTAAAATATCAACGGGATTGATATCCCATTAAGGCAATTATGTAAATAAATATTATTGAACTATTAGTAAATGATACTTTATGATGTATTGTATTACAAAAGAGTTATGCATAATATATTAAAGAAACTCAACTATAAAATGTTAATATTACATTTCAAAATAATTTGTGTTATGAGTAAACATTTTATATTTATTTTATTGCTTGAAGAATGTTAATAAATACGCAGACAAATAAATACTGTGGATGTTATTTATAAAAAAACTTAAAGTACATAATATATATACAGGGTGTTGAAAAAGTATGGAACCACAAACATTTCTCATATATGGGTCCAGATAAATGATTGAGATTTAGTGTATCTCTGCAGAACGTGTTCGTCTATCTTTTTATGCAGTTTAATTTTATTAAACTAGAGGGGAGGGCCGGGGAAGATATTGTAAAAAGGTTAAATGAAAGCCTATTTTTTCTAAATAAGACGCCACATGTTTCAATCCTATCAGAAATGGCGACTGGTTAATCTTTCTTATCAGAGGGTCTTTATAAAGTATGGAACCTCCTTCATTTCTTTCAAATGGGTCCAGATAAATAATTGAGATTTAGTATAACTCTTTTGTAAGTTATATTCTGTCTTTTGATGCAGTTTATAATTTTTTTTGCTTAAAGGGGAGGACCCATGGAAAATATCGTAAAAAGTCTAAATGAAAAACTGTGATGAGTTGCTCGTTCTTTTAAAACCTATTCTTTCTGAATAAGACGCCACATGTTTCAAGTCAAAAGAACCATGTTGAGAGGAGAATTCGACATGTTGTAAAAGCCAGTTCCACTCTAGGAGTTATTTTTACCATCATGGTAACAATATCATTTTAAGATAATTTTATATTTCTTTCGTCAAATACCTAGCTTCATAACTGGCTTTTACAACATGTTGAATTCCCATTCAAACGTCACAGCTAATAATTATTAACTTGTCTCTATTTATGATAAGGTGGTTCTTTAACTTGAAATTTTTAACATATTATTCAGAAAAAATATGCTTTAAAATGATGGACAACTCATCATAACCATTAATTAAAACATTTTACGATAACCTCCACGGGCCCTCCCCTTTAGGTAAAAAATTATAAACTGCATCAAAATGTAGAATAAAACTTACAAAAGAGTTATACTAAATCTCAATTATTTATCTAGACCCATTTGAAAGATATGAAGATGGCTCTATACTTTTTCAAGATCCTCTGCTAAGAAAGATTAACCAGTCGCTATTTCTGATAGGGTGGTTAATTCGACTCGAAACTTGTGGCGTTATTCAAAAAAAAAAAATTGTGGGCAACTCATTATAGCCTTTTATATAAATTTTTACAATATCCTCCCCTCTAGGTTGACGAAAAATTAAACTGCATCAAAAGATAGAAAAAAATGCTATGTAAGTGTACTAAATATGGGCCAATTTAAGATATATGAATGTGGTTCCATACTTTTTCAACACCCTGTATGTAAATATATATATATTTATAGAATCAATATCCCTAAATGAAAATAAACATACATAGATGAAAAGAAAACACGCAAGTGAGGCACAATAGAAGCTTATGAGGCTTTATGATTTGTTCGCCTTTGATGGAGGATATTTTACTATACTCTACTTGTTGATAAGCTTCTGAAGAATATTTCCTTTTCTTACGGAATCACATAATAATACCAAATATTATCTACTTATGAAAATTAATGACTGTATCAGGCCCTGAGTAAAAAATGTCGTGGCATTTCCGGTATATTTCTTGATATACCAGAAAATATTGCTAAAATTTGCATTGAAGTATAGACTATTTCACTGCATTGAGTTTGGTGAGTTGAATTAGAAAATAAATTATCCAACGTTGCAAACTTGATTGTTTTCTTGATATTATTTTTGGCTGTGTATTGTTAATTATATTGGATTGTCAGTATTGTAATGTTTAAATTAATTGATAAAGTGTTCAATTTTCATGTAATTTAAAATAAGTAGAATATTTCCTCAATAAAAGTGTGTAAAATAACTAACTTAATGTAACTTTAGTGAAGTAGCGATCTCCTGTTTTGTGAGAATTGGAGTACAACATCAATTGTGTAATCTGAGACACGTGAAAAAGAAGGCAACATTTAATTTTTGTAATCGTACTTCTTCGGAAAGAAATAACTATGTACTTTAGAACAAACTCTCTGAGATTATGTTCACACTCATACCGAAAATTAGTTGCTATAAGTTATAAATAAGCTATACATATTATGTGGCAATTACCTTGAGTAGTATGTAGGTGTAGTACCTTGAGTAGTATATATACATAATTAGTTATATAGGAACGTTATTACTGATAATATTGAGACTCGTAGATAATATATTTAAATTCTAAGTCAGATGTGATTTTTACAAGTTCTATAACCAGGATAAAACTAATTTCGTTTTTATACATTAAACAAGGTGAATATTAAAACAATAAAAGTAAGATAACAATTGTTTAAGTAAGTTGGCTGTTAAAACTCTGGCATGATTTTCTTTCTATGGGAAATAAAGTTGGGATCCCTTTATATTGGCCTCACCCACAACATTGACTGAGAACTCTTCCAGTGAAACAGAAATAAAAGCCAGACTGCAAGCAGCAAATAGAAGCTTCAATGCACATAATAAAAACAAGAAAACGTCACACAACACAAATTTATTACAATATAAGCACAAAATGCACAAATATAGTACAATTCAAGTAATATTTTGTGAATCCCTCTGGTCTGAGGAAGGTGAGCGTGTTTCACCGAGATTGATCACCATAATATTTTGCATTTGTACTTGTATTGTAATATATTTGCGCATTTTGTGCTTATATTGTAATAAATTTGTGTTGTGTGACGTTTACATGTACTGTATATGTACCAACACATAATATGCTAATTAAAAAACTATAATCAAATACTAATCTCAAGAAGAATCTCTCGTGTACTTAAATTAACACTGTACAAAACATTTATTTGTACCGTTCTTTTGTATGGTTGCCAAACATGGAGCACACGTAACACAGACCTGAGTCGACTCCTGATATTTGAAGGAAGAGTGCTACGGAAGGTTTTTGGCCCAGTTCTTGACTTAGAAACAGGATAATGGAGAAGAAGACATAATGAATAACTATACAATTTGTATAAAGAACCCAATATTATAGGAGTTTTATGGAGCCGGAGATTGGAGTGCACTGGACACGTGGTTTCTAACCACGAATTAGTGAGGAGATATTTCCTAGGATTGCTATGGATATGGCAGTGGAGGCAAGAAGACCAGTGGGGAGACCTCGTAAGAGATGGGTGAATGGAGTAAGGAAAGAGCCTGGCCTAACTGGAGAGACCTAGTAGTGACATCGCGTGGTCCTCTGGGACTGATCGCATAAAGATTACTAATGAAACCTTCAAGTCCAGTAGAGCGGAGCCCTACAACCATGCTTTCAACATTCCCTGATACAGTGGTTTAACATTATGAGAGAACTAACTTTTTCAATGTTAAATACACCATTCTTTATATTCCAACAGCTGTTACTACTGTTTGGAAATTATTATTTAAATTTGAACAGCTGTTACTTTCAGATTCATTTAAATCTATCTCCGTGTTATTCCTATGGCCGAACATCGTACTTTGAGGTTTGCCCATACCCTTCAGGGTAAAAATATTGAAGAATTAAAACCGTAATTCACAACTACAGAAAGAGGCAAATCTGTTTGATAACCCGAGAACTTAAATTGGTCAATAAATAGGGGAGGAGTTGCTTTGACAAAAAACTGCTCCATGTATTAAATATACAGACGTTGTTATATAATCATATAACAACGTTCAAAATTCATTAACAAGGTATAATATGCACTGATAAAATTTGTACATTATTGTCATGTAAATAAAAAATATTCTTATATGTTATAGAAAACTACGTCTCTAAATGTCAAGTCCCTTCAAACAATATATACAGCGTAAATCAAATAATTTTTCAATGTAGCACGCTTTTCACAGGACATGCTTGGTGGTGGGATAGCGTGTGACAGTCCCCTTAGAGGGTGCCCTACCCCAGAGGGATCCCAGATTGGTTGGCACTGTGGTGCCAGTACGGTGTAGCACCACCATGTTAGTGTGGGATAGCGTGTGACAGTCCACTTAGACGGTGCACTACCCCAGAGGGGTTTCAGATTGGTTAGTACTGTGGTGCCGGTACGGTTTACCCACGCCATGTTAGTGTAGGATAGCGTGTGACAGTCCACTTAGACGGTGCACTACCCCAGAGGGGTGTCAGATTGGTTAGTACAGTGGTGCCGGTACGGTTTACCCACGCCATGTTAGTGTGAGATAGCGTGTGATAGTCCACTTAGACGGTGCACTACCCCAGAGGGGTTTCAGATTGGTTAGTACTGTGGTGCCGGTACGGTTTACCCACGCCATGTTAGTGTGGGATAGCGTGTGACAGTCCACTTAGACGGTGCACTACCCCAGAGGCGTTTCATATTGGTTAGTACTGTGGTGCCGGTACGGTTTACCCACGCCATGTTAGTGTGGGATAGCGTGTGACAGTCCACTTAGACGGTGCACTACCCCAGAGGGGTTTCAGATTGGTTATTACTGTGGTGCCGGTACGGTTTACCCACGCCATGTTAGTGTGGGATAGCGTGTGACAGTCCACTTAGACGGTGCACTACCCCAGAGGGGTTTCAGATTGGTTAGTACTGTGGTGCCGGTACGGTTTACCCACGCCATGTTAGTGTGGGATAGCGTGTGACAGTCCACTTAGACGGTGCACTACCCCAGAGGGGTTTCAGATTGGTTAGTACTGTGGTGCCGGTAAGGTTTACCCTCGCCATGTTAGTGTGGGATAGCGTGTGACAGTCCACTTAGACGGTGCACTACCCCAGAGGGGTTTCAGATTGGTTAGTATTGTGGTGCCGGTACGGTTTACCCACGCCATGTTAGTGTGGGATAGCGTGTGACAGTCAACTTAGACGGTGCACTTCCCCAGAGGGGTTTCAGATTGGTTAGTACTGTGGTGCCGGTACGGTTTACCCACGCCATGTTAGTGTGGGATAGCGTGTGACAGTCCACTTAGACGGTGCACTACCCCAGAGGGGTTTCAGATTGGTTAGTACTGTGGTGCCGGTACGGATTACTCATGCCATGTAAAGCGAGTTAGATGGTTTATTACCAAAAAAAAACATATATTATAGTATGAATAATATGACAAATATATATATTTTTTATATAACCCTAATATAATATTACTAACCCACTGATTGAAGGCCAATTAATACATTAAATCTTTAATAATAATTTATAATCGTATTTGATTACTAGACTATAAAAACTTTATATTTGTTCATTCGCAATTTATTTAACTGTACACTTTAAAAAAATAGTCTTTATGCCAATGTATTTCTAATGAAAGAAAACGTGTATAAATGTTTTTGTTTTTTTTAAAGTTTTTAGGAAATCTAGATTAGTTCACACTTCATACATCTGTCTACAGCGATATGACGTCAAATGTGAAACACATTTTAAACTGTTATATATCTATACAAATCCCATTGTTTGCCTTTGACACAGAAACACGTATGAGGCAGCAATAACCAGTTTCAAGGAGCCGTAGTCAACGTTATTGCTTACTTGACTGATGCTCCCTCAAAGACGGAGTGGCAGATGATATTTCACACACGCCAGAAATGTGCTCATCAAAGTGTATTGCACTAGGGGTGAAATATGATTTGATTCTTGATTTGTATATTTATTAAATTGAATGCATTATTTGCCTTGGAACATTATAACTTAATTGAGGAAATATATTTGTAACCTGAGTAACTATGGCTTTATTTTATTGGAAATATGTTCTTACTGATAAGTTCAAAAAAATGTTTAACGTAAGTTATACTATGAAAATAAACCATGCAATATTGTACAGTTGTCATGTATATTTAACTTGATAGAGACAAAAATAAAGACCCGATTATTGATCGCCCAATCTGAAACGTTCCCATGTTGGACATCTTGAATGATACATAAATAGGTTGAAATAAATAAATTCAACCGATTTTTCTTAAAGTAAAGTAATTAAAATTACTGTGTAAATATGTAATCAAAATTCCAACTGTTTAAAATGATTGTATAATCATTTATTATTGTAGTTACACCATATTTTCAGCAATTATTACTATTTGTTGAAAACTGGAAATCTATGGTTTGGAACCACTTTTTAAATTTTGTTCAACTTATGTATTTTTAATCATTTTTATCAGCTAATTAGATGAATAGTATAAATTCGTAAATACGCATTATTTATGACAAGGTTTTTAAAATAGTTGTTTAAAGTTTGTATTTATAGAATACATTTATGGCGTTTTTTCGCAGTTAAACTGAAATTTTCTATTGGAGGTTGGCTTTAATGATAGTATATAAAAGCAGCATTTCTCGCCAATTGAAAAACAACCTTTGATTAATTGCGAAGGAGATAGGAAAGCCCAGACAGTTTTATTACCTCCTTTAACCACTTGGATTTCCTAAATTTACTTAGTGATTTGGTAATCAAATAAATTTATGGAATTCCTAAAAGTGTCATTGTATTTCATCTTAGGAATATTTCTCAATTTAGGAATACACCAAAATGTAAGGTAATCTGGAATAAACACATGATGACAAACTTATTTCTACAAATTTGTTCATTAGAACATAATAAATATTAATATAAGTATTGCCAATTATTATGAATTAGATATATTATTTAAAAAGGTTTTATAAAACATAGACTTTTGTGTCTTCTAGGTGATTGAAGACTTAAATCTTTCGCAATAAATAAATAGTTGTAAACTATGCAGGACTTTTCATTATTTAGTAAACAAATTTCTTTAAAGAATCCAATTGATTATTCAATTTATAATAATTTATCAACTATGGCCATGAATGTAACGATTTAATTGAATGTTTTACCTACGTTTGTATCTATTTATTTATACTAAGGATGTAGTAGCAGCAATCTAGTACTACACTTGTAAAAAAACATAAACCTGTTGTACTAGGACCACGATCATAAACATATGCACTTAGGCGTAGGAAGGGGAGAGGTGCGTGGAGTATCACACTGTCTGACGGTGCTCTCGCTATAACTGACTGTCCACATTATCATTAACGGTTATGTCATACTCCGTGAGGCAGCTCTGCAGGGGTTGTTGAGATAAGAGTTTTGCGGGTAATCACATTGCCTGACGCTGTCCTCACTGCAACTCAATGTCAACATTATCATGAATGGTTATGCCGTACTAAGTGAGGCAGCTCTGCAAGGGTTGTTGAGGTAAGAGTTTTGCGGGTAATCACATTGCCTGACGCTGTCCTCACTGCAACTCACTGTCAACATTATCATGAATGGTTATGCCGTACTAAGTGAGGCAGCTCTGCAGGGGTTGTTGAGATAAGAGTTTTGCGGGTAATCACATTGCCTGACGCTGTCCTCACTGCAACTCACTGTCAACATTATCATGAATGGTTATGCCGTACTAAGTGAGGCAGCTCTGCAAGGGTTGTTGAGATAAGAGTTTTGCGGGTAATCACATTGCCTGACGCTGTCCTCACTGCAACTCACTGTCAACATTATCATGAATGGTTATGCCGTACTAAGTGAGGCAGCTCTGCAAGGGTTGTTGAGGTAAGAGTTTTGCTGTTAATCACATTGCCTGACGCTGTCCTCACTGCAACTCACTGTCAACATTATCATGAACGGTTATTTCATACTCTGTGAAGCAGCTCTGCAGGGGCTGTGAAGGCGAGATGTGTATGGGATATCACGCTGCCTAACGTTGTTCTCACTGTAACTATCTGTCAACCTTATCATGAATGGTTATGTAATACTCCGTGACGCAGCTCTGCAGAGTTTGTGTGGACGAGGGGTGTGCGGGGTATCACACTGCCTAACGGCGTTCTCCCTGTGACTAACCATTGACCTTATTATGAACGGTTATGTCGTACTCCATGACGCATTCTTACAAGTGTTGTGAGGACGAGGGGTTTGCGGGGTATCACACTGCCTTACGGTGTTTTCACTGTAACTAGCCGTTAACCTTATCATGAACGGTTATGTCATACTCCATGACGCAGCCTTGCAAGTGTTGTGAGGACGAGGGGTTTGCGGGGTATCACACTGCCTTACGGTGTTTTCACTGTAACTAGCCGTTAACCTTATCATGAACGGTTATGTCATACTCCATGATGAAGCCTTACAAGTGTTGTGAGGACGAGGGGTTTGTAGGGTATCACACTGCCTGACGGCGTTTTCACTGAAACTAGGCGTTAACCTTATGAACGGTTATGTCATACTCCATGACGCAGCCTTGCAAGTGTTGTGAGGACGAGGGGTTTGCGGGGTATCACATTGCCTGACGGCGTTTTCACTGTAACTAGCCGTTAACCTTATCATGAACGGTTATGTCATACTCCATGACGCAGCCTTGCAGGTGTTGTGAGGATGAGGGGTTTGTGGGGTATCACACTGCCTGACGGCGTTTTCATTGCAGCTACATGTCAACCTTATCATAAACGGTTATGTCATACTCATTAAACGCGGCTCTGCAGGTGTTGTGAGGATAAGAGGTGTGCGGGTATCACACTGCCTAACGGCGTTTTCATTGCAACTACATGTCAACCTTATCATAAACGGTTATGTCATACTCATTAAACGCGGCTCTGCAGGTGTTGTGAGGATGAGAGGTGTGCGGGGTATCACACTGCCTGACGGCGTTTTCATTGCAACTACATGTCAACCTTATCATAAACGGTTATGTCATACTCATTAAACGCAGCTCTGCAGGTGTTGTGAGGATGAGAGGTGTGCGAGGTATCACACTGCCTGACGGGGTATCTCACTGTAACTAACTGTCAACGTTATCATGAATGGTTTTGTCAAATTCCGTGACGCAGCTCTGCATTGGTTGTGAGGGCGAGAGTTGTGCGCCAATCTTACCGCCTGATGTTTTGATATAAAGATGTCATAGAGGGAAAATTATAATCAGTACTATACTGCAATATATTAAAGTAATATTCAATTAAGGAACAATTACTGAATTTGAATTAGATAAACGTTTGTATTATTATTTATTAGTTACTATTCGGTTTTGTTAGAAATTAAATTGGAAAATAAAAACGTCTAACTTCTGTAACATCAAAAAATTTCGATATACTAATTTTGTATCCATGTACAACAATGCTTTCTAGTGAAATTGTTTCCTATTCTATCAATCTTAGAACAATATTTGTTTGTCACATATGATTATATATACTTTAAAAATTACAGAAAACTATTTTAAGAGAATTACATTTTTTTTTGTATTTGCTACTGGTAACAAACAACTAAAAACAGTACTTCATTGTTTGAATCACGTGATTTCAGTCAGATAACATTAATTCTAAAGATCCTATTTTCATATTCCAACTCCACATTAATTATTATAAATGATGAATTACAAAATTATAAGGTTAATAGTGTACCTACAAAATATAGGGACGGTATTTTGATACATTATCATTAATATTTCTTCTTTATAAAAGTTACATGAGATTTAGAGAGATCTCATGTAACGTTTAGCGTTTAATAATAATAGATTTCAAATGTAACGTTTTTGTAGAATAAGTAGTGCTTTTCGTTGTCCTCACATCTGCTGTACAAGTCGCAGTCATCCCAGATGTTTATACAGCATCGCCTCACTGGTTGGGACAGTCCATTATAATTATAGTGATCGTAATATGCATTGCAGCATTTGGGCAAACGTACTTGGTAATACATCACTACTACTACAAAGTATATATTTTTCTGTTATGAAAATGTAAAGCAAGTATGAAACCACAACTGTTCTTTTTTGGAATTCTTTATTACTCTAATTAACAATAAATAATTGGTAATCAGTTCTATTTTAAGAATTTTGTTGGTATTTTTTAATTTTTATTATGACTATATAATGAGGTTAACTCTCCCATGTCACAAAATTATATTGTAATTCTTCATTTCTACATTTTAAGAGAACTATTTTTTGTAAAATTTTTTTCCTTCAATATTTTTAAAACAAATTATGTGGAACATTTTAAACTAGAATATATTTGAAATAGATTTTTCTATTAATTAGACCTACACTAAAGTTTGGAAAGATTTTGTTTTTGTATTTGCTAAAGAAATAAAAACCATTATAATAATAGCGATATCAGAATATTAAAAATGTCACTTCTATAATTGTTTCTTATGCGGGGTACTGTATGGGTAAATATGTGGGTGAAAGACCATCAGGAGATAAGATCAGGAAAAAAATACTATTTGTCCCTAAATTATTATTAAAATAAGCATTTAAGAAATATAGCATCACAAATTGTACATTATTAATAATATGTTATATAATTAAATTGGTCTATATATATATATATATATATATATATATATATATATATATATATATATATATTAATATAAAGTTTAAATTAGGGCTACTTACGTATTTTAGGATGTAATAAAATTAAACTGAGTACAAAATTACATACTAGAAAATGACCAGAAAGTCGAAACATGTTGTATAATGAATTTTTAATAAAAATAAATATAAGGGTACTCAGTTTAATTTTATTACATCCTAATATATATATATATGTGTTTGTGTGTGTGTGTGTGTGTGTGTGTGTGTACCTCAAATATAAACGACATAATACGTTAAAATTAATCTGTATATTTAAAAAAAAGTTAATAACATTAATTCTATTTTTATTTTTATATACTATACATAAAATGTAGCTTGACTACAGTAGTTTTAGATTTCCTTCTAGACATTCGACTCCTTTGGGAAATCACCAAACTCCTTTGTTTCTGCATCGTCCTAATTCAATAACGCCCAAGCGTCACTTTACGTTGTAATAAACCTGACTCGAGCACCCCGTAGTAGCTATATGTCTCTTGTACCTTAACACTGAGAAGGGAACTTGACTACAGTAGTCTTCAAGTGCCTTCTAGACAATTGAGTCCTTTGGGAAATGAACTCCTTTGTTTCTGCATCGTCCTAATTCAATAACGCCCAAGAGTCACTTTACGCTGTAATAAACCTGACTCGAGCACCCCGTAGTAGCTATATGTCTCTTGTACCTTAACACTAAGAATGAACTTGATTACAGTAGTCTGTTTTCAAGTGCCTTCTAGACACTGTCTCCTTTGGGAAATCACCTAACTCCTTTGTTTCTGCATCGTCCTAATTCAATAACGCCCAAGCGTCACTTTACGTTGTAATAAACCTGACTCGAGCACTCCGTAGTAGCTATATGTCTCTTGTACCTTAACACTGAGAAGGGAACTTGACTACAGTAGTCTTCAAGTGCCTTCTAGACAATCGAGTCCTTTGGGAAATCAACTCCTTTGTTTCAACATCGTCCTAATTCAATAACGCCCAAGCGTCACTTTACGTTGTAATAAACCTGTCTCGAGCACCCCGTAGTAGCTATAAGTCTCTTGTACCTTAATACTAAGAACGTAGCTTGACTACAGTAGTCCGTCTTCAAGTGCCTTCTAGACATTCGATTCCTTCGGGAAATAACTTCCTTTGTTTCTGCACTGTCCTAATTCAATAACGCCCAAGCGTCATTTTACGTTGTAATAAACCTGTCTCGAGCACCCCGTAGTAGCTATATGTCTCTTGTACCTTAACACTAAGAGCGTAGCTTGACTACAGTAGTCTTCAAGTGCCTTCTAGACACTCGAGTCCTTTGGGAAATCAACTCCTTTGTTTCTACATCGTCCTAATTCAATAACGCCCAAGCGTCACTTTACGCTGTAATAAACCTGTCTCGAGCACCCCGTAGTAGCTATATATATAGATGAGTTTTAAGCATTATTAAAATTACTAAAATTAGTAATAAAGACAGAGAAAGTATTACAACACTTTTGCAATGGAATTGTTTACTTAAAATTTACATGCTTATGATTTTAACATGCTTTGTTTAAGATTCGAACGTACAGAGTACTCCAGATAACTGATAACTGATGTATATAGTATGTGAACACTCTTATCACAAGTATAAGAATTTGAAAAATTATTAGCATGTCGATATTAATTGTTCACTAATGAAACTATCAATTTTATTTATCTTAATAAATTAATGTTTTGATTAAAAATTATTTTATAAAACAAGTGGTCTGTAGAAGAATTTATTTATATAAGAGTATAATTTAAAAACAAACATTTGCCTTCAACTATTCTGTATTATTTTTTACATGATATATATGACATTAATTTTCACTTTGCTTGCAACTCTGGTAATATAATTTATGAGCTCAAAACACATTTACGATTTACCAGTCATGTACATTTTGTCAGCTTCTCAAAGTGTTTTTTAAGTTTTTAAGAATGTTTTATTTGGTCACTGAGCTAAAATATGTTTGATTATCTTTTGGATGGTAAGTACAGGGATCTCAAAATGTTTAAAATCACTAATATTTAGACAAAAATTATACACGTTACAAGCTTACTCAATATAATAAATTGTAGACCATAAAATAGAGTAATTACTGTGTTGTTTTAACCTCAAATAAGTATTAATATTTTATTGTATTAACAAAAAGAGCAATAGTAACGTTTAATTTCCAGCTTATAAAATATTTTATTAAGTCATTACATTGTAATAACTATCTGGTTCCTAATTGCAAGTTGAGCTCTTGAGTACTAAACCCCAATGTAAGGAATTGTAATATCCTTCAATACTTAAGGATCCCTTAATAAATGCGCTTAGCTAGTGTTTTATTGGTGAAGTATATGAAGTGTTAGTTTCATTATGTATAGAACAAATTAAAAAACGTCGAACAATATATGCGTTTGTCTAACCCCTAAACATAATGTATAGAACAAAATAAAAAATGTCGAACAATATATGCGTTTGATTAACCCAAAAACATAATGTATGGAACAAAATTAAAATATGTCGAAAAATATATGTGTTTGATTAAGCCATAAACATAATGTATTGAACAAAATGAAAAAACGTTGACCAATATATGTGTTTGATTAACCCCTAAACATAATGTATAGAACGAAATAAAAAAAAGTCGAACAATATATGCGTTTGATTAACCCCAAAACATAATGTATAGAACAAAATAAAAAATGTCGAACAATATATGTGTTTGATTAACCCATAAACATAATGTATAGAACAAAATAAAAAAGTCGAACAATATATGTGTTTGATTAACCCCTAAACATAATGTATAGAACAAAATAAAAAAAGTCGAACAATATATGTATTTTATTAACCCTTAAACATAATGTATAAAACAAAATAAAAAAACGTCGAACAATATATGTATTTTATTAACCCTTAAATATAATTCATAGAACAAAATAAAAAAACGTCGAATAATATATGTGTTTGATTAACCCCAAAACATAATGTATAAAACAAAATAAAAAATGTCGAACAATATATGTGTTTGATTAACCCCTAAACATAATGTATAAAACAAAATAAAAAAACGTCGAACAATATATGTGTTTGATTAACCCCTAAATTTTAAGTTTGGCTGCATCTTTCCATTAATATTAGCTGGTATAAAATATTATATTTTATCTACCTTTATGAATATATTTAGTTGTTTTTGGGATGATGAACACTGTTTACTTTATTGTAAAATCCGACCACAGGGGGGGGGGTTAGTTATGTTAAATTCGTATATATTAGTAGTGCTTTTTAAGGCTAAAAATATTGCAAAACATAAATCTTAGTATCGATTGAAGTATTTCCGCAAAAATTAGCTGTTACCTTTTCTTTAAACTGGCCTTACTTTGCTTTGACAATATTTGGACTACCAAATTAAGTAAGTGTTAAACATTTTATTCCAGTTGCTGAAGGACAAAAAACATTAAATTAGTAATATTGTAGTATAACATTCCATTAAAATGTGCAGTGACTTTTAAATAAAACATTTCAAAATATGTTAAGTAATTAGACACTTGAAAGAATATTCTCCATACATAACAAGTTGAAGTAGCAAATTAAACATCAAGCGTTGATCAAACATGATCTGAGAGCATTAATTGACGATTTTCTTCTTTTTAGTATGCTTATAATTAACACTTTCTGTCTAAAGGTTAATTATTTCACTTTTTCTAGGGTCAAGTAATATAACCATTTAAGCAGTTTCGAGTGATATCTTTAACAATTATTAACAATGTTAATGTTACTGAATTGTTATCAGAGACGTTATGAGTACGATACAATATGTACACTGAAATAAATACGAGATTCAGAATTTCAATAAATTTTACGTTAAAATGTAAGTGTAATTTTAAATATACTAATAATAACTAAACTAATTCACATTATTCTATCAATGCATGTGATAGAAATATGCTATTGTAATATTTTGATATTGTATGTGTGCTATTAAAGAGCAAAATAAATTATATTTGATAAAACATAAAGTGTAATTAAGTATACATTTTACAATATAAAATTAACGTGTATTTTGGATCATAATTAAGGTTGAGATAACTTCCGATCATCTTTTCTTACACGAAATTTATCGTTTATTTCACTTTTGAATCAACAAGGTTACAGTAATCGTGTAATACAATTTGCTGTCCAGGATGTATCGATGTGGATGTCCAACAGGGATGATTACCACATTACAAGCAAACTTGATTGGTTTGGGATTGAAATTGTAGTATGGCAGCATATTACCTCTAATTATGTTACTGTATAATTTATTTTAGTAAAAAAACACCTTTTTATCAAATACATCATATTTATTTGAATACTGTTCCACTTACAACGTACTTACGATAAATCAGGCAACTTACGACATATATTTGTAGGTGGGT
This sequence comes from Stictocephala bisonia, assembly GCA_035578905.1. Lineage (NCBI taxonomy): Eukaryota > Metazoa > Arthropoda > Insecta > Hemiptera > Membracidae > Stictocephala > Stictocephala bisonia. The sequence continues at coordinate 130,198 of JAQJVL010000298.1, forward strand.
ATTTGTTACCACTTTAGATTATTTTACTATAGAATACTATAGACTGTCATCATTAGTAATACTGCTGCGTGTAAAGACATATACCTTACTAGTAGTCATTTGTTTAGTATTTGTTTATGATATGAAGGAGAACTGTATTGTGACATTAGCTTACTAAACACAGCTTAAAATAATTTAATGCGTATTTTTATAATCACTATATGTATTTGGAAATTTGGTTAAGGTATAGACAAAAGATTTTAATGCTAGGTATACGAAAGATTGCATACAAATATATACGTTATTGTTTAAAAATGTTAAGACTGGAGGTTTCATGTAAAGAGTCGACCGTATCTCTCGGGTATATAAAGTAATCAGACGAAAAGGAAACCTATAAAAAGCATTCCTTTGAGAAACAGGGAGCATTTGGTGATGAGCTGAAGGTATCCATCGGGATGGTGAAAGTATTTACTTAAGAACTGGATATATCATATCAATATCAGGAAGTATCCGATTTAAAGATAGAGAAATAATATTTTTATTTATCCACAAAATGTACGGAACATTTGTTTTTTCTAAAGTGGACACGTTTTTATTTGTAAGATATAATATTCAGTAACTAAAGAATTAAAATTATTGTGAACCTATATGTTCTGTGAGCTAGTCTGGTCAATTATCTACACTAAAATTGCCCAATTATTCCTTATCAATATATAGTGAACTGCTTAAGGTCACATGTTATAAGGCGATATATATTTGAATGTGCGGATCTTTTCCATTGATCCACTACCGCCTGTTAAATATTCTATTACTCTAAAAACTGTTCCCTAATAATGTTTACGTCCACTCTGGTATTCCTTATCCGCTTGGAATCCAATATCGCTGACCTTATCTTATCGCTTTCCCAAGAACTTACACGCGGAGATCGTATTCGGTGGTAAGTCAATCATTGGATTTACCAGTTTGCGATCAACTTTAGAGCCACTTAACCTAATCTAAACTAACCTGACCTAACATAAATGTAATTGTGATAAAAAAAGTAGTGGTAGTGAAGTAACAGAACAGGTCCGAATGTATTTATAAACACAATCTCACCAATCAATCCCATATATTTTGTTGTGACATATAATATACTACATATGTGAAATTGAGAGAGTTCCATTGATCAATAAATTCACTTTAATGGACTGTTATCTGGACTAAGCTGTATTACACCGTGATCTGTCACAGTGATTGATGAAGCTGGCCCCTTATCTTCACCCTTGGCTCTCCAAATAAGGGTTACTTACTTCCACTTCGATACAATGCATCTCTCCACAAGGTGAAGCACTTCCACATCATAAGTGATAAGATGATAGGAAAGGGCGTAATAGCTTGTAAAAAACATAACATTTTGTACTATTTTCAATTGGATTACATTTAAAACATTATCAATACATAAAACACAAGTGATTAAACATCACTATCATCGGTTGGTGTCATCTTCTAAGAAAGTCGCATATGAAAAAGTGCTATTTCTATTGTATGAAGGAGTCACATGAGAATTATAAAAAAATCGTTAAAAATAATATCTGCCTTAAATCTATATATAACTTATGTTCATTGTGAATGGCCAATGTGTCTATATATTCTACGATGTACAACATTCCAATATTAAGCAAAATGCACTTATTACAAATAAAGCCAACGTGAGAATAAAATTACATTTTAATTTTATTATTAATGAATCAGTTTCTTTGAATAATCTATCATTTTGATAAATGTATTGTACTAGATAAAATATAAATAAATATCCAATCTATATCAGCTGCCCCTTATACTAACCCTTTATTAGTCATGCTTTTTACAAGATCGTGTTATAAGTATGAGAATTAAATTGTTTACAATAACTACTTCTGTTTATTTATGAAAAGGATTGATATATTCCTTATACTCTAAATCAAGAGAGAGGTAATCAACACAATATATTTACTTATGGCCTCATTGTAACAAAGTTGTCATCCCTTATTTCTATCTAATAAAATATTAATGAACATGAACGTCAGATTTTATGCAAGTGAAAAATAAAACCTCAAAAAGCAACTATACCTAAGCAATATTGGTGTATACAACAACAAATAGAGTTAAGGTTGCCATTAAACATATTAATGAAGATGAAAATATGCTTTAGCTAGGAATTGTTTTGCTAAATATTTTATAATTTCCGTGGTACTTCATAGTTGTGTACCCCATGTTTGTTTTTTTTTTTAGTATTTTTTTAAGATGGGCTAATAAATTGATGATGTAATTTGGCGGCAGGCAATACAATAATTCTTGTATTTAAAATTACACATATCGTAGGTTTAATTATTGCCCAAATTGGCAATAATTGGGTGAGCCGTTGGCTGAGTGGTCTATGGTGTCAGGACTTTGAGCTTGTGTCATATTTATGGTTTGGTTTGTTAACAGTCCGATTAAATTATTATTAAAAGTTAATGATATCTAATAGCTGCCATAAAATCAGTTATAATTATGTAGTACAAACTACAGATAGCCTTCAGTAATATTTATATTTTACTTTTACCCTTCAAAAAAAAATTAAGATTACTTTTAGCTTTCATCTTAATATAAAAAACACCAATGGTTATTGGTGGCTATTAGCTATTGGAAGAGGCTATTGGACACGTCTTCATGTAATTGCAAGCACTCTTACCTCTTGTGGCTGCACATGGAGGCTTTTATACTTCAAAATATTCCTTCCTATAGATCAAGTTTACATGTATCGCTTCAGATATTTACTCCAGTTTGAAAAAAAGAGGTGAAAGAGGATCTCTAGTCGTTTGAAACGAGGAGAATCAGAATATGTGTTTAGATATGGCGAGATTTATCAGTGGCGTGTTTGGCAGGATTGTGGGACTATCGAGAACACGTTTTCATTAGGAGGCCTAGTAGGCTATGGTTAGATGTAATTTTCTTAAGTGGGTTACACTTTTATTTAAGGATAACGAAAGGATGATTTAAATAAACACGAGAGGTATGGAAGGTTCGTGTTCAATAAAGAAAAGGTGATAATTGATAGTCAAAAATCTAACAGGAGATATATTCTCTGGGTGGTCGATTAGAAAGCATTGAGTTGTGGTTTTGCTGTTTATAACAAATGTTAAATATACCTATGGATGTATTTGTTTAGATATCTGTTTGTATACAGGTATATTCTCTAAATACTAAAATTTATTTGTAGCATCCTTATATATAATATATAGAGCAGTTTTTGTCAACGCAACCTCTTCCTTATTTCTTGACCTATTTAACGTTTGAGGTGTCACAAAACTCGTCTTTGTTCATAGTTTCACAATAAAGTCCTAATTATTCAATATTTTCACCCTAAAGGGTATAGTAAAACCTCAAAGTACAATTTCTGGTCATGAGAATAACAAGGAGAGCGACTAAAATGAATCGATAAGTAACAGCTGTTAAAATGTAAATAATTAAAAAAAATCATTATCAGCTGTTGGAATATAAACAACGGTGTTTATATTGTTAAGGAGGTCAAATATTTCGTAATGTTAAACCAAAGATAATTGTAACCTTGGTTTTATTTACATTCGATTGTAGAGCTTCGCTCTACTGGACTTGAAGTCAATGTTAATAAAATGCAGTTAGTTATTTTTTTATTTAATTAATATTCAGCTGTTATACAAAAACAAGTGAAATGAAAACATTTGAAATACGCTAAGTAATATCATTGGGTATTTATACCAAAAATAGGCAACATAGCAGGTAATATGATTGAGAACTGTAAATAATTTTAATATTGAGATTTTATATGTTAAAATTAACCTAGTATTAGTTGTAGTCTAAAGTCACAGCGGAGTAACTGGTGCAGTGAGTGTCGAGATTGGCTGGTGAAGCGTGCAGGGGTCTCCCCCAGTTATTATTAGCAGGGCTTAGGGGGAAAATACATGGAGGGATCAGTATTGAATACAACAGGGAATATTAATTTTTAACAGGGCATTTTACCTCTGATTTTCATTAATAAACTTCTTATGTGTTGATCCGAGAGGTTAGGCGAAAACATGTAATCTATTCAGTATATTCAAACACATAATTAAAACATATTCTATTTAGGGAAGAGAAGTGGTTTAATTATTATTTAAATGCAGGAGTCAAAGGCTGCTACAGAACTGAACCGCTCTTTTACTTTGATGGTGAAGATGAAAGACCTATAAATGTTGGATATTTGCAAATGGAAGGTTATATTTAAGTCATACTCTTATTATAATAAATATGTAAACATCATATCTTCGGTTTGTTAATTAATTTAACAAAATATTTGTATGTACGTAAGATATATTTTAGAAAGAAAAATCTGTAAAACTGTACTTAAGTCGTTATATATTCAGTTATTTTTGCTGTCCTAAATTTACCCTGCACGTATACCATTAATTTAAACTAGTGATGTCAGACTTTAATTTTTTACCCTTATTTACCTTCACTTTAAAATAGATTAAATCGCATATCCAGACTTATAGATATCGTATGTTTTAAACAATTAATATTATTAGTAAAACATTTTTGAAATTCCGGTAAGAAGAAGAGCACTTCCTCGCCAGACGTTAAAATGATTTTGGTATTGCTAGCTTAGTATTAGAAGTATACTTATGGACATATGACAAGTGTTGACTTTTTTTAATCATTAAATTAGACATACCGACAGCACAAACTTATTAGGGATGATTAACTACTATATTTGTCAGATATTATTTATTAATGTTTTCATAATTAACATTGAGTGTAGCTGTTTCTTGGATGAGGGTGCCTGAGTCACATTTTAGTAGTATATTTGACCCTCAATAAAAGTGTTAATGAGGAATTCTTAGCCTCCACTTCCCGATGACAAATTTTCCTTTGGAATTAATATGTAAACTCTTGTTAAAAATCACTGATAAAATGAAATATTTATGTATATATAAATTTCAAGTTTTATTTCATTTTAAATTTATAAAAAAATACGATATTGGTGTCTTATGCTAAATACATAGTAAAAGTAACAGAAATATAAGATACGTACCTACTATATCTAGGAGATATTTACAATAACCATCAATAACTAACAGTAACACTCTTAATGACTGGCTCTGCTGGGTGAGTTATACACAGTGGGAGGGGGGGGTCATGCTGGGGGTCGTGGGCCCCTATAGGTTTGTAGCTGATGTAATCTGGAGAAGAATGGGGCTGCAGGAACGTGAGTTGACTCCCTGATTGTTCATTGTACAATGACGATGTATCGTTTGTTTTGAAACTTCCAGTCGAAATCACTGGACAAAGTTATTCTTAAAAAATGATCCATTACGAACATATAAAGTCTCTAACGTGTACATGAAGAAAATACATTGGAGAAAATAAATATTTGAAGTTTCAAACTGTACGACATAATATATGAAAGATCCCTTTTTAGGAAATAGTTTGGTTATAAAAACTGCAATAAGATATATTTAAATTAAATTGTATGGTTAACCTCAGTTAAATTCATCGAGATCTCACAAGTGGTAAATCCTGAAGAATTGGACAAAACTGCATGGGACAATACTTTACGAATTCCATGCAAATTAAGCAAACCCATTGCAAATTACCCACTCTAATCACATGGCTCATATATACAAGTCCAGTCATTACTTATTACTACTCACTGCATTACATATTAATAGATAAGTCTAGAGTGTGTGGTCGGTATTTATCTAGGAGAAGGTTGACTGAAGCTTCTAAAATTAGAAGCCGATATATGTGGATTGAATTCCACATTAAACTGTGCATTCTTCTAACACGATTCAATAGGTCAGTAAGAAATGGGCCTTTATGACCAAAAGTCATTGTTAGTTGTCAAACACAAAACTGGGAAATTTTTACAGGATACATATTATGTTTGGAAACACCTCAACATTTTCTTTATTAATCGAAATATAAATTCGAAACTTTTACCATCGTAAGAGCTATTGGGCACCTATTTTTTGGGACATTGTTCAGTCATTTCACACCAATGGGGGACGTCCTGTCGAGGGTATCGTCAGTATTCTATATAAAAGCCCATATCTTGCGATACATCACTAAAGATTATAGCCTGATAAATGCCAGCTTTGCTGGCCGAAGGTCTTGTTGAAATTATAATTTATTGGTTTTTAGTGAAAATTTAATAATTTGAATATATTTATGTAACCAATGTCAACTCGATCTCAACTTCACTATAGTAAATTTTATTGAATGCCACAAACCGCATATATAAGGAATCACTATAATACAAAATAGAGCCATTCGAGTATTGAATATTGGTAATGTTAAACAATTTCATTTTAGCTTCATTGTTAAACTGAAGAAGGGATACAGTTCAAACATTTACTTTATCACCAAATGGTGCTAAAAGGTTAGTGTTAAGCCTTTTTTTAGCATAATAAAATATTTTTATCAGAAATTAATAAAATAATTCATTATTTACACACTTTTGTTTTAGTAAAAATGTATAAAAATTTTACTAATAAAACCAGCTTACAATTAAAAGATTTGTTTTATATCAATTAAACATTTATAATAACGATAGTAAATTTACTGTAAAACGTTACTGTGGCAAGAACCAAGTTGAAATGACATTATTGAACATCGCCATATCTCAATTCTCAGAGAACTCTATTTTCTCTTAGAATGATTCCTTATATATGTGGTGTGTGGCATTCAATTCAGTTCACTATAACCTTTCAAGTGATGTATCACAAGGTATAGGCTTCCATAAATAATACTAACGATACCCTCGGCAGGACGTCTGCCGTTAGTATGACATGACTAATAATTAAAAAGAGTAGGTGCCCAAATCCTATCACAACTGTAAATATTTTCGAATTTATTTTTTGATAGATAAAGAATATATTTGGGTGATTACAGACATAATATGCAGTTTAGTTTCTTGTATTGGTCATATTTACCGTTGAATATGCAATACATTGTGATTTTATAAAAAAATTAGTCAAAATATTATATAGTTTGAAATGACTATTGACCATTAACGTATTTGGATGAACAAAATACATTTTAATTTTTGTGATTTAAAACATAATTTGATAATGTACAAGCAACATGGAAACATTTAAAAAGTATAACTCTATGTAGAGATGCGGAGTGTGGCGTTGTGTAGAGTTATATATCATCAGGTCACATATAAATGACGTCATATCTCCGTGTATTGTCGGCACTACGTCATGTTGTACAATGACCTCACTGTACCTGCTATATGGGTTTTTGCTAACTATATTTCTCTGCTATTTTCTAAAAAAACTAAATTCCAGTGTTTTTGCGTCAAAAAGGTATTATTATCTGATTTTATTGTCTATCAAGACATTATTGTTCAACTATTGCACGTACATACATACAATAAATTGGCATACACATTGATGGCAATTTAAACCATACAGATTAACCAAATGTAACTTGAGTGTTGTTTCAAGACGTATATATTTAAATTAAAAAAAAACTATGAATTATTTTTGTTAATCTTTGATTATTGTGTTTGAATAATTATTTTACAATAGTTGTAATTGATTGTGTTTATTTTACTATTATGTTAGATTTTTATATTGTTGACAATAATGTCTGAAAGGAAGTAGAGAATAGAAAAGAATTGTGGCTCGCTTTATTTAATACAGTCTATATATGTAAGTTATTGCGACACATACATCTCCACCATATTCAGGAACGTTTCAAGTACTTGCTCATAATCATTAAATTATTTAAATAATAACGATTCTCTCTAATAAGCTATCTAAAATTGCTAATCATACAAAACAACTATAGTTGGAATTAACAATGATATTTTGAAAAGCCTAATAATGATGGTTAATTAAAACCTTGGGGTTACGTATTTGATTACACTAAATATTTTAAATGATTTTGGTTACATTTACATAAAATTTAGCTACATAAAAAGATATCTATAAATTTGGACAAAATATTGTAGATGATTTGTTATATTTTGATTACATGTTATAATTTGAAAGTGTTGTTAGATTTTAATTAAGTAATATACCGTTTTTAAAGCCTACCAAGCAATTTTTTTCAGGTAAAGAATTAACATTTTACGATTATAAAGCATGATTTTTCGAAAGAATATGTTTTTATAATGTAGCCAATAGCATTTCTTTAGAATATTTTTGTGAATATAAAAACACTTAGAAGGTAATTTTTTTAAAAATATGATAATGGATGTCTGTGTAGGATTGTATATACAATATTTAATGTTTATCATATTACATATTTCCTAACGAATGTATTTTTTTAATCATCATCAATAGTTGTAAGCTTAAGATTTTTGAAGTAGACCACAATATACATAATTATGTTAAAAATATATATTTTTTAATTCACGTGCTCAAAAACAAATATAGACGTATTACGCTTCCAAAAGAAAATATAATGAACTCTACAACAGTATATTGGTTATTTGATATTAATTTTACAAGGTCATTTACATCCTCATTAACCCAGTCACTAACAGAGATTATCTGCTAATTCTAATAAAGTTGAGGTTCTAAAATAAGTAATATTTTATTTCAATTATTCATTTATTTGTGTAGCTTCATTCACATGGACGTAATACTTTGGTTGTGTTTAATTTTTATAGTATATAATATAACTATTTCGTCGATATTATGTTGTAAGGAAACTTATATGTTATGATAACATTAACACTGCATTTTATATGAAAGCAGAATGGTTAAAAGTTACTTAAGTTAAAAAATTTAAAACAAATCCATATAAATACGCCTTATCATAAACAAAAATGCACAAAACAATTGATAATAAGCTTGTTGTAAATACAAGTAGTTGAATTTAGTCAAAGACACAGTTGGTATAGTCAAACTATGAGTATAGAGTACTTTCAAACAATCTCCTTCCCATGGATTATATGATTATTATTGTTTGGTGGTAATCAGTGTCCAGTTGCTGAGTAGAAAAGAAAACTGAGTGTGAATATCTATCTTGTCACTTAGCTAACAATCACACCAATGCTACGTGGTTCGGATTTCACATAAAGCTGCAAGTACCTTAATTGACAATTGGACTATTGATAAATGACCCTCTCTGGGAATAAGTCAAGTTAGTAGCCAGACTTCACACTCATCCACACTTATCCTACTCTCACACATGCATTCATATTCGCCTTCAAATACTCACAAAGCTTTGTTTGCGTCAAATATATGAGATCACAAGCGATGTCTTGAAACTGGACGTAGACAAAACATTAAACTAAACCCTAATGGTATTGTTGTTAGTTTTTTTCAGTTATAGTTTATATTGAACTAATACAAGGGTTAAAATCATGTTTTCAAAGAAAAGTTAGAGGTTTATGCTAGATAACTGTTTTAAATATGTCCGAGTTCGATCGCTGAAGAATTTGCTCCTGTAATTAACATATCATGCAAAAAGTATGTTTGTGATTACCCGCAATCAACATACTATAGAGGGGTTGAGTGGAAATAGGACTAGGAATTCACCTTCAATATAATTACTGAGGTAAAATAAAACAATTTTTAATTATCTTTAATTGAAATATCAGGTGTCAACAGAAAATACTTTTGCAGATGGACATTCCTAGACGTTCCATATTTGTTTAAAAATAATGTGATAATGGCAATATAAAATGTTTTGGTTGTGAATCCGACACTCTCTCAATAGATCTTCCAAAATTCTGGAAATTAGGAAACAATAAATGTTTATTTTCTAGATTTATAAACATTTTATTAAATTACATGTATGTATAAGGAGATGAATGGAGATTTGTTTGTAAATATAACTCCCAAAGGTCCAATCAGGGAATGTGGTTGACCACATTTTAGGTGTGGTTTTCGACCTGGCTTCTGACAGTCACAAACCTGCTGCAGTTGTTTGTTTTCCACTTTCAATCAAGGTAATTGTTTCCCCTACTGACTAATACAAAAAACCTGTTTGGTAAATTACATTAAGCTGTATTAAATATCTCATTGAAATATAGCAAAGTGTAAACATTGGTTAAAAATCCAGAAAACCTACAAAGTATTTGTTATGATTCTTTTTAAGTGTTTTATTTTATAATATTTATTTTTGTATTCTTTTCAATAGTTTAGAATGTTTAGATTATGTATCACACATACATAAAAATTATTTTGCTAAAACAAACTAAATGCTTTTAATGTAGCAATTTGAAGCTTGAAATCCCCCTTAACAGCCACCAACGATTAGGATTTTTTTAAAGACTTTACTTTATAAATAAGTTATCTAATCTCTTTTCAAAGGTTTTAATTTATATAAATTAAGGACATAATTGTATACAATAAGAATAATTCTACAACTTAACACGTGACTAGAATAATAAATTATACATTAGATCCCTATCATTTGCACTCTTACCGTTGTCTGGAATACCTCTACTTCCTCTATGTGAGATTTTGTTTATAAAGGCTCATTATCCTGTTTCGCTTCGTGCTCCCTCGTTGTCCTCTAACCATAATTTTGTCTGTTCTGTCACCTACTGATCATGTGATGAGCTTAATTATTTCAGACCGCAAAGAAAGTATAGTGGTCGGCTAAAGCACGAAGGTCCTCCACTGCGTCTCCAGACGCCATCATGCTGGAAAGGCAATACCAACGACGATCCGCCTCCTTTACCGGACCCTAGATCTAAAGACGAAAATAATTAGGAGGAAAAATACGGTGAAAAGACGACTAGGAAACACGAAATAAACCAGGACACCAACACGTAAACAAAACTCCATTTATAATAAGTTAGAGGCTATCTTTGAGACGATGGTAAAAATGCAAACAGCACACATAACATCTCTCTTATGATAAAATAGGTTATGACCATCAGTGCTATAATTTTTGTTTGGGATTGTGAAAAAGTAAGAAGCAATATTCTTTAGATATGTAACCAGTTAGAATTAATTTTGGTTTACTTTACAAATATGGGAAGGATAAAATGTCTTTTAATTTTGAAATATTATTGGTCACAATAGTCAAAGAAGAAGAACAAAACATGTTTGCTATGTTGGAAAAGTAAAGATGGAAATAGTAAATCAAAATGGTTAATTTACGGCCTCTAAGAGTAGACACAGATTTTTCAATCGAACAAACTGTTTTCAATCGGAAAATTAACAATTTAGATTTAAAGCATACATAGCCAGATTATAGCACATAGCTAAAAATGGTGAGAAACGCATTATTTTATTGATTGAGAGTCAAATATAGTACTTTGTATCCTCGAAAAGTATACTTAAAGATTTCTCTAGAATTTGAAACTTTTTATCAAAGAGAACAAACTGATTTTAATCGGACAATTTTAAATTTAATTTGACCATATGCATAGCCAGTTCACAGGTAATGGCTAAATATGGCGAGAAACCCGACATTTAACTGATTCAGAGTCAACTACAGTAATTTTTACCTCTAAAAGTAGACTTACAGATTTTTCAAAACTTGTTTTCTTAGATAAACTATTTATCTAAGAAATCAAATTGATTTAAATCAGAAAATTTTAAATTTAATATATATAAAAGACATTTACCACTATTCACTACTTCTCCAAAACTATACGTCCAATTAACTTTAAATTTTGTACATAGGTTTATCTTGGCCCCTAGAGGCTCACTAAGAACGCATTTTCCTCTTCGACTTCAGGACTCTGTCTCTCTGGCCTCATAAATTTCCATGGTATTCTTATGAAGCTATATTAATTGATTTATTTGATTAACAGCTGTTAAATAAAAACTAATCGAATAAATTTGTGGTATGCTAAACTTTTAAAATTAAAAAAAAAATTATTACAGTAGTAAATTATACATAGATTCATTAATTATTTTTCAAAGTATTTAGTTTAATATGCTTTAAGTTATTTTTTAATGTTCTTGAATTTGTTAGAATTTTTACTTATATTTTGATTGCAAGTTTTCAAGCTAAATATTATGACCGGTGAAGTGGGTGGGTACAGCTAGTAACTCCATAACGTACAATCATCTCAAGTGGTTATTTTGTCATAGTGTCTATGTGACATTCACTATGGCATATATTACATCTTTCTGAGATCGAAGTCACTTAAATGTGTTTAAATTTTACTGTTGAGATATTTAAAAATATTTTATAAAGGTAATTACTTGGCCACCTAAAACTTATTTGCAAAATTGTGTGTTTTAGTTTAGTTCTAAATATTATTGGTACAAAATGGTGGTACAAACTGTTCTGGATAAAATAAAACTTCAAAAGTCCCAATTAATCAACAAAATTAACCTATCCTGAGGCTGAATGAAGTCTCTTGCTTTGTAAACATATGTGAAATTGTTTTAAAATAATTAATTCTGAAACATATATAGATGAAGTAATAATATAGAACCGGCCCTATACTACCTTAGTTAAAAACATAATAAATTACCGTATCAAGCTTAGCTTACTACTTAAGGGAATTTTACTCGCACGACAGCAAGGAAACAATAGTTAGAATATGTTAATAGTTTACATTGACACAAAAACCCTAATACATTGAATACTGTTAAGTGACTAATTAAAATTTAGCACTTTGGCACCATCTGCATTATTTGTTTTTATTTATGTTGTCATAGAGACACAATTGTCAGTTCAGTTGTTATTAAGAAAAGTTAAGAGCACGACATATTTTTGTAATTCTTACTCTAAAATAAATTTATCAGGTTATGGGCCCAGATCGCTGTTAATAAGAGTAAAAAGTAAAAAAAAAAAAAAAAATGTCGTTATCGTCAAGTACAATTAAGCCTCTTACAAAAGGAAATTATGATACGTGGGCTATGCAAATTGAAGCTGTAATGGTAAAAAACAGTACATGGATGTATGTAAATGGCAAGAAACCAAAACCCGCATTGGTTGAAGATGATGCTGCATCGGCTCAAAAAGTTGAAAGGTGGGAAGAAGAAGATGCTAAAGCTAAGTCAGATTTAATAATTGCTATTGATCCAAGTTTATTACGAATGGTAAAAGGTTTAAATACTTCAAAACAAATTTGGGACAAGTTAAAATCAGAATATGCATCTACGGGACCGGTAAAACGAGCAAGTTTACTCAAACGTGTGACATCTTACAAGATAATAGACAACGGTGATTTTCATACTCAACTGATGGAATTTTTTGACATAATATCTAAGCTGTCAGCTATGGGAGTCGAAATGCATGATGATTTACAGTCAACATTACTTCTTAATGCATTGCCCTCAAGTTTTGAAATGTTCAGATGTGCTATGGAGTCTCAAAATGAATTGCCTAAACCAGATATACTTAGAGAAAAGGTTATTGAAAAGTATGATGCTCAAAGTCAACGTGACATGGATAATTCAGAGGTTATGTGGGTCAAGCAAAACTTTAAAAATTTTAAACCGTCTCAAAGTAGTGGACCTCAAGGTAGAAAAAATCAAGGAAATGGATATCAGAGAGGTGGATATCAAAGAAGTGGATATCAAGGAGGGCAACGCAGAAACGATGGTAATTTAAACAAGCCATTTAAGTATAATTGTTTCATCTGTAATAAAATTGGGCACAAAGCAGCTGATTGTCCAGACAGAGCAAATGATGAAAAGCAAGAATATTCATCAAAAGTTGAAGCTCAAGTCGAAGATGCGTTTCAAGTAACGGAAGAGGCTCTTCATACGAAGCAGGTATCAAGTGATAGTCGATGGTGTTTAGATAGTGGCTGTACATCTCATATGTGTAATAATGAAGCAGCATTCATTAATATGACGTCAACAAATGGAAATGTTTAGTTGGCCAGAGATGCACAAACTGAAATTGTAGCAAAAGGAACTGCTCGTGTTTTTACTACAGATGGAAAATCAAATAGGTCGGTAAAACTTAATGATACGTTATTGGTAAAAGAAGTAAGAACTAATTTGTTATCTGTTGCGAGAATTACGGATCATGGAAATACTGTCAGTTTTTCTAAAACTGGGGCAACTATTTTTGGAAAAGATGGTGAAATAAAACTGTTAGCACAAAGAGTTGGAAATTTATATTATGTTTGTGGCAGTGAAGAGCAAGCAAATGCGGCAATAAATAATAATTCAGCAAGTTTGAAGTTATGGCATCATCGTCTGGGACATTTAAATAAAGAAGATCTGTTAGAAATTTCAAGAAAAGAATTAGCTAGTGGTATGAAGATAAATGAAGAAAAGAAATTGGAGGCATGTGACATATGTTTAAAAGGAAAAATGACTGTATTACCATTTCCTAAGAAGTCTGAACGATGTACAGCGAAATTAAAACTAATACACACTGACGTTTGGGGACCGTCAAGAGTAGAATCATTAGGACATGCTCGATATTTCGTAACATTTATCGATGACAGTACACGATGGTGTGATGTTAAATTTCTACGTCTTAAAAGTGATGTTCTTCAAGCTTTTAAAGAATATAAAGCACATGTTGAAACTCAGACAAATTGTAAGATTAAATGTTTGATGTCCGATAATGGAACAGAATATTGTAATAAAGAGTTTGATGAATTCCTAAAGAAGAATGGTATTTCCAGACGTCTAACTGTTCCCTATACACCACAGCAAAACGGAGTGGCAGAGCGGAAAAACAGGACATTAATTGAAATGGCGCGATGTCTTTTAATTCAATCTGGATTGAGTCATGGATTTTGGGCTGAGGCAGTAGCTACTTCTAATTATCTAAGTAACAGATGTCCAACATCTAGTTTGGATAATCATTCTCCATTTGAAGTTTGGAATAAAGTAATACCTGATTTAAGTAATCTAAAAGTTTTTGGAGCAAAATCATTTGTTTTAGAAAAACAATTAGGGAAATCAAAGTTTGATCCGCGTTCAAAAGAAGGTATTTTAGTCGGTTATTCAGAAGAATCAAAAGGTTATCGAGTATGGATTCCAATTGAAAGAAAGGTTGTAGTTGCTAGAGATGTACAAATTCTTGAAGATCAATTTTTAAATGAAGTAAAAGAAGATAAAATTTTCGATAAAAATGAAGAAAATATTGAATGTGTTCATATGCCAATTCAAAATGAAAATAAAAATGAAGAAATTGAAAATGATGAAATTAATGAAGAAATTTGTACACCAAATCGTATTTCACGTCGAAAACCGGGAAGACCACGGATAGAGAAAACAGGTAGAAGAGGAAGACCAAGAAAAATGTATAACACTGGACAAGCAGCAAATATATACGAAGACCAAGAGGAACATGATTATAATGAAGATATCGAAATGCAAGAAGAACCAAGTGATGATGAAATATTTGTTGATGCAACAGAACATGAAGAAGAAATAATTGAAGAAGCAAATCTTATTGATATAACCTTGAAAGAAGCGATGGCTGGAGATAAAGCACTTGAGTGGATGGAAGCAATTACTGAAGAAATTCGTGGTTTAATTAAAAATAACACGTGGGAAATAGTTGATCGTCCAAAAGACAGAGCTGTAATTACTTGTAAAATTGTACTTCGAAACAAATTTAAGCCAGATGGAACACTTGAAAGAAGAAAAGCTCGAGTTGTTGCTTGAGGGTTTACACAACGACAAGGAATAGATTTCACTGATACTTTTGCACCTGTAGCTAGGTTGGATTCTATCAGACTTTTGATGGCATTAGCTGTACGTGAAGGTTTACCAGTTTATCAAATAGATGTTGTAGCAGCTTATTTAAATGGATTTTTAGAAGAAGAAATATTTATGGAACTGCCAGAATTTATTAAAGAAGCATTAAAAGAAATTATTGAAAAGGATGGTCAAAACAGTAATTTAGGAAAAATTGCTTACGAGATGCTCCAAAAATTATCACAAGATAACAAAGTTTGTAAATTGAAAAAGGCATTATATGGTCTGCGGCAAGCTGGTCGTCAATGGAATAAAATATTGAATGATGAATTAGAAAACCTTGGATTAACTTCAGCAGCTAGTGACACATGTTTTTACTACAATATGAGTGAGGATCAATATACAATTTTGGTTGTATACGTTGATGATATTTTATATTTATCAAGAAATAAGACAGATATTGAAAGAATTAAAGCTGGACTTGCAAAGAGATTTGAAATAAAAGATCTGGGTTTAGCACGACATTGTCTGGGAATTGAAATTAATCAAGTTGATGGAAATATTGAGTTAAATCAACAAAAATATGTAAAAGATCTTTTAAAAAGATTTTACATGGAAGAATGCAACCCAGTATGAACTCCTAGTGAATCTCAAGCTAAGTTACCAGAAGGAAATCAGCATCGAAGAAAAGATGAAGAAAAGCCATTTCGACAGTTAATTGGATCATTAATGTACTTGGCAATTGCTACTCGCCCAGATATCACGTTCACTGTCAATAGACTGTCACAATTTAACGATAAGTACCAAGAAGTTCATTGGTCAGCAGCGAAACGTGTATTGCGCTATTTACAAGGTACCCAGAATTATGGATTAGTGCACAAGAAAGATCAGTTGGGAATCCAAGGATTTTCTGATGCTGACCATGCAAATGATGAAAATGATCGAATTTCATATACAGGATATGTGTTCATGTTGAGTGGAGCTGCAATATCATGGCGTTCGAAGAAACGGCAGTCAGTTGCAATATCATCAACAGAATCAGAGTACGTGGCTTTATCAGAAACATCTCGTGAAGAAACATACCTAAGAAATTTGATGTTAGAATTAAAATTAAATGATTTGTCAATGGTAAATCTTGGTACTGACAACCGTGGAGCAAAGTACATTGCAGAAAATGCTACTTGTCACTCACGTACTAAACATATTGCTACAATATACCATTTTGTTTGTCAATTGGTGAGAAATAACGAAATAAAATTGAGGCATGTTCCATCTAAAATAATGCCTGCTGACATTCTCACAAAACCACTTCCAGGACCTTCACATTATCGTCTTGTTGATGCAATGGGACTAAAAATTTGTCAAAGTGCAAAATTTGAGAAGGGCGTGTTAAGTGACTAATTAAAATTTAGCACTTTGGCACCATCTGCATTATTTGTTTTTATTTATGTTGTCATAGAGACACAATTGTCAGTTCAGTTGTTATTAAGAAAAATTAAGAGCACGACATATTTTTGTAATTCTTACTCTAAAATAAATAATATTAAAATGAAAACAAGGTTTAATATTTATCAAATACAAAAAATAACAAACTATAATGTTCAAAAACTCTACAAACACAATTTTTTTTTATTATACTGTCTATTTAAAGACTTAAAAGGCCGTCTACATGTTGCCGTTGTTTGAGGGATTTAAAAGTATTAAACTGCCTTATATGACAAAGAAGTACGCCCAAACTCATAATGAATGTTGGATAAATATTAATTATTTTGAGCTTGTAATTAAAAGGATCGTTTACAAAAATTAATTTCACTTTCACTATATTTAACTATCTAGTTATCCGATTCTTTAATCTCCAGCCCATTCCATAAAAAATCATTATACGTTAAGTATTGAACTATTTCAAACGTCATATCATGTTCTCCATAAATTGAACATGATAACATTTTAGATGAATCATGTCTTTTATTTTGTTTTTGACCCGTAAGATTATTATGTAGTAAAGAATATAAATGTAAATGAGTTTATAATAACGATTAGTCATGTATATTGGCTTAATTATTAGTATTATTATAATACTAAAACTATGTCTGGATTGTACTAAAATAACAACTAACTAAATTTAGTTTTTGACAGTAAAATAGTTGCAAACTTCAACTTAAAAGGCCTCCTTTTATAATCTAGTACTTTCAATCGTCGAAAAAAATATATCAGACAACTACAGGTTTTTTAAATAACTGGAATTGTTTCTGAAAACCCAATGATGACAGTAACAAAAAATATTGGATGTATTTATTCATTATTTGTTTGATATCAAAATAACAAGTTTATTTAAACTTTTAACACTATGCACAATACACATGCATTATCCAAATAATATCTGGAAATATAATGCTAGTACATTGTGAGTCCGTAGTTGTAACTATGCCAGAAAATTATGTCAGATATTAAAACAAAACATTACGTAGCTCATAACTGAAGAAGAGAATGGAGGTAGAAATGGGGCTAAACATGCAAAACAACTTTAGATGAAAACATTAAATCTTGTTATAAATATTTATCATCTTTAATATTAGTCCATAAATGTTTGACTACTAAATTTCTTGGTATCTCCTTTATAAAAGCTCTCATACAAAACTAATATTTTAAAGTTATAGTTAAGTTAGAGATATATCGGTGCTGCTTGGTTTTTTTTTTTGTAATAAAAAATAAATAAAACCCATAATACATTTGACAGTATTAGTTACTATTCTTAACTATAAAATACATATAAATATTTTGTAAATATAATTATGGTTTGATTTTCTCAACTGCAATATAGTAAATTGATGATATGCCAGTAACAAGTGTGAAACCAATTTACAGAAACCAATTTTACACACTGTGAAATAGGAACATTATTATTTGTCACTTTGGGCAAATGAACAAACAAGCTTGTGGGTATCCAGTTTGGTGGAGTTACATACTCCAGGGATAATTAATTAGCGTTGTGAAACGAATGTTGAAGTAAATATAATTTTTTATTTCTTAAAGATAGCAATACTATTTTATGCTATAAAATTTCAGTTCGTGCTTCAAAATAGATTATATTCAACGAATTTGTATTGCAATCTCAGTAAAATAACACGGTTTATACAAGAATAGATGGGGTTACAAATTACAAGACTGTCATTATAATTTCATAATCGTATTACGAATTTGTTAATTTGTCGTAACTTTGGTCCTTTACATTGTACTCAGAATGTTAGAAATTCCGAAATTAAGTTTTCGATTCTTTCACTAATACGTTCTCTACTAATAGCAAAAAATGATCAATTGTAGATCCAACCGAAAATACTAAATATTATTCTATTAGTAGATTTTACGAAAGATTTTGAATAATTCAAGTATATTGACCTAAAGATAGGGATGTAAAATACATTTTTAACAAGTTGCACTTTTATGAGATTTGGCGTCTGTCACATCTTCTCCCAGCGGTCTTCACACAGAATTGACATTCGTTTAGTAACAACGATTGACTAGCAGGTAAGGCAATAGGATATTGTTCCCCTAATTATGCGCCCTTGATGAGGTTTGAGCGTCTCTCCCATGTTCTCCTAGCTGTCTTCACACAGAATGGACATTTGATTAGTAACGGTTGACTAGCAGGTAAGGCAATAGAATATTGTTCCCTTAATGATGCGCCCTTGATGAGGTTTGAGCGTCTCTCCCATGTTCTCCTAGCTGTCTTCACACAGAATTGACATTCGTTTAGTAACGATTGACTAGCAGGTAAGGCAATAGGATATTATTCCCTTAATGATGCGCCCTTGATGAGGTTTGAGCGTCTCTCCCATGTTCTCCTAGCTGTCTTCACACAGAATGGACATTTGATTAGTAACGGTTGACTAGCAGGTAAGGCAATAGGATACTGTTCCCTTAATGATGCGCCCTTGATGAGGTTTGAGCGTCTCTCCCATGTTCTACTAGCTGTCTTCACTCAGAATTGACATTCGTTTAGTAATGATTGACTAGCAGGTAAGGCAATAGGATATTGTTCCCTTAATGATGCGCCCTTGATGAGGTTTGAGCGTCTCTCCCATGTTCTCCTAGCTGTCTTCATACATAATTGACATTTGATTAGTAACGGTTGATTATCAGGTACGGCAATAGGATGTTCACTTAGTGATGCACCCTTGATGAGGTTTGAACGTCTCTACCATGTTCTCCCATCTGTCTTCACACAGAATGGACATTTGATTAGTAACGGTTGACTTATGGGCAAGGCATTCGGATATTGCTCCCTTAATGATGCAAGCTTGATGAGGTTTGAGCGTCTCTACCATGTTCTCCCATCTGTCTTCACACAGAATGGACATTTGATTAGTAACGGTTGACTTATGGGCGAGGCATTCGGATATTGCTCCGTTAATGATGCGCCCTTGATGAGGTTTGAGCTTCTCTCCCATGTTCTCCCATCTGTCTTCACACAGAATGGACATTTGATTAGTAACGGTTAACTTTTGGGCGAGGCATTCGGATATTGTTCCCTTAATGATGCGCCCTTGATGAGGTTTGAGCGTCTCTACCATGTTCTCCTAGCTGTCTTCACACAGAATTGACATTTGATTAGTAACGGTTGACAAGCAGTTAAGGCAATAGGATATTGTCCCCTAATGATGCGCCCTTGATGAGGTTTGAGCGTCTCTCCCATGTTCTCCTAGCTGTCTTCACACAGAATTGACATTCGTTTAGTAACGATTGACTAGCAGGTAAGGCAATAGGATATTGTTCCCTTAATGATGCGCCCTTGATGAGGTTTGAGCGTCTCTCCCATGTTCTACTAGCTGTCTTCACACAGAATTGACATTCGTTTAGTAACGATTGACTATCAGGTACGGCAATAGGATGTTCACTTAGTGATGCATCCTTGATGAGGTTTGAGCGTCTCTCCCATGTTCTCCTAGCTGTCTTCATACATAATTGACATTTGATTAGTAACGGTTGACTATCAGGTACGGCATTAGGATGTTCACTTAGTGATGCACCCTTGATGAGGTTTGAGCGTCTCTACCATGTTTTCCCATCTGTCCTCACACAGAATGGACATTTGATTAGTAACGGTTGACTTATGGGCGCGGCATTCGGATATTGCTCCCTTAATGAGGTTTAAGCGTCTGTCCCATGTTCTTCAAACTAGTTGTAACTGAATGGACATTCGATTAGTAATGGTTGACTTGCGGGCGAAGCACTCAGATACTGTTCCCTTAAAAATGCAGCCTTAAAAGGGTTTTAGCTTCAGTCCCACTTCTTCTCACCTGTCACCACACGGAATGAGATATTCGATTAGAAACGGTTGAATGATGGGTGAGGTACTTGGATGTGGCTCAATTAATGATCCAACTGGACATGGCTCAATTGATGATGTTTGAGCGTCTATCCCATGTTCTCCCAGCTGACTCCACACAGAATGAGACATTCGATTAGTAATAGTTGAATGATCGGTTAGGTACTTAGATATGGCTCAATTAATAATCCAACCTTGATGATATTTGAGCGTCTATCCCATGTTCTCCCAGCTGACTCCACACATAATGAGACATTCGATTAGTAATGGTTGAATTATGGGTGAGGTACTTGGATATGGCTCAATTATTGATCCAACCTTGATGATGTTTGAGCGTCTATCCCATGTTCTCCCATCTGACTCCACACAGAATGAGACATTCGATTATTAATGGTTGAATGGTGGGTGAGGTACTTGGATATGGCTCAATTAATGATCCAACCTTGATGATGTTTGAGCGTCTATCCCATGTTCTTCCAGCTGACTCCACACAGAATGAGACATTCGATTAGTAATGGTTGAATGATGGGTTAGGTACTTGGATATGGCTCAATTAATAATCCAACCTTGATGATATTTGAGCGTCTATCCCATGTTCTCCCAGCTGACTCCACACAGAATGAGACATTCGATTAGTAATGGTTGAATGATGGGTGAGATACTTGGATATGGCTCAATTAATGATCCAACCTTGATGATGTTTGAGCGTCTATCCCATGTTCTCCCATCTGACTCCACACAGAATGAGACATTCGATTAGAAATGGTTGAATGATGGGTGAGGTACTTGGATATGGCTCAATTAATGATCCAACCTTGATGATGTTTGAGCGTCTATCCTATATTCTCCCAGCTGACCCCACACAGAATGAGACATTCGATTAATAATGGTTGAATGATGGGTGAGGTACTTGGATATGGCTCAATTAATGATCCAACCTTGATGATGTTTGAGCGTCTATCCCATGTTCTTCCAGCTGACTCCACACAGAATGAGACATTCGATTAGAAATGGTTGAATGATGGGTGAGGTACTTGGATATGGCTCAATTAATGATCCAACCTTGATGATGTTTGAGCGTCTATCCCATGTCCTCCCAGCTGACTCCACACAGAATGAGACATTCGATTAGTAATAGTTGAATGATCGGTTAGGTACTTAGATATGGCTCAATTAATAATCCAACCTTGATGATATTTGAGCGTCTATCCCATGTTCTCCCAGCTGACTCCACACATAATGAGACATTCGATTAGTAATGGTTGAATGATGGGTGAGGTACTTGGATATGGCTAAATTAATGATCCAACCTTGATGATGTTTGAGCGTCTATCCCATGTTCTCCCATCTGACTCCACACAGAATGAGACATTCGATTAGAAATGCTTGAATGATGGGTGAGGTACTTGGATATGGCTCAATTAATGATCCAACCTTGATGATGTTTGAGCGTCTATCCCATGTTCTTCCAGCTGACTCCACACAGAATGAGACATTCGATTAGTAATGGTTGAATGATGGGTTAGGTACTTGGATATGGCTCAATTAATAATCCAACCTTGATGATATTTGAGCGTCTATCCCATGTTCTCCCAGCTGACTCCACACAGAATGAGACATTCGATTAGTAATGGTTGAATGATGGGTGAGATACTTGGATATGGCTCAATTAATGATCCAACCTTGATGATGTTTGAGCGTCTATCCCATGTTCTCCCATCTGACTCCACACAGAATGAGACATTCGATTAGAAATGGTTGAATGATGGGTGAGGTACTTGGATATGGCTCAATTAATGATCCAACCTTGATGATGTTTGAGCGTCTATCCTATATTCTCCCAGCTGACCCCACACAGAATGAGACATTCGATTAATAATGGTTGAATGATGGGTGAGGTACTTGGATATGGCTCAATTAATGATCCAACCTTGATGATGTTTGAGCGTCTATCCCATGATCTCCCAGCTGACTCCACACGGAATGATATATTTGATTAGAAATGGTTGAATGATGGGTGAGGTACTTGGATATGGCTCAATTAATGATCCAACCTTGATGATGTTTGAGCGTCTATCCCATGTCCTCCCAGCTGACTCCACACAGAATGAGCCATTCGATTAGTAATGGTTGAATGATGGGTTAGGTACTTGGATATGGCTCAATTAATAATCCAACCTTGATGATATTTGAGCGTCTATCCCATGTTCTCCCAGCTGACTCCACACAGAATGAGACATTCGATTAGTAATGGTTGAATGATGGGTGAGGTACTTGGATATGGCTCAATTAATGATCCAACCTTGATGATGTTTGAGCGTCTATCCCATGTTCTCCCATCTGACTCCACACAGAATGAGACATTCGATTAGAAATGGTTGAATGATGGGTGAGGTACTTGGATATGGCTCAATTAATGATCCAACCTTGATGATGTTTGAGCATCTATCCCATGTTCTCCCAGCTGACTCCACACAGAATGAGACATTCGATTAGTAATGGTTGAATGATGGGTGAGGTACTTGGATATGGCTCAATTAATGATCCAACCTTGATGATGTTTGAGCGTCTATCCCATGATCTCCCACCTGACTCCACACAGAATGAGACATTCGATTAGAAATGGTTGAATGATGGGTGAGGTACTTGGATATGGCTCAATTAATGATCCAACCTTGATGATGTTTGAGCGTCTATCCCATGTTCTCCCATCTGACTCCACACAGAATGAGACATTCGATTAGTAATGGTTGAATGATGGGTGAGGTACTTGGATATGGCTCAATTAATGATCCAACCTTGATGATGTTTGAGCGTCTATCCCATGTTCTCTCAGCTGACTCCACACAGAATGAGACATTCGATTAGTAATGGTTGAATGGTGGGTGAGGTACTTGGATATGGCTCAATTAATGATATAACCTTGATGATGTTTGAGCGTCTATCCCATGTTCTCCCAGCTGACTCCACACAGAATGAGATATTCGATTAGTAATGGTTGACTTGTGGGTAAGGCACGTGGATATTTCTCCTTTAATGACGCAACCTTGATGAGATTTAAGCGTCTGTCCCATATTTTCCCAGCTGTCCCACACAGTAACGACATTTCATCAGTAATGTTTGACTTGCTGGTGGCACTTAGATATTGTACCCTTAATGATGCACCCTTGACGATGTTTGAGCGTCTATCCCATGTTCTCCCAGCTGTCTCCACAAAGAAAGAGACATTCTATTAGTAATGGTTGACTTGCGGGTGAGGCACTCGAATGTTGGTCCCTTAATGATGCACCCTTGACGAGGTTTGAGCATCTATCCCATGTTCTCCCAGCTGTCTCCACAAAGAAAGAGACATTCTATTAGTAATGTTTGACTTGCGGGGGAGGCACTTTGATATTGTGCCCTTAATGACGCTCCCTTGATGAGGTTTGAGCGTCTCTCTTATGTCCTCTCAGCTGTCTTGACATAGAATTAGATATTGATGGTGCACCCTTGATGGGGTTTGTGTGTCCATCCCATGTTCTCTCAGCTTTCCCCACACAGAATGGGGGGGGAAACATCTATTAGTAATGTTTGACTTGCGGGTGTGGCTCTTGGATATTGTTCCCATAAATATTGTCTCTCCCATGTTCTCCTAGATGTCTCTACATAAAAAATCACTGGCCAAAAGCCTAAATTCTAATAATATTTCATTGTTAATACAGTAGAAGAATAGGGAAAAATAATTCGGAAAAATATATATACGACCTTCAGTTTGCACATTGAGTCTGAAGTTTAACACGTAAAACTTCATAAAGGAATATGTGAATCAAAGTAATTTTGCTTAAACTGGACCTTGGTGACGAAACAAAATTTTAACAGGATGACTTCTTCAAACCAGTTTGAAAAATGATATCTTCTCCCACTGCACAACATTGACCCTCCCACCCGCCCATACACGTTATATTAACTACAGAGCCTATCTAAGAAGTTCGTATCCACTTATTGTATGTGAATTATTTTGTTACCTAGTAATAAAATTATATAACTAATTTACTATACTGCAATAAAAAACTGTTAAAGCTTTGAAATTTTGATATTACATTGCTTATTACTAACCAAAAGCCTTCATATAATAAAAGAAGTTTGTTGTTTTATCAAGTGCATTGTAACTATAGTAATTAATTTGTTGTTCTAACTTCATTTTATGAACTATACAAAATAAATGTAAAGAACATAACTCTGTGTAACATGTTTTACTTTTCCTAATGGAGCGTTCTATACAGTAATATACATATTTCCACAATAGTATCTACTTACAATCCTTTAAATTAGTTTATATTTTGGGTTAAATTATTAAAATGTAATCAAATAATTGTTATATTCTATCTGCTAGAGTTTTAACCTGTCAGTAGTAACACCCTCTATTGAAGAATTATTTTTTCATAAAAACGTAGGCTTAATTTATAATATTTTAACTCTAAACTTTATACTATTTAGCGTATTTATTACATATTATATATAATTCATTTCAGCATTTTCTGACAAATATTTACATATACGGTTCGTGATACCTGTGCGTTTTTTTCTGGTATATCTAATTTGAGCTTTTGTTTTTAATGGACTGTATTTATTAAAATAATTTGTAAATGGAGTTCACTGACCTTTTGTCCTTTTCTTTAAATATGTTACACTGGTTGTCTTCTTGGGTGCACCCTTGTGAAATCCTGAAGCACACTTTGTACAAAATTAAACCTTGACTTCTCGATAATTGTTTACACAAAAAAAGGAGACAAAACTAAAATACACTTCTGAGCTCAAACTTAAATAATTACACATAAAATAACAGAACTTAAAGCGGGAAGGAGCGGTTCCATGCTATGGCGGCGGAGGTTTCGTAGAAAGTGGTAAGAGTCGAACGACATGATAGATTAACAGGTTTAGTTTACAGGTATACATCGTCCTGACCTCTATTGGCAAAGTTTTGAAGTAAAACGGTTCCTGGACTGAATGCAGGTAGATAGCGTGGACTTAAGTTGTTGCTTAAGAAATTAAAAGAAATAGTACGTAAAAGGTGAAATTAGATAAACTGCCTTATGTATGGCACAATACCACTCTATCATTTAACTTACTATATGTTTACCAATATACCAAGTTATATAAATTCTTTAAATAATTAATAAATATCTTATATGTATATAAGATGAATAGTAAGAATCTTAATATTAAGAATATAATATTTAATTCTGAATATACAAAATATACCAAACCGTATGATAAATTCAGAAATATACCAAATGGGTACTTAAATTTTTGATCACAATACATATTATGGTTAAATCATGAATATTGGTATTCAGCTATTGCCTCAACTGAAGACAGCTGATTTCGTCCTGAAGAATACAATCCACTTAAAAAAAACATTTTAAAACAGTCCAAAGTGATAAACCTTTGGACTGGTTTTTTTAAATTTATTTATTTATTTTTTTAACAAAACAACGCTAAATAAAAGTTTTAAACACGCGTTTCCGAAATTGCGGTGACACGCCGTATCCGGCGCTTCCAATTAAAACGATATGGACAGTATACATGCCACTCTCACCGTATATCCGGCCTTCACCAGTTATTAGGTTAGGAAAAAATCAATATTCGTTTTCAAATAACAGATCTAATTATTTAGCCTTCCATCAAAACAATTAAAAAAAAAGAAATTTTAAGTGACGATACATACATTATTTAAAGCAAATAGTAATATTTAGTAAATTTATGGTAGACAGGACATTTAACAGTATACATCATTATTCATGTAAATATGGCCAACCTGTAATTTATTTAGTTAGGGCCTACATAATTATGTAATTAATTATTATAATAAACTCAAATTTTTCTAACGTGACTAAATATTTCCTTTTTTCCTTATACTGTCAGTTGTATGAGTAATGTTGAATCGTAATGCTATTCTATTTTTTCACCCTAACACTGCACAGTGAACAATGCCTATAAGGAATATGTTATGGCACAAAGGCGTGGAATCCCTGGGGAATGAAAACTCCCACAGGAACAAAGGTGTAAGTAAATCTCCCTAATGAGACACACAGGGTGGTAATTAATTTAAGCTGTTTGGAAAGAGAACATGCCCTTTATTATGAGATTATTTTATAATTACTTAATATTGACATTTGTAAATAAACTCTCATGTTATTTAGGTTTTTATCTTTAAAAAAATACAAATTAAGTTTAAAAGATTTTTTTATTTTATGCAAGACTTGTAATTCTAAAAACAATATGTTGTAAAGTCACGGTGGTTTGAATGGCATTCATAAATGGAAAAAATTGAGTACAGCCACAGTAAAATATTGCAGTTACTCCAATGGAGAAATTGGTTTTTCATCGTAAAAATAGTATACTATTGGAAAATAAATTTAGGTTTTTATGTCTGTAACGCACTTTTGTACTTCATATTTAACTGTTATGTTTGCTCTTAGGAAGTGAAGAATAAATCACAATTTTATATTCTTTTGGTGACTTTTAAATTAATATAAGTCACTAAAATTAATTTAAAATTCTTTAGTATATTTAAATTAGTATAGTTTTGGTCCAAAGTATTTGAACCCTTTTCCCTACCTCTAGTCTCGACTTTGACAGGTACGGTTGGCCATCGTGTCGTGTACTGCATATTGACTTGATATCTAAAAACAAAAACCAGTTCTCTCCTGACTTCTGAGATACTTAGGCTTCCCGTTTATAGAACTTTATGGAAAAGTTTAATAGTTAAAATGTTGAAGCAATCCAGTACCAATAACAGTCCAGTACTTGATCGGTAATCGCTAATTTAATAAAATTTTTTCAAACAGGTATAACCATAACTCGTACAGTGCTACTGAACCACCCACCCACACTCACACATACAATGCTACAGAACCACCCGCCCTCCCTCAAACGTACAATACTACTGAACCTACCACCCAACCATACACGCACGGTGGTATTGACCCACCCACCCACTCATACACGTACTGTGGTATTGACCCACCCGGCCCCCCATGCACGTACTGTGGTACTGACCCACCCGGCCTCCCAAAAAAGTACTGTGGTATTAACCCCCCCCCCCCCCCATACACGTACTGTGTTATTGACGGGCGCAGGCGGTTGGTATGTGGCCGAGTGGGTCAATACCACTGTATATGTAGGTGAGGGTGGGTAAGTCGATACCACTGTGCATGTAGGGCTGGGCGGGTGGATCAGTACCACTGTACATGTAGGTGAGGGTGGGTGAGTCAATACCACTATACATGTAGGTGAGGGCGGGTGAGTCAATACCACTGTACGTGTAGGGGTGGGCTGGTGGGTTAATACCACTGTACATCTAGGTGAGGGTGGGTGATTCAATACCACTCTATGTGTAGGGGTGGGCTGATGGGTCAATACCACTGTACATATAGTGGTGGGTGGGTGCTTCAGTACTGTACGTGTACTAACAACGCCTGCAAGTGACATAAATATATAGGATTCTAAATGTTAATTCCTTCTATATTGTGGAAAGTAACATAGAGCTTACAATATTGATATTTGTTTGGTTATTTACTATTATTTTCCATTTATCTTCCACGTTGTAATTACAGAGAAAATATTATATACTATTTATTTTTAAGTATGAAAGCATTACATATAACAACAATAGTATTATAGTTTTTTTAATTTATCCAGGATCGAAAGGTTTATATCCAGTTACAAATTAGCAAATTTTTTTCGTAACAAACTATGGCCAACCTAGACTAGATATCGTTGGCACTGTACATCGTTCTAACATTACATAACATATGATACGACACAATCTAACAAAGTAAATGTTGCAGCATATAAAAAGTTAGTCAAAATTTGTTCCTCGGGTCTACCTGAAATTGTTATGTCAGAATTCAACGAGGAAAAATATTTACTTTTAAGAATATTCCAACTTTTTTTAATAATGAATTTTAATTTAAGGATACTATTTTTATTAAAATATGTAGGTGTCTGAAATTATAATAGTTCTACTGTTTGCTCAAAAATACAATTTTATTACTACCAAGGGGTTTTCTTTATGACAATTATTATGGTATGATATCATGAGAGCATCTCCACGTCTGGACAAAGGGTTATTATGGTAAATAGATATAATATTGATACTTTATGAAGTACTGTATAAATAAAGCTATAAATGGATCAGTTTAGTAATAAACAACAAACCACACTATCCGAGTTTGTAACTCAGTTTACCAGCTGCGGTTAGCGTTTATTAGTTGGTAGACCTTATAACTCCTTAAATAGGATGTGGTTTATATATTTTTTATGATAGCCCAATCTTACGCTGTACATTTTCATTTTATATCAAGGAACAACATTTATTTCCCTATATACATATTGATGACTCATTATAATCAACTATTTATGTAACATTAAATAAAACACTAAGGATATAATAATCAAAACCAATGACATAACCTATATTAGTGGTCATGCTTTTCATTCATAATTTTAGAAGGTTATATATGCTGTATACGTTTAGAAGGTTAGATACATACTACACAACCTTCTTGACCCACCCGCCCACCCATACACGTACAATAGTATTGACCCACCCGCCCACCCATACACGTACAGTAGTATTGACCCACCCACCCACCCATACACGTACAATAGTATTGACCCACCCACCCGCCCATACACGTACAGTACTTGTATAGACCCACCCGCCCACCCATACACGTACGGTGGTATAGACTTTGGACGTCTATAGACGTCCAATACCACTGTACATGTTTGGGTAGGTTTGTGAGTGGGTCAATACCACTGTACATGTATAGGTGGGTGGGTGGGTCAATACCACTGTACATGTATGGGTGGGTGGGTCAATATCACTGTACGTGTATAGACACTCCTCTTAGGTACTTCCTGACTACGCCACTGCATTTACTGTAGTAATAATTATCGAACATGGCCTTTAAAATGGCATATAAAATTGTATTCAAAATAACAAATATTAGTATATTGTATGCTTATTGTATGCTATACAATATACTAATATTGTATATATTAGTCTGTGGTGTCGTGGACTTCTTCTCTGACAGTTTGGCGGTGGTGAGGAGGGCTGCTGCTGCTGATTGAGGACGTTCTACATGAGCTGGTGCAAGTCTTCTGGGCCCGTCTATCTTGTTGTTGTTATGCTGTCCATATTACTATAATCATTTCATCATTGTCATTAAGCATAGTATCACATTTTTTACTATATATTTTTTAAGTTTTCTATCTTTTTCACAATCTGAAAATTTTTTTGCTAGGCTGCCTCATTACTGCTGGACTGGTGGGTTGTTAGTAGTTGTTATATATTTCAGATGTTATTAATGTTTTGTTAACCTCATAAAATTATTTTTTATTTCTTTTCTAGTTCATATTGTTACCATTGTGTTGTTATCTTATTGTTATGGTTACAATGTTAATGGATTATCTTTGATTTCTTGTTAATGTTTTCAAATTTTATATCTCGTTACTCTTTCTGAATATTACCTTTAGCTTTTCAACGAATTATGTTTTTTCACTGTGCAAGTGAATGTATAGTTGTTGATGTAGACTTTTGATTGAGAATCATTGTTCTTCTAGCCTTAAGTCATCTATTCTTATAACAATGTAAATTGGTGTAATCCCTTTGGTATAATAAATAAATAAATAAGTAAATAAATAAATAATAAATAATAAATAGTAAATAGTAAATAATAAATAATAAATAATAAATAATATTGGATAAAATATAAAATAATTAGCCATTGTATGTATTTTGTGTTGGTGTATGTAAGTTTATGCAAATATATTTAGCCATTGGTTACTACTGTACACGTGTGCTCATCCTAAGTGCATCGGCCCTAGGGCCAACCAAGGCAAGTCCAAAGTTCAAATCCCCAACAGAGCCAACGGTCAGTGCTTCATTTGTCGAATAAAATTAACGCGTAGTATTTCTGTCCTATGTGAACTGGCAAGTGAATGATATATAAAATTTTATGAACAATATTTTATCCATCAATCCACATAAGACTTCAGTAACCAGTTCACATGGTTAGTTTGGTTTAGTCTGTCATAGATCAGAACAGGAAAGGACTTGTCAAACGTTCTTATGATTCTAAGTTCAGTTTGTTAAGTCTTTTGAGTCAAATTATAACCAATATATTAGTACAAGTAAACGTTACACAACACACATTTGTTACAATATAAGCACAAAATGCACAAATATATTACAATACAAGTACAAAATGCACAAATATTATGGTGATCGATTTCGGTCAACGAAGCTCACCTTCTTCAGACCAGAAGGATTCACAAACGAATGGAAAATGATGTTCTACAACTCAATTTATAGGCCTATGATCACGTGACCCCATTGGCTGGAATCGTAAAAATGGTGGCTGCTGCGATACTATTGGTTAATCCCTATTGGCTGTTAATTCTGTTCTTTTAGACACTGAAAATACATTATTAAAAACAATTTGGAATAAAAATTAACCCGTTTATTCATTAATTTATCACAATCTACACATCTCTTCCCAAGCATTCATAATACTTCTTACAAACTTTTAGAATATCTATATTTACATCTATTTTATTCAAACTCTGGGTACAATTCAGAAGGTGTTTTGCTACATTAAATCTTTCAGGTTTCTTGTTTTTAAAAGCAGAGACATGCTTTTTATGTCTTTTGCTAAAATGTACAGCCTGACCTATGTAAAATATATTACAATCATTACAGTTAATCTTATATATTCCTAAATTATTGAATTTATCTTCACTTTCAATATTCGGGTGTAAAATGTTGGACATAGTATTACAAGTCTTAAAAGCTACTGATATATTGAATTTCTTCAATCTATTAACATCTTTTTGCGTAAACGGTCCATTGTAATGGAGGAATACATATTTCTTCTGTTCTTTATCGGATTTTTCTTTTTTAAGTATTGTTCATTTATCGTCTCGAATTTTATTTTCTACTTTCTTCTTTATTCTACTTCCAATTTCATGAATAACGTATGTATATTAAAATAAATTTACAAAACTACTGCCCGATATTATTAAGGAAACTTCATTATGTCTAAAGTTATAAACTATTTAATTTATAACAATAACCCTACAAATATTATCCATGTAAAAAATAGATAAAATAATACAGGAATGATAATTTGGACAATTGTACTATATTTAGCCCTACACATTGGCAAGAAACGTATCTAATAGATCTAGTAGCAGTTTTATGGCATAAATATGACGTTTCAAACTCGCTCGACCCACCATAAACCTCGTTAGCTGGATTGTTATGTCGGGTTGTAGGACTGTGCAGAATGTATTGGAACATTAGTCACCGGACATGTCCCTTCCCGGACATTCATAACTCGGATAAACACCTCATATGATGTGGACCCGTATATATTGCACAACGATGGGGCACGTCTGATATTGCTTTGTTGTTTTTTTTTTTTGTTTTTTTTTACTTTTTATACATACCGCGTGTTCAAAAAAGTCTGGAACCTTCTTAATATACTAAGTCTTCACTGTAATTACTGACTTTCTGGTCGTTTTAACTGTCTTTTGTCACTTTGGAGGGACGTCCTGTGGAGGAAATCTGAAAAATAATAATGCTTAATCATAGTACTCAATAGTAAGGATGTGTATATCTTACGGTTTTAGAAGCCAGCAACTAAAATAAAATGAGGATGAATGAAAAATGCATGTTTAGATTTATATTAAAATCTACACACAATTAAGTCTAAAATACAAAATACTTCTTCAAGCTGTAAGTGTCCTCTGAGTAGTACTAAACGAACGGCGAGTTTGTTATTACTGTAACTTGGGAAGTAATATCGGGGGAAAGGTCAGAAACACACACACACACACACACACACACACACACACACACACACACACACACACACACACACACACACACACACACACACACACACACACACACACACACACACACACACACACACACACACACACACACACACACACACACACACACACACACACACACACACACACACACACACACACACACACACACACACACACACACAGTTTACGTGTAAGATTGAGTGGGTGAATACCACTGTACGTGTAAGGGTGGGTGGGTGGAATTTTCGTTTACAAGAGTGAAGGTAGGTCCGTCATCGTGTATGTCTCAATGGTGAGTTATGGAGGGTCCGGTAGTCATATATGTTCGTAAAGTGAGAGAAAGGTCCGCCAGTAGACGTTCGTCCGCAAAAGTGGAGGGGGTCCGTCATCATATACGTCTTAATGATGGGTGGGTCTATACTTATAAATTCATCTTCAGACTTTACACAAAGTTCTATATTGACCACACAGTGTATATGACAAATCGTGAACCTGCTTTTTGCTATATCTCATCAGTGTCACCAGATGAGTATTTCTATTTGATAAAGGGCAGATGTTTAAATCACCGGGTCGAAGATATATATAGAATTATATAATATATATAAAACGCCTATTGGGCGTTAGAGCAGTCTAGGCGTCAGGACTGGGCAGTCGAGCAGTCTAGGCGTCAGGACTGGGCGGTCGAGCAGTCTAGGCGTCAAACTTTGAGGCCTGACTGGTCACCAGCAATTTGTGCTGGGTGGGTGGGAATCAAGCGTATTTTGTGCTGGGTGAGTAGTAAGGCATCAAGCAAGTTGTGTGCTGGGCATCAAGCGTATTGTGTGCTGGGTGATTGGGTGGGCATCAAGCGTATTATGTTCTGGGTTGTTTGGGTGGGCATCAAGCGTATTGTGTGATGGATGAGTAGTAGAGCATCAAGCATGTGTGTGCTGGATGGGCATCAAGCGTATTTTGTGCTTTGTGGGCGGTAGGGCATCAAGCATGTGTGTGCTGCGTGGGCATCAAGCGTATTTTGTGCTTTGTGGGTGGTAGGGCATCAAGCATATTGTGTGCTGGGTGAGTAGTAGGGCATCAAGCATGTGTGTGCTGGGTGGGCATCAAGCGTATTTTGTGCTTTGTGGGTGGTAGGGCATCAAGCATATTGTGTGCTGGGTGGGTAGGTGGGCATTAAGTGTATTGTGTACTAGGTTGATAGAGGGAACATTCCTTGGGTCTCAGGAGGACGATCCTCTGTGTTGGTCTCCAGTTTATTACCAAGCTGTTTATCATTTCTGCTCGCCTTAATCAGATAATAATGAACAGTTATGTATTTAACTAATACATATTTTTTAAACTTTGAAAATATTACCTTGCAAAATGTATAGTACGTGTAAGGGTGGCAAGATTTATTTTGTTGTGGCAAGCTGTGCCAGCTGACAAATAATTAGTCTTTGCTTAAAATATATTTCTGTGCATTGTTAATATAAAACGCCCTTTTTAGGATATATTTATCGTCTTAACGAAGCAGGTGTAGTTGACAAAATAATTTTAGTTAATTTGGTTTATATTTCTTCCAATCGTCAAAATATAATAAATTAAGTAAAATTTTTGGATGTTTTTGTTTCAATTACGCGAAAATTACGAAATTTATCTTGTGATATTTGGAAAACGGATATTTTGCAATCCTTAAAAACAAATAATAGACTTGTTATTCTGGTAGATTACACAGTTTTTCAGAACGAAAAAACAGCTGAAACCATCACTATTTTATAAATTAAATCATTAAATTTTGTAACGGAAAACAAAGCTTCAGTCTCAAAGTTCTACCCTATATAGAATGAAAGATCATATTACGAACTTTTGATTCAACGATTAATGTTTTACATAGCTAAAGTATATATATATATATATGTGTATACATATATGTATATATATATATATATATATATATATATATATATATATATATATATTGTAACCATTGTTAATTGTTTGATTATAATTAAATTAGAAAATTGTATTGAGAAAATGTTAAATATTGTAAGAACTGAGAGGTTTAGGAGTTTGGTTTGTTTTCCAAAAGTTTTCGATATAAATTCTCCAAGTGTTGGGAAAAATTCAGAATCTTCCCCTTACAAATAAAAAAGTAGTTTTTTCCCATATAAATTAGCTAAATAACCAGTATTTTCACGTCTGTTAATTTCCTGTCAATTTCATGCGACTAGTTTTCTAAAGGCAACATGTTTGGTGAGCCTTACCTGTTCAGATGTCCTGGTTTGGTGGGTTCTAATTGGTTGATTTAGCTTCTAGAGTTGAGGGGGTAGGTCCGTGGGTCGAAGCTTGCGTGCGTTCGAGCAGTTTGACGATATCTTCCTGAGTGTGACCACGTTCAATCCTCTTTCGAGTACACTGCAACTTTACTGTTTAGGTGTTTCTTTTACCGTAGCGGCAATTTAGTTCGCGTGTGAGTGAGTGATTGAATGCCGGTCGAGCTTTGTTGTGGTCACTTTTGGATTTGAAACCTCCAGGACAGC
Source organism: Stictocephala bisonia (assembly GCA_035578905.1). Taxonomy (NCBI): domain Eukaryota; kingdom Metazoa; phylum Arthropoda; class Insecta; order Hemiptera; family Membracidae; genus Stictocephala; species Stictocephala bisonia. The sequence goes on from JAQJVL010000298.1 coordinate 165,471, forward strand.
TACGTAAATAATTTTTACAAGTTTTCTTTAGTTAGAGATTTTCAGTAGGGTTTTAGTAGATAGGGTAAGATCCACTAAGCATACGCGGTTAAACTTGTTTCTGGTTTGAAGTCACTCTTCTAGTGACAAATTTTTAGAGTGTTTTGATTTCTGTTTAAAACTTTTTAAGTAAAGGAAAAATGTTTCAAGTCACTAAAAGCTGGTTATTTCTTTTGGTTCCAGATCTCCCGGAGACAATTTTAAAGAATTTTAAACAATTTTAAAGAATTTTAAAGCAATTTATACAATTTTAAAGAATTTAGAAAATTTATTACAATTTTGAATTTTTTGATTTAAAAGTTTTAAAGAAATTTATTAAAAAAGTCAAATAAATAAAAAAGGTTCTGATCTGAAGATATTTAATTTATTATTTTGGAAGAGTTGTTTTAATTTATTTATGTTCCATTGAGTCAATAAAAGAAGAGATTTTTATTTTCGTTTTTATTATTATTTTAAGAAGAAACCAATTTTATGTTTTGAAGATATTTATAAGAAGATAAATAAAGAAAAATTTTTATCATTGAAGAAGTTTTATTTTAATCTCTCATTTAAGTTGTTTAACGTATCAAAAATAAACAGTAGCTTTAATAAGGCTACAATATATATACTTATAGTTACTAATATTGTTTTTACAAATTACTAGTTTTGTATTGTTTGGTTTAGTCAGTGTGTATTGCAAGTATATGTTAGTTGTGACCACAGGACTGCAGAGTGATGCAGAAGAAAGTCAGAACTGTGAAAGTCATATACTGTGTAATGTATTTATCATACAGTTATACCTTTTTTTAGTTAGCCACATATACTAGGCAAAGTGGTTAGTTTTAGATTGCGTTTTTTGTTATTTGTTGTCAATATTGTACATTACGAGTAGAATAAATTTCACTATTTCATTATTTTATATTTATCTTTGTGTCTAATTAATTTCCTGGAAATTTAAAAATATTTTTTATTTCTGATAAATTTGTGTATTTTAGTACTTTTATATGTGAATTATTGTTAATTTTACGTTTTTTAGTTTAACGATCCTGGCAAGGCAATCCCTGAACTGGATATCGAAGTCTAAGGGCCGGGGATGTCTTAACATTGCAATAAGGTTCTTCCCGGATATATATTAAGGGTGAGTAATGTTGGCTTTAAAACAATAGAAAATATGATTAGGCACTGAACTAAATCTCCAATAAAAATCATTTACTTTTTCGTTGAATTCTAACAATAAAATAAAAGTTAATAGCAGTTAAAAATGAAATTTAAGTTAGTTATTTTCACAAGACAAATGTGCACAGTATCTTCACTTAGATAATAAACTTTTACTTGTAATCATAGAACAAACACTTCACATTTTAATAAATTCTTTAATATATATATACTTAATATACAGATATAACAAATGGGTTTTATATAAGGTTATTTTTTTCTGTCAGTTGTTCTCTAGCAATCTACTTAGTCCAGGAACAAAGGTTGAATAGAACAAAGGAATCTCAAGACAACAAAACCTTTGTTATATCTCTTAGGTAGCTTTTGTTTTGTAATCAATTAAGACGTTGCCCTTAAAACAGATATGAGGGAAGCGAGAGTGAAAGACAGAACTTCAAGTATTACCAACTCCTGTAAATCCACAAAAATAAAATAATTTAATAAAACTTTGGCTTCTAAGCAAATTTGAAATTTTTAGTGTTAAAAGTTAATGTTTGTGAACAGACCTGATATATTCTTTATAATATATTTATATGATAAATGGATGGTAATACAAATATTTTTAATACCTTTTAAAACAATGTATTATGAATCTGGCCCTCCTGAAAGTAAAACCAATTCATAATGAGTTACGTCACTTTTAAATGGATTAAGTGAACCCTTAAATATATTTACTTATTGCAAAGTTATGCAATAAAATTAATATGCTTAAAAATTAAACATAATAATAAGTAAAATGGACATATATAATAATACGCAAATAATAGTATAACATTGCTATTTTGAATACTATTTTAATATTTGTTTGTACAATAAAGTATTTTTAATAAGTAATATTGCGTATTAATAAAGTGTTTTTTAGAAACAACTGTACATAAATGTTCTAAAAACGTTAACTATTTTTGTGGGGTTGATATTAATTAGTTAAACAATTTTAAAAATTGAGTGGGGCATATTTTTTTTATATTTACTGAAATGTCCTTCTTCCTGGACGAGAAGGAATTTGAAACGTAAAAGTAATAGGTGATCCGTCCTTTAGTTGCTTACAGAAAATGTACCTCACTAAAATGGGGCCATTTAGCATAAACTACAGACCAAAAATACGGTTGTCTCGTATTACTGTACAATGAGTTTAGTAATTCTATCATGTTTCATATGTTTACTTTTGGTTAATTGATATATATTATGAATAAAACAATTAATAAAAATGGCACACTGACTGTTCATAGATGTGTCTATGAATTAATAAAACAATAAATAAATGTCGTTACTAATTTTTAAAATCAATTCCAAATAAATAAAATAAATTTAAAAATGTATTCTCAATAAATGATATTGATTATATCACTCGACTCAGCGTCAATTATATAAGGGAGTACTCAGCGTCTTATCGCCAAAGGGTTGTTTATGCCTTATAGTAAAGTACGAAACTAACATAAAACACAGTATTGATAGTAAAATAACAATGGTGACTAGTAAAATAAGTTCTTAAGTAAAACGTGCTTGACATTCGGTTGTTAAAGAACGTTTGTAATGTATAAGAAATGTTATACAGTTAAAATAATGATAACAATTGAAGGTTAAAATACAAAACGTTTTTAAGGATTCAAGCTGCATTCAAACAATAAAAAATATAAAGGTTTAAAAAAACACATAAAACAAATCAGTTAAGTAAGATTGGTTTTGTTATGGCATAGTTTCTAAAAGAGAAGCGTTTTTTCACCAGCACAGCTGTTCTACTTCACGTACCTACATCAACGCTGGCTGTTGGTCAGATGAACTCGGATGAACAATGACACCAACCATTCTCGATGATTTCTCTTCTGCATCACTGACCCATTGACACTGACTGTTGGTGGCACTTGCGTGATCTATGACACATGATTGCTGTTCTACATCACGAACCCATAAACACTTACTGATAGTGTGTGTAATGACTGGCATGAACAATGATACCAACTATCCACATGATTGCTGTTCTACATCACGAACCCATCAACACTTACTGATAGTGTGTGTAATGACTGGCATGAACAATGATACCAACTATCTACATGATTGCTGTTCTACATCACGAACCCATCAACACTTACTGTATATGTTATGACTGGCATGATCTATGACACCAACCATCCACATGATGGCTGTTCTACATTAAGTACCACTCTACACTGACTGTTTATTGGAAATTATAGACAGGAACTGTGTTACTTACCCCCAACTATGATTCCTGTTCTACTTCACGGACCACTCAACTCTGAATGTTGGATTATATTATCCCTCACATCCTTTCCCTGACTTCAGTAGTCATCCTGTCGTCATTACTGTCGAACCAGTTGTGGCGGTGAATTCAAAAGAGTACGTACCATATTTTATATAAAAACAAAATTCCATAGTTTGGTAAAAAAACTTCATTTTAGACATAGAAAATCTAGAAATCACTTTTTATACTCGAAGTAACTGGAAATACTATAGGTCGATAACTTGTCGATAATAACTGGAAATACTATAGGAAAAAAAAATAAGTTTAATAATTCATAATAGCCAACCAAGAGTGAAAGAGTGATTTTTTGATATAAAAAAGTCATTGCTTGGATATATTATATTGATAAAAATATTTTAATTAATATCCAAATTTTATAGATACGTATGAGGGAGACAAAGGTAGTTGGACATTTGCCATCCTAACGTGAAAATTACCAATCACGACGTTTCGATTTGGCAAAGCCCAAACCTTTTTCAATTGCTTAAAACTAAGTTACATCTACACAAACATGTTATAAAACTATATTCTGAAACTAATAAACTTACATGCTTTAATAAATATCTAGACTTTAATCTAGATCATAGAATGGGGTACAACGAAATGAAATTCTACTAAATATAAAAATGTTAACAGAGTTAAATTAATATAACCAATTAGGCGCTACCAAGATCACGATATAAAAAAAAAACAAAAATTTAAACACAATTAAATTAATATTCAAATCAGACTGAAATAAGATTACATTACCTAATCATAAATAAACTAAATATATGGTACCTGAAAAACACTATTAATTTAAAATAATATTAAACATGCACAAAAATTATATATATATGACTCGGAAGGACTGAGACTACTATCCAATCTAATTAACTATTACAATTACATTTAACCTGAAAAGACAACTAATATTAGAAATAAAGCAATACAATAATCCAATATTACAAAAATGATGAAGTCTTACGACCCGCAGTGACGATGGCGCCTAGACGTCCCAGGCACGAAGTGAGGATGACACAATCCAAATGCAGTGTCTACGAAGTTCCCTCCAAGGTGATAAAACACGGGGACAAGACAAACATACACACTACACTTCACAAGAACCATCCACAGACTGACGTGATCAGGGACGTACGCTCCGAGATTGCCAGGAATGCGGTGACTCAGGTACGGGGATGGGGACGTAGACTCATGGGGCGTTTAATTGTTGTAAGTGCAGGTGGTGTAGGATTCTGGTTAGATGATGTCATGAGTGTACTAAACTTTTTATTAAAGTTTTTAAGTAAAGGAACCCAAATAGGTCTAACTTCTATGCTGCTTTGACTGATTACTTGTTAGTTATTTAGTTTCATAAAGGCACCTTCCATGAATTTACGTTTAAAAAAATGTGATTCCCTGTAAAGTATTTTAGTGTTATCCCAGATAAATCTGTGTTCATTGTTCCAGGCATGTTCAGCTAATTTAGAATGTGTAGTGTCTCCTTTTTTAATGTTTTTTTTGTGTTTTTTTAGCCTAACTTCCAGTGGTCTTTTTGTTTCTCCTATGTATTTTTCATTGCATTCACAATGCAATTTGTATTGTGTCATCCTAACTTTATGCCTGGGACGTCTAGACGCCATCGTCACTGCGGGTCATAAGACTCATCATTTTTGTAATATTGGATTATTATATTGCTTTATTCCTAATAATTGTTGTCTTTTCAGATTGAAATGTCATTGTAATAGTTAATTAGATTAGATAGTAGTCTCAGTCCTTCTGAGTCACATATAATTTTTGTGCATGTTTAATGTTATTTTAAATTAATAGTGTTTTTCAGGTACCATATATTTAGTTTATTTATGATTAGTTAATGTAATCTTATTTCAGTCTGATTTGAATATTAATTTAATTATGTTTTAACATTTTTTTTTTTTTAATATCGTGACCTTGGCAGCGCCTAATTGGTTATACCAATTTAACCCTGTTAATATTATTATATTTAGTAGAAGTTCATTTCGTTGTACGCCATTCTATGATCTAGGTTAAAATGTAAATAATTATTAAAGTAGATAAGTTTATTAACGTAGTTTTATAACTTGTTTGTGTAGATGTAATTTAGTTTTTAGCACTTGAAAAAGGTTTGGGTTTCACCAAATCATAACGTCGTGATTGGAAATTTTCACGTAATGATGGCAAATTTCCAACTACCTTTGTCTCCCACATCTGATACTCCATCATTAACAAATTTCAAAAACAAAGTTAGAGATACAATTAAGTATGACTGTTATTTTTGATTGTAAAATATATATATATATATATATATATATATATATATATATATATATATATATATATATATATTATTTTGTAACGGAATAAATAAACGTTCACAATACAGGAAATTAATTTATAATATTGCACATTCCTGAAGGATTTGAGTGTATTGATTTGGGAAGAGCAAGTATTCAATGTCAAATTAAAAATTATATTTCAATAAAACACAACACAATAATAATGCAATATACTGAGATTCGCTTTAAATGTAAAATTCATATGTTAATTTTAGAACCATACCCAAAACGCGCACCATGTAGCAGGTATGATATAGTGCCTGCAGTACACTAGAAATGAGGTCATTTATCTGAATACATGATATACATAGCTCGCTTACACAAACAGCTCACTCTTACACAAACTGTTCATACCCTTACACAATATTTTCATACTACTATTAGTTTCGATTTTGTCATGAGATGCATGTTTTACATTATTGTACAGTTAATTTATGTTACATGATTCTTGAAGGACTATTTAGAGTATCAACATGGAAGTTTTTCTTATGGAAGTATGGTCGTTGACCTTGAATGTTGTAAATGTTTGATATTATTTATTATGGTACTATATATGTTTATCAGATATTATTAAATATTAATCATATAATGTATTATATTCAATGTTGTAATTTATTTGTATTAATTTAATTAAGCATGTACTTATTATTATATATTTGTGGAAGTTGAAGCATGAAAGACACTTATGAAGACCCACAGCGAACACTTTAAATTTAAAGTACTGCTTTATTGTAATTGGGTTCCAGCCTGTAATAAAGCATGTAAATAAAAGAATAATTTATGACCTACCCACCCCCTCATACTAGTGCTCTTTCATCACTTTGTACTGTTTCATGCAATATTTCAATCGGTGGCTAAATATCTTCAAACTCGGTCCAAACTTCTTCATATTTCGACAACCTCCCCTGTAACTGAGAAATATCTGATCTGCAGTACTTGAGTATGATTCCAAATAAGTTTTAAACGTCGTAAGGTTAGATTTCATAAGCTTGGATTTCGTAAGCTTAGATTTCGTAAACTTAGATTTCGTAATCTTAGATTTTATCTGCCTTGTTTTGCTGACAGGAATCATGAGTTATTTTGAGGAATTTCATCCATATTACAAATATGCCCAGTATCAATCAATGTGTGATACTAAACATAGTCTTATTGTACTTTTGTGGACAAATATTAGTAATTAATTTCTAGGCTATAGACGATTTATAAATAGTGAAGTTTAAACATGTTTGAGTTATGATGTGGGGGAAAAACGAAAGTACCTATTAGGATTTATTAAAGTTGGATCGTTAACATATAAAAAAATCGTTGGTTGCTAAAAAAATTAAATAAAATAAAAAAGCCTGTATTCAAAAATACATTTCCTTTCCTCTACTCATAATAGTTGCAAATTTGGTAATGATATTTTACAAACTGCTATATGAATTGAAGTAAAGAAATATTTTCATCAATGTGACTTTCCATAAGTAAATAATTTTACACTTTGCAATTGGATTTAATATATGTTTCTAACATGTAAATGTTATAAAGAAAATTATACAAACATAATGATACATATTAAAATCTATTCTGATTATATATTTAATAACATATTTATATAAATACAAACTTTACCTATCATAACTAGAATCTACAGTTTCCGGTGACAACCGCGACAAGGTACTATCTAAAATATTTACAAGATGAACAGACGTTTCGCCCATACTGTGATATGGCATTGAGTCTCAGTGAAACCACTGAGGATGCCACATCACAGTATGGGCGAAACGTCTGGTCATCTTTTAAATATTTTAGATAGTACCTTGACGTGGTTTTCACCGGAAACTAGATTCTAGTTATGACACCGGCCGCTTAAGCCTAAGTTCTAACTTTACCTATCATATTTGAAAGTACTTTTCTAAAAATTATGTGCACTATTGTTTATAAACATTATTTTAAATTAAATATATGAATTAATTATGATAGAAATATTTCATATACATTCAAACCATAATTTAAACAATCGTTGTTATTATTCATTTATTGTGCATTGTAATTCTAAATGTACAAAAGCTTTATTCTACAGAGCACTTACAAATACAAAATACTAAATGTATGATCTCAGTAAATAGTACATGTCTTATGAAACTGTGAGTTATGAAGGGCTTCAGTCTATGTGGATTTATGGGTTTATTTAAGATACAGGAATGGTTGGAACAATTTTATTTATGAATGTATGATATAAATTTCAGTATACAATCCGCAACTCCAGTTAGATTTGATTGCATCTTGCGATAAGCCAGCTGAACCTCAATACAGTCGCCTATATGTAGAGAATTTGATTAATTGATTAATTGAGAATTTGATTAATTAATAATTGACTGCCTTGTAGCAGGACTGTACGATATTCGGTGTATAAATATTGCTTTATACATTTCAGTTTCACTAATTAAAATATTGAATTATGAAATGAAATTGACTAAAACTGTACATTTATTGAAGAGGATAAAGGTCAGTTACTTTGGATAAATTATTATATGATATCTTTCCACATAATTTTATTCATAACAATATATATATATATATATATATATATATATATTCAATTAAATTAAGTATATATACAGTCAAAAACTCAACTAGATACGATTGCCCTTCATGTGAATTTGTATGCTTTCATAATGATTCAAGGAAGTGGACTCGAGGAAACGGGGAATCGGAAATAGACTAGGATATCAGAAAAAGTTATTGAATCACCAAGTTTGGACTTCGCAGATGATGTAGGCATGCTAACAAACGAAGAAAAGAAGTACATAATACAGAGACACTTGAAGAATGTGCACAAAATGTAGGACGACGGATATCAAACGAAAAGACTGAATGCATGCATATACACAAAACTAAACAAACAGAATCTGAAAAAGAAACTCAGCAAAATGGACAGAGTAAACCAATTTATATAACTATGAGAGATAATAGCTCAACGGGTGAAGAGATAAAATGGCTCAACAACAAAGCAAATGATGAGAGTTCTATTGAAAAAAACATATACCACACAAAATTGATTTGAATACAAACATAAGTTAGTCACTACTACAAAATTACCGAACCGGAAGTACTATTTGCATGCGGAAAACTAACATAACAATCATGTAGAAATACACTTACATATATTTAAAGAGTATAGTACTAGTAAAACTTAGCTAGTATGGAAGTATTGTATAATTTTCATCAGGGTACAAAAAAATATTGTAAATTTATTTTTAATTTGTAAAATTGTAATCAAAGTAAAATGTTTTCCTTACACATGTAGTGGTCTAAAAATGTGGCAAAAACAAAAATTTTTTATTCTAGTTAAAGTGAAAATATCTCAAGTAAGAATTGTCTGGCCAGTAATAGTTTAATTTTGTACTATTCATCGAAAGAAAAACTTAAATCAATCAACTTTTACTTCAAAACAAACTTAGATTCTCATTGATTTGGAAGTTTGTAAGTTTTTATTTTTTCTTTTTAATAAATTTAGTGTTTACTTTGAAATTTATTACGTATTAAATATTTTGTAATTTATTTCACATGCCATCGATGTACATAAAAACCTGAATAAACTTTTACTTATTACAATATTAAACATAAATAAATATTATACTTTATCAAGAAAATCCCCCCCCCCCATATACAACACGATGAAGCTAAAAATATTTTATTTATGAATGTCCTTTAAAATGAGGAATAACTAGAGGTAGGCTTACATTATAAGTTTTTAATTACAAGGATAAACTGGTAAATCAAAGTGTAGCTTTGCATTACCACATACGCACATGCACATGCACACGCGCACACACACACACACACACACACACACACACACACACACACACACACACACACACACACACACACACACACACACACACACACACACACACACACACACACACACACACACACACACACACACACACACACACACACACACACACACACAACATTAACCACAATGTATCCACTACATTAACTATCTATTTAATAATTATGTTAATTATAGAAGAATAATTTAATAACAGAGGCGGACATTTAAATCCCTTTAAGCCATTCAAACGACTGATAATCATCGATGTAATAACCTAGTGACGAGTTTTCCGCATTCCAATCAAGGCCATGGCCTTCCCCTCCCCGACCTCAATCCCATAGATGATATTTCGAAGAAATATGAAGTATCATGTGTACACACACGTGCGCGCGCTCACGAGCACGCACGCACATGGACTTCACATTGTAGTACAGTGGTATTGACCCATCCACCCAACCATGCAAGTACAATGGCATTGAAAAACATGTCAAACGTATACTGACCCACCCACCCACGCACACAAGCACGGTTTTACTGTATTATTGTATGTGTTTACGTATACAAGAAAAAACAATATTGCTTAAGATCATCATAAGAGCTCCTTCCTTTGATGATGGAGATCATTGTTGTCCATTATGTTGTCTATTTTACAAAGTACTATTCACAAAAATAACATAACCTCTTTCTAAATTTACAATATTGTTATAATACATACAATTATAAGAAGTGGAATACAACAATAAAAACTATTCACCATTTTATATGACTCTAGTAAAGTGAAATTGCAAATAAATCCCATCATTTAGTACTTTATTTACGGCTATTGTCATTTTAATAACTCAGTTACTAAGGCGTCGAGCTGTTGAGTGCGTGCTCCAATGTTTGAATCCCTGACTGAGCTAACGGTCGGCAACGTCTTTACACATTGAATACAAGTTAACGTATTTAATGGCAAGTGCCTATGTGAAATGGCAAGTGAAATATCTTAAAATATATATATATATATATATATATATATATATATATATATATATATATATATATATATATATATATATATATATATAAAATGCAATAATATATATATATATATAATGCAATAATATAGGCAACAATAGTTCATGATTAAAGGTGTTCAATTTATATACAAAAATAATCATTTTTGAGTTGCGTCTACGCACCACCGCTGTTACTGGCTATACAAAAATTAAGAGAGGTAAGAGGGAAATGTCTTATATAATAACTGACTTGGAAATTCTTATCCATCAAGAGTAATATACAATGAACGTATATCCAATGTAAGCACGTGTCTGTGTTTTCTTCAGAACTAGTAAATATTGCTGTCTTTCAGACCATTTCTGACCGAAATAAAGCCTCCTGATTTAATTATACTGAGGATAGAAGGATATAATGAAATCAGATGGTCCGCTAATGATAAAAAATATTATCAATTCATTTTTACGCTAAGAGAGTACAATGATATTAGTATAATCTTGATAATTTCAACAAGTGTTACCAAAACAAAATGTAAGAATGTCAAACATATCGAAAGTAAATTCCATTACCCAACCACAAAATTGACACTCCCTGCACGTCACCCCCTTCTTCCCTCCCGGTAGGTACACACCAGACACACCGCCCCTTCCTTTTAACGGTGATTTCCCAATAAACCGACACGCACGTCATCAATGCACATTATACTGACTGCTGCTTCATAGTAAATGCGTGTGATCACGATATATAAGGGCTGAGTCATGCGAACGAATAGAACTCGTATTCCAGGGACTTGCATTAATTGGTTATTACTATAAACTATTAAGCAATAACCATAAAGTATAATATATTTACTGAGAGAGGGATTATGTATTCTGTCATAACAACCTCAAGCTAAAACATTTCTTAATGTCTAACAACTAATGAAAATCAATCATATCAATATGGAATTATTTGATTACATTTAAAATTATTTGTACATTTATACATGATTATTTAATTACATTTAAAATTATTAATTTTACAAAAATATATATGATGTTGACATTTTTAGGATTTTTACTTACTGGAACATAATTTTGTAAAATGGTATGTAGTTACTATTCCATATAGTGCGAAATTCTTATGAAATAATTACATATATAAAAAAAAAATATATATATATATATATGTATGTATGTATAAAAAACCATATATAGCGTATGTTTTTTGTCAGCTTCCATGTTTTTCATTTAAATTTAGATAAAAGATGTGTTTTACACCTGGAAAAAAATCAAGAGACATTAGATTATAAAAAGTTATAAATATATAACAGGTGATCTCCTATCGCAATCCAATTCATCAAGCCATTTAAGACCTGCTTCACTGATTCTATTCATGCTAGCTAATAGTTCCGTAAAAAATCGTAAGGGACACTCTGTAACTATGTGATCCATTGTTTGGATATACTGCCTGCAATAACATGACTATCAATCACCATTTATATTTCCAGTAGTTACATCTGGAAGCAAGAAGAATAGTGAGTGCGTCAGCAGGCTCTTTCTAGAAAACAATGCAGATATCTTTGCATTTCAAGATACCTGAATAGAAGATAATAATAGTGCAAGAGGATTATTATTATCTTATCTGGATACAGACTTGTAGATTCCATCGGGTAAAGGGTGCATGGTATTGCAACTTTTGTAAAGAATAACATGGACGATGTGTAAATTACCCATAACAGATTTGATGGTGATATCTTTGTCTTGGCAATCTAAGGATCAGAAACTAAAATAGTTATTGTTTACAAGCCTATCAACATCAAGAGGCCTGACAATAGGATTTTGCCAGGTTTTGAACACACTGACAGTGATCAAAATGAGTTCCTTATTAAGATCCGTTAACACCTGTAGGTGGGATGAACCTCCCTCGAAGGGAGTGGACATTGTTGAATCAGTTCGGAACTGGAGTGGGCAGATGTAACTACATATATTATGTAATAGCCTAAAGCCAACACGTAAGTTAACATTAAATGGGAAGCTAAGAGTTTCTTCATACGTGGCAGATACTTTGAAGTTTCAAAGTCGGCTTACATTACCTATCTGAAATTCGCCTTTGTAAGGAGAATGGCTGATCTCCCCTGAAGGCTTTCGGATTTATAGTAGTATATAGTTATACAGATATTTATGTGTTGTAACTCACAGAAGTTCTAGATATAGTCTACAAACTTTTATCTATCTCAGTTTAGTTGTTAATTGACACGGAATAATTTTTTTTTATAGAAAACTACATTAACATCTATATTACATTTCACATAAGTACATCATAATATTTAATGAGTACAGTTGTAGATTATTTAATTTTTTTAGACTTTATAGTGTTAGAATATGTTTTAATTTATGTAAGTGTAAGATTACTTTGAGGAATATAAACTTATTTTCAGTTTTTACCAAAATACACAGTAAAATGTTAAAGTTGATAGTTATAGATTTAGTAAACAAAGTGTGAACATTTAGACAGTCTTTTTCGTAAAACCTAATATATTTACAAACAATACTAACGGTAAATGGTGGTGCGCATTAATGTCTTTAATAAACAATTATTCTGATATACACTACATCTAATCCACTCTTAAAATATTGCTATCATCCTTTTTGATAAGGAAATTTAAAATTAAGAAATAATAATCTGGCATTAATAATTTTGTTTTTAATGGTGTTTACAAAAAATTTATTTTTGTACAAAAAAACATTATAAATATAAAATAATAGGTCATGCATACAGATCATCAGTCAATAATATATTGGAAATATAAAGCAGTACAAGAAAATATATGAAATATTTATGTTGAAAAGTATCAATACCTGTAAAAATGTATTAAAGTTTAAGATAATGTGTATTTAAAAATATACTATTCTTCCTGAAAGTTTAAATTTGCAATAGTATAATTACATATTTTATAATTGTCAAAATTCGTCTTACAATAGACAGAATTACATAATAGTATAATTGTATAACGGAAAGCACCAACTAGTAACTCAGTAATAATTATGAAATACTAAGTTTATTTTTACTATTTTACCTGAACTATTTTTATAAAAATAAATTGAAGCATATTTTTAAATATATACCAATCTTTAATCGCTTATAATATTGTTTTCTCAAGTATATATTTATTCATGGTCATATTGTGCATCCTTTGATGTTCTACTTCCTAGGTATAAAATGGCCTGAGGCACTTTTCAATAAGGAATTGAATGAAGCGTAAGATTCCTCACATAATAAGCTACTTTGATGACAAACAGCTATTATTACCCATCTCAAAGTAGTCTTTTGAAAGGGAGCATTCTTAAATATGTCCTGGAACGTATTCTGAGATTGCTACAAAGAGATAACTTTAGACTATTTCTTGTTTCTACAACGGTTAAAGAGTAAAAGACTTATTATTTTATGTGTATAAATATAAATAGAAAGGGTGGGTGGGAGGGAGGGAGGGAGGGAGGGAGGGAGGGAGGGAGAGAGGGAGGGAGGGAGGGAGGGAGGGAGGGGGAGAGAGAGAGAGAGAGAGAGAGAGAGAGAGAGAGAGAGAGAGAGAGAGAGAGAGAGAGAGAGAGAGAGAGAGAGAGAGAGAGAGAGAGAGAGAGAGAGAGAGAGAGAGAGAGAGAGAGAGAGAGAGAGAGAGAGAGAGAGAGAGAGAGAGAGAGAGAGAGAGAATATAGCCACTTATTCAAAAGAGCGTCCTCTATGTAAATATAATATATGAACTACATATACCTTCAAAAGTCTATGAATGGGCTACATCTCTATTTAAAGGCAACATGGTCAAAGCTGATAGTTCCGAAATAATACTCTCTTACTCACAAGAACGTCCACTATATAAACATAATATATGACCTACTTAGACCTTCAAAGACTAGCACTGGTTGGTCTAGTCCAAAGCCTCTCGCAATTAAAGCTCATTATAATAACTGGATAAAAAATATTACACTGCTAAAAAATATATAAATACTGAATATTATTGAAACATCAACATATTTATTTTAAATTGAAGCACATTTTAAAATACTGTTATTTACATATTTAATTCATGAATGAAATAATACTATGTTTATAGTTGAATGTCAAACAACTTAAAATATATGTTGGTATACATTGGATAGATCTCTAAAACATGTTGTTCATTGGCATTGAAAACGTGAATTCAACTTGATTACGTTAAGCTAGAAATAGAAGTTTTGTAATATCGTCCTGATATATTCATACTGAAATACACTATAGGACAAATCATTGTCTAGATTAATAACCTGAATAACATTACTAAATCGTCTCATCACTAAATTGTCTCATTACTAAATAGTCTCATCACTAAATCGTATCATGATTAAATAGTCTCATTACTAAATCGTCTCATCACTAAATCGTATCATTACTAAATAGTCTCATTACTAAATGGTCTCATTACTAAATCGTCTCATTACTAAATCGTCTCATTACTAAATCGTCTCATTACTAAATCGTCTCATCACTAAATCGTCTCATCACTAAATGTCACATCACTAAATCGTCACATTCCTAAATCGTCTCATTACTAAATCGTCACATTACTAAATCATCTCATTACTAAATCACCTCATTAATTCGAAGTTGTTTGTAGTTGTAAGTTTAACATTGTTGTTATATTGTATTAAAATCTCAGAAATAAGTTTAAACAATCATAAACAATGTAATTATATAATATAAAATATATTTTAGGAATATTTGATAACATACAGCCTTTGTATCATGTTAATTCATACATTTTACAAAATAAAATATCTATTTTTATGGTTTATCCTCGTATACAATATATTCTGAAATACTGTACTAAAATTTGAGGCAATAATATTTAGTTCTAATATAAAAATAACTGCTCACATCCCTAGATACGTGTTATGCTGAAAGTGGAGTTTCGAACATTAATAATACCTTGAAAAATACTTAAAATGTTTTAAATAATATTATTTACCAGTTAAAATGTATATATGAGACAAACTAGGGCATATGTAATAAAACCATACGTTTTACTTTTATATACAAATAATAAATTGGCCTCCAAATAATTATATACCGTATTGCTTTTTAAATAAAGTTTATGTATATACAGAATGCTAGAACGTGGCTACACTCTAATATAGTACCTCCTCACAGTAGCACCATATTATCACAGAGATTTTGCGAATTAAATGAATTGCAAGCAGAACTGTCTCTAGACATTGTGTTCATCGTAGTGTGAAGGTTTCTGGAACTAGGTGAAGTTGTAGAGCAAAATTTATCAACCTTATCAGATCATCACAATGTGACTGATTTGCTATTCTTATACAGAGTGCTTCTGGCCACACTGGTTCAGTAGAGGCTATTGGTATGAAATTTCCATGTTCGTGCCTCAAGGCTATTGTTCATTATTGAGTTCAACTCGTCGGTACAATTGTCCGGTGAGTGGATCAGTGAGCTGTAGGTGTTTTTAATCACCTTAAAATAGTATGAAAAGTAAATAAATCTGAACGTAAATTTGGCTTTAATTGGCAAATCTGCAGTGAGGTCAAAATTCGTCTTTGGTATTCCAACTTATTGAACCATTTTTTTTTTTTTTTTTTAGTGAACGTTCCCTCCATTACATCGTTAACACAATGGGACGTCTGTTAAACGAAGTGGTTACAATTTACCTTCCAAACAATGGGCTTTTGTTTCGTATTATCGAGGATCTGTGTCCAAGTTTTTTTTTATCTTTTTTTTATTTATTTATTGTATATGTTGGAAAATACTATTTAGCTTTCCGATAGTAAACTCAAGCAAGATCGATGAATACCATCCGTATGGCAAAATTACCGACACTCTTATTATAATTGTATTTTTGAAATATTTTCAATGCAAAATAAAAGTAAACAAATAATTTATACCAACCAATTAAGCCATAAAGGACATATCGACGTGTTTGCTAAATTTTGCTACCTTAGTACATGTTTTTTATCCTTTGATTCAACAGCTTTTTTTAACAAGATATAGGCCTTCACTAAATATTATTAATTATTTTTCAAGTTTTTATTGAATAATCCTGTTTTAAATAAATAAAAAATGAAATAAATAGCAACGTGCCTATTACATTATTCAGTACCTATTGATAAAACTATGTATTTAAATGTTGGAACTTTTATATTACACTTATACTAGAGTTTATAGTTTCGTTTGTTTGGTTTTCAGGGAAGAATATATAAAATATGTTGGCGGTGTCTTGTTTAACTGATGAAGAAGGCCCATACTCAGTGATATTCCACATATTTCCTAGAATGCGTCCTTTCTACTACCACTTTAACTCACAAAAGTTGGGGTTTAATATTACACGACTGGTTTCACACAAAGCTATATTCTCTTGTACTAGTAGCGGTTGTGTTTGTGTGCACCATTATGTGAATGAACAATTTTACATTCCAGATATAATGTATAGTGTTCATAGCCTAAAATATAGCCTTCGTACGCTAGCCATTATTTTTGTATACGTATTAATGAAAAGATCCCAAAATAGTACAAAATATGACTTTTCATCTTGATTTTCCCAATTTACACGTTGAGTTAAGCCACTCGGATGCAAGGGCGTGACTCCGGCACACGGAGCGGACCCCCTCGCATCCGAGTCACCCATAGGTGAGAAGAGGGAATCTTCTTTGTTAAATTATTTACAATACTTCTTTGCTATAAATTAACATATAATTTACACAGTATGGTAGACCTTATTAGAAAGCACATCTACAGATCAAATAAACATATCCAGTATATTGTCAGCAGTCAGTAAGTTTGAACTTTAAACTGTATGTACTGAATCCTATATTCTCCTATTGAAATCTCATCAAAGCCATATCAACACTATTTACAAGATAACTAGATAAATCGTCAATGTTATAACACTCAGTGATACACTGAATATGTCACATCTCTGCGTGGGCGAAACGTCCGGTTATCTTGCAAATTGATTTATAGCGTCTAGATGTGGTAATTACCGAAAATATAGACTTAAGACACCAGCATTAAGCATAAGATTTTACGATAGCAAGTGTTTGTAATTTACGATTAATTGTTAAAAATATTATTCGAATCAATTGGTATAAAAACTTTTAATCTTTAAGTATGAAATTATGTGAAGCAGACTTTCTTGACTTATAAATTTTGAGAGTACTCGTTTGGAAGTAATTACAAAGAACAAATGATTACAACAACTGTTACATCTTTTGTTAGAGTGTTTCTATTCATAGAAAACAAAAGAGGAAGAAAGAAGCTTACGTGGGTCGTAAGACCGGTCGTATACAAAAGGGAAAATGTAATATGGGAGTATTACTTAATCTTATATTTCATTCAGCCACATTAATTAAAATTCGATCCTTTTTTTCTATAGCTTATTAAAAAAATTAAATAATGTATTGTTTTATAATCAGATAGGTTTAATAAAAGTAGCTACTTTAGAATATTAACAATCATACTAGTGCATTTTCAACTAATTAAAGTTTGTTTTGTCAAAAACTTATAATAAACAGTTTTTTTATTTTGATAACAGACTCTTATATTACATAGTTTAGTATAGAAAACCCAGTTCAGAAATGTATATGTTTTGTTATGAATCGTTATATTTATACACGAAACGTCATATTCGTGCAATCATCTTATATGGAAGCGATTAAAATAACGACAACATTAAATATTTATGCCTACTAAGTTTAATAATTCTAATAGAGGAAATCTTTATTATTTATTAAATTAAATTGTATATAAATATACTGATGATGTTTAGGTTTTAGTACTTAGTCAATATATAAAAAATGTTATGTATATGGATCCAACAAAATGGTAATAATTTATTTATTTATTTATTTTTTTTTTATAATAGTTATATTTATTCTGCTTAACAACTTCATAAACTAAACAATAGAAAGAGATAACTCTATATTAATGAAAGTGTCAGCTCTACATAAATAAGTAGAACGACTGCCAAGTGGTTCTACATAAATAACAAACCAAGTGGTCTTTGAACTGCTGAAGAATTAATTATACGAAAAAATAACATAAACTTATATCCTAAACTCGCATGCCTTTCTAATGTAGCTTAAATTTTAATTATCCTTAAAATATAAATTTTTGTATATGGCTCACGGCAGTTTCGTTCAAACTAACATATTAAATTATGTTAATACCAAATCTGTTCTACTTTCAAACCACAATCCAAATATTTCTGGACTATTGGCGTTTCGTTAGTAAAAACTGTTTATAGAATGCGAATTTAAAACTCGTTAAAATTGGGTACTGCTTTAAATAAAATCTCTTTTCAAATGGTTAATACTATTTATAATAAGGACTTAACATACAATAATGTATTTTATGATAGTTAATAATTTTTGGACCTTTACAATTAATTCATTACCACTACTTTTTTATCGCATTCACGGTTAGGTTAGGTCAACAAACTGGTAAATCAAATGATTGTCTTATCGCTTGTTCAGTTCTTGGAAAGTAATAAGATAAGGCCAGCGATATCAGATTCTAGTGGATAAGGAATCCGCTAACGTTGGACGTAAAAATGATTGGGGAACAGTTGTTAGATCAACATAATATTTATCAAGTGGTATTGAATTAAAGTAGTAGCATTGAATGAACGGATCATACTTTTAAACTAAAAATAAATACTATTAGGTAAGGTTAGTGGTTGGTTGGTTTCTTAAAAAAATTGCGTTTTAAGAAGATAATAAGCATTTGTAAACACTAAGGTTGCAAGGGTATATGCGACAGTACTCACAGCTGATGACGATGGGTACTTATTAATATTAATTGATATTATACACTCGTATTAATAATTACAGGGCTCTTAAATATTACCGATAAATCTTGAAGCCCTAATCATATACATAACCTTATTAACGTTTTGGTTCTTCACGTGAATACCACAAACATGCTGATAAGTAAAACACAAGGTACTGTTTTTATAAAAGCTGAGTTTACATTTTAAATCCAACTACACGAGCCCTCCAAGTAACGTGGCTTTTACATTCATAATGCTTCAAACAGAGCAAAACAACCCCAAATGTAAAAACAAGGCATTAATTAAAATTAGCGAGTACATTCCGAGCTGTTAACAACGTGTTCTACATTAGCCCTTTTAATAGTCTTTCTCTCATGTGTTGGTGGAAATTCTATATTCTCCGTAGATATATATATATATATATATATATATATATATATATATATATTTGTTTATTTATATTAACCTCTGTGGTATTGTAACACAAACTAAGTTAACTTTATTTAAGAGGTGTATTTATATTATTTTTTACCTACTAAAACCCAGTTAAAAAAATGTTGATATATGTTGATGAAAATTATGCATATAAGGCATTATTATTCGTAAAATTTTCATTTAATAAAATGTACTGTTTGTATCCAATATTTTACATGGAAAGATTGATTAATTTTTTATTTCAGTTAAAATATTTTCTAGGATAAACAATTAAATAATAAATACCTGGTTAGGTTTGATTAATTTGTACAGACCCATATTTATTTACTAACGATGTTGCCATACTGACATAAAGTATGTCGATGTCATGTAGTCATGAGCACTCCTATAGATACGTTAATTTGTTTCTGAAAGTGCACTTAAATCGTTTGTATATCTTATCGTAACCCGGTCGTTTAAAATAAAGTCCATTGTATCAGCTCTGGAACTAAATATTTTTCCTTAACTTTAGGAATCCAAACACCAAAAATAATGTGGAAAACGCGAAAGAGTTGTTTTAATAAGAGCCGATAGTTTGCAGTGTACCATAAAGCGTCAATTCCTTCAATAACACTTGGACTACATGTATTGGGCACTTCTTTCCCAAATATTCTTATTTCATATAATCTTTGTAAGGTAAAAAATTAATGTACAATCCATGCATTGTGAATGAAGCTTTTAATTTGTTAAAACATGTTGTAAAGGATGAGATTTTAACAAATATAATCTAGGGAAAAATTATAATTTAACACACAAAATTCTCTCAATTTTATTATGAAATCAAAATATTGTTGATAAAATTAACTATAACCAAAATAACATTCATAACTCTCGTTTAACAGAAAATATACAATTTTCCAAAACATTTACTTTATGTTTGCACATTATATATGGGTAGGCTCATAATAATAAAGTATAAAAATAGTACTTTCAAAACAGAAACCACCATATAATATTCCTTCTAACGTAAGGCTCATATTGGAATAAAACATATATATGAGTACACAACAATTTAAAATACACAAGTTCCTTAAAATGAGGCCTTAGTTTTGATATTTGGTCTTACATGCAATAAACACTTTTGAAAATAACAAAGTGATACAAAATGTTTACGATATACATAACACGAACTATGGACCTTTTCCGTTAATTCACTACCACTACTTTTCACGTTATTTCACTACAACTAAATTTTTATTGCAATTACGGTTAGGTTTGGTTATGTGGCTAGTAATGTTGGTCGCAAACTGTCAAGTCCACGAATGCGCTCTCCGTGTGTAAGTTCTTGGAAAGCTATAAGATAAAGCCAGCGATATCGGATTCCTAGCGGATAAGGAATGCCAAAGTGGACGTGCAAAATACAATCAAAACTAATCTAACTAAAATAAACCTAACGCTACTAAATCTAATGTTAGTAACCTGATCCAACCAAACTAAATTCAACCTAACCTAATATTACCCAACATAAACTATTGACATAACAAATTAAAAAGCATTATTGTACTATTTTTCATTGTGATTAGCTCTTAAATACTGGAACGCGTATGATATGAGAGGAGAATAACAGGGGAGAAGAGCCATTACGGTATTGCCTTTCCTCTCTCAGGAAGGTCTTTCATAACACCTCCAACCCTTTCCCGATGAAATACTATGTACTCATTCATTGTTGCTTAAGACATGAAATGGAAATTGTGTGTAAAAACAAGTGCAACAGTTTCCTATATAAACCTTAAATAATATTACTTATAAATCTATAAAATGTTTAAAACTAATAACTGGACCTTTTCCGTTAATTCACTACCACTAATTTTTCCTTTACTTCATTTTCACTACTTTTTTTATCGCAATTACGGTTAGGTTAGTTTAGGTTATGTGGCTACTAAAGTTGATCACTAACTGGTAAATCCAATGAGTGACTTACCACCGAATGCGCTCTCCGTGTGCAAGTTCTTGGAAAGCGATAAGATAAGGCCAGCGATATCGGATTCCTAGTGGTTAAGGAATATGACAGTGGACGTAAAAAAGAGTGAAGAAATGTTTTTAGAGCAATAGAGTATTTATCAAGTGGTAGTGAATTTTCGGAAAAGATCTCAAATGACTTCTACAGTACAAACATGCGTCATGCCTCCTGCAACACACATATAATGTCCATGTGTTCTATAAAAATGTTCTCTATTCTATTAGAAGACAGATGTGGATTGTATTAAGGTTACAGTTACTTTTAAAATAAAATTAGAAGATTATGAGTCTTTTAATCTTTCACCAAAGGTATTATAAGTTATTAACTTTTATTATAACACCCTCATTATAAGTTATTAACTTTTAAGGTGTTTATAAGAATAAATAAAACGACTAAAATATGTTACTATAACAAACCAACGGTTTTCAAGGTGAACAGTAATATTTATGACATATTATATTGATTAGTATTATTTTAGTTTTATTACAACTACAAATATTATGGTAGTAAAAAGTGTTAGGCCGTCAGTGTGTCTGACTACGGGGCCATTGTAAAAAAACAAAGTAAGTTCAAAAGTCATTTTACGCCCAATAAACTCTCTGCCTAACTTGAGTACTAACTTTCTTTCCAAGCACATTTTCTTCCATAAACCGGTCTAACACGAATGATTGTTGCTTCTATCTAAATTTTTAATGTAATTTAAAATATATCTATTATCATTTATGTATGCGTAATTATTAATTAAATGTAAATAACGTTACCGATTTTTTTTAAATACATTGAAGGAAAATCACTATTTTAAATGCACTCACTATCGTAGTCGTTGGCAATGGCGGCACGAATAAAAAAGAAAAGTTTTATTTTGAGTTTCTCAAGAGTTGGGGTTAAAATGGAAGAGAGGACATTATAGTCCTAACTTTGCTCCTAATAAAGACGATTTTCATTAAATTTCCATTTCATTTCAAAAGTAACATAATGCGATTTGGTCAACTTGATAATATATTGAACTACTAGATGGAAAGGAGGTATAAAGGACTATTTAAGTTGTATTCCTGCGCCTTTTTTGTAAAAGGCGCAGGAATAGAACTTAAATAGTCCTTTATACCTCCTCTCCATGTAGTAGTTTAATATATTATCAGGTTGACCAAATTTACCTTGTGGTAAATAATAATACTTTCCAGTAAAGGACCTATATTTTAGTCTATTGTGTCAGGATTGTATCAATCGGATGCCTCAATAAGGTATGCCTCACTCCAAAGCATCACGTGACAATATTAAAAACAAAAAGGCTCTTATGATAAGAGGAGATGGCGATTTATGCAAAAAAATTTCTTTGGCACGCACAATAAAATACCAGATACACTTGGTTTCGCTATAGAATTTGGGAAAATATGTTTTAAATTACTACCGTGCCTTTTTTTTATCAAATTTTAAAATATGCTTAGTTAAACATTCTCACTCATGTTCACCAAATTGAGTTACTCAAAAGTTAGTGTTACCTTTCCTTACCGTTCTTTGACTTTTATCCGATGTACTGTAAGATTGTGTAAACATATATGAATAGTTACCGAATCTCGCTAGTTACAATCTTCTTACTCATGTCAATAATTACATTTGTACAACGAGAACAAAGTGAACTTCTACTAAGTGCAAAATAAACTACAGATAAATGACTGTACATGGTCTACTCATAGTACATGACTCTCCATAACTGATAGCACGTACTGTCGGCACTGGTGGCGCAGTGCTGTAACCCACCTACTTGAGGAAAAGGTGTTGAGGAGATTAAAAGCGAAAGGCTCTGTGATCGGTCCTCTTAATACCAACACGGCTGCCATTGACGTGGACACTGCTAGAGAAATATAAAATAAAATATAAACAAATAAAAAACTATTTATGTTATTATATGTTTGAAAATGGCTTCAGACTGCATAGACGAAACATAACATTTTTTTTAAAAACGATGTGTTGTGTAGCTATTTAACATAAATCAGTAATGAACACCATCACAAAAAATACATACCATCAATAATTTATACTACTAGAGAAGTCTGGGGTGTCCATTTTGGATTGTAGTTAAGGTTCAGATATTGTGTGGGGAAGAGAACTGAAGTGTCAGACTTGTCAGTTGAAAATCAGACCTACACTACGTGGTTCAGATTCCATGTATGACCATGTAGGTCCCTTAGTTACCCTAGCTATTAGGCTATTAATGCATAGTCCCTTTTGAGCTAAGTCGAACTCAGATAGTAACAATGACTACACTTGATAATCTACACTCAACACATTCATTCCCTCCTCATTTTCGGCCACATCTCTACGATCGGCGTATTAGAAATAAATAATGAGTACTAATAATAATGAATAACGGATTTTCAATGATATCAATGATTTATAGATTACGCATAATGATGATTGCTTTAATGTAAAATATATCACAATATTTATTTAAATATAGCTTTAAAATGACATTTAAATTAAAAAATTATATGACAGATACAAAAAAATCGCTGTACAGATAATTGTCAATGTTGTAACGCAATAGTAATCCTATATACATTTTTTTTTAATTAATATAAATGAGGCTAATTTACTTGAATTATATGTGTTGGTTACTACCTCACAGTTCCTGAGCAGCGTGGACAACCTGGTTTCTGGAACCAGCAAAACAACGTTACTCAAGAGGTGTTTTATAAATACCTTCGTGTAACATCCTCATAGATCTCATAGATACCTAGAACCAGCAAAACAACGTTACTCAAGAGGTGTTTTATAAATACCTTCGTGTAACATCCTCATAGATCTCATAGATACCTAGAACCAGCAAAACAACGTTACTCAGGAGATGTTTTATAAATACCTTCGTGTAACATCCTCATAGATCTCATAGATACCTAGAACCAGCAAAACAACGTTACTCAGGAGGTGTTTTATAAATACCTTCGTGTAACATCCTCATAGATCTCATAGATACCTAGAACCACCAAAACAACGTTACTCAGGAGGTGTTTTATAAATACCTTCGTGTAACATCCTCATACATCTCATAGATACCTAGAACCACCAAAACAACGTTACTCAGGAGGTGTTTTATATATACCTTCGTGTTACATCCTCATAGATCCCATAGATACCTAGAACCACCAAAACAACGTTACTCAGGAGGTGTTTTATAAATACCTTCGTGTTACATCCTCATAGATCTCATAGATACCTAGAACCACCAAAACAACGTTACTCAGGAGGTGTTTTATATATACCTTCGTGTTACATCCTCATAGATCTCATAGATACCTAGAACCACCAAAACAACGTTACTCAGGAGGTGTTTTATAAATACCTTCGTGTTACATCCTCATAGATCTCATAGATACCTAGAACCACCAAAACAACGTTACTCAGGAGATGTTTTATAAATACCTTCGTGTAACATCCTCATAGATACCTAGGACCACCAAAACAACATTATTCAGGAAGTGTTTTATAAATACCTATCTGTAACATCATCATAGATACCTAGAGCCAGCAAAACAACGTTACTCAGGAGGTGTTTTATAAATACCTTCGTGTAACATCCTCATAGATACCTAGGACCACCAAAACAACATTATTCAGGAAGTGTTTTATAAATACCTATCTGTAACATCATCATAGATACCTAGAGCCAGCAAAACAACGTTACTCAGGAGATGTTTTATATATACCTTCGTGTTACATCCTCATAGATCTCATAGATACCTAGAACCAGCAAAACAACATTATTCAGGAAGTGTTTTATAAATACCTATCTGTAACATCATCATAGATACCTAGAGCCAGCAAAACAACGTTACTCAGGAGGTGTTATATAAATGCCTTCCAGTAACATCCTCATAGATACTTGGAACCACCAAGAAAACGTTACTCTGGAGGAGTTTTATAAATATATTCCTACTACATCCTCATGTATCAGCAAAAATTGCTGAATCATACTAATAAGTCAAATGTATATTATTTTAATGTATGCCATATTTTATTTTAATATCAATAATAGATTTTTTTAATTTAGACGTTTAAGTCTAGCTTTAATATGTTACAATCTGGTTGTTTGTGGTTACGTAAGAATTACAAACATCTTGGCACTTACGTACATCTAAGAAATATACATAATATAAATCTACGACATTAAAATCGGACTCGTTTCTCCCCACAGACAGTGCTCACTGAAGCCGTTATCTCCAGGTTTATCGGCCAAGAGAGTTATGACACAGCCCTGTGGCTGTCATTGGACCCTGTCATTGAGGTGTGATATATGACTCTACCCCCTTTGATAACAAAGTGCTTTTATGACAGAAAAGGATTCTAAGATATACCTCATAGAGTAACATTCCGTTTTAATTTATAGGAACAATAGCTGCTTCACATTTTATTTCACTCACTTTCTTAGTACTCATGTTAATAGAATCATTTGCACTATAGTTCAGTATGTATAGAGGAAATGTTGATAGCTTTACTTTATAAAATAAGATTTACTTAACATGTTTATTAGTAAATAATTTAAAGATAAGCTAATATCAAAAGCTTTTGCACATCAGTTTCCAAATTTAACATATTATACATACAAAATATCTTTGTTTTCAAAGGGTTGACATTTATTTATTAGGTAAGGAGAACTCATGGGACACGCAATTTGTTTGACTAAACACGTAATTGTAGAAATAGTCTGTTCCATACTAAAAAGTTTACAAAAATATATTTAAACCCTCATATTAGTGTTAAGGTTCACATGTCATTAACAAATAGCACAGAATGTTAATATATATATATATATGATATCTATTATATCCAACCTTAAGAATTTCTTACGTTCATGAAGATAAATCCTTATTAGTATTAAGTAAAAATGTTACATCCCTCCGATAGTAAATGGAACAATAACATAACTCAAAAAAGAGAATTCATTACATTTTTGGCCATCATACCTTTAGTATGGAGTTAATACTTGTTTACTTTCCATATAACAATTATGAGGCATGACATTAATAAAATGAAGTGTCACACTATCTCTTACTCTTTGAACATTTCCAGAAACTAACCCCTCACTCCACCTGAAACATTTCCATTTTGGGGTGTTACATGGTTTCAAAAAACTTCCTTAAACTCTTTTGGGCCAAAATGTATGGTTTAAGTTGGGAGAAATATTTAATTTCAATTGGTTTATTCGACAATGTTAATGAGTGACCCAAGTGGTCTAATTCAACCTTCATAAAAACAATGTGGCATCACACATTATCTACTTGTTTTGATATTCATAAACATTTTTTAATTCTGTATTCTTCAATTCAAGCCTTGTGGTTGATTTAAATATCTAAGGAATATCAATTATTATAATAGAATAGTGAGACCATATTGTAAAATACTATAACATAATTGAATGGTACGCTTAGGCATACTGATTTTCTATAATCTTTCAAAATTTACATTAAAAATTACTATGAACAAAAAAATAAAACAGTTCTGCTCCACAATAAACTACACAATAAATTGTTCGATAATACTAAGCTTCAGCCTACATGTATTTATACAATAAATTATAAAGACTTCTTTCTAGGGTTAGTAACTTTCTATTATAATAGACCCATTTTTGTTATAATGTATTTATAATAATTAATATGTACACTAAAGCAAGTCACACGTGATTAAATTGTATTATAAAATACAAATTAAGGGTTGTATTCAGTAAATAAGAACAAACAATTGTCGAGTGAATAATTTATATTTAAACTTATCAAAAATACTA
Organism: Stictocephala bisonia; assembly: GCA_035578905.1. Lineage (NCBI taxonomy): Eukaryota > Metazoa > Arthropoda > Insecta > Hemiptera > Membracidae > Stictocephala > Stictocephala bisonia. Next base: position 193,129 of record JAQJVL010000298.1, read on the forward strand.
AATATTGGGATTCCTCCGGATTTTTTATTTCATTTTTAATTATAATTTTAAGACGGAGCTCTTTATTTTTTTTAACAAAAATAGAAAAAAATGTTTCCTTTTTCCTAAAGGTAGGTAAAAACTACAAAGTTATGTCCATTGATTTCTTGTTTAAAACTGATCAGCCATCACATAAAATGGAATTCAAACAACCAGAGGTGTCAAAATGTATAAAAAAATCAAATATGTGATGAGCAATCTACCTATTAAAATACTGGTATGTCCTGTGAATCGTAAAAGTTTAGTTTTTATTTATTTTTCTACATGCGGAAGCGTGGTCTTATGTCGATTCGGTTTTTTTTTAATTCGAATTTGATGTTTATCTGCTACTACACTGACTAACATAGATGGATATAAAATTAACACTGTGTAGATTACAACTTCAGTATAAAATGCCTATTGGAATGTACAACACATGGAGCTCTAAGCAGGCTGACGGCTATATCCTCAGTAAACTTATAAAGAGATAATTCCAAGCGGGTTTGCTCGACTTACTTCAACGTGGCCAATAAGGAGAGATCATCTCTCTCAGAGTAATAACCAAGTACATGAATATATAACCCTTATTTTATTTAAAAAAATGTATTATAAGATATATTGTGGGACTCTTTATATATTTCTGCAACTTTTTTTATTATATCATTTTTTAATATAGCATTATTAATGTTCATTATCAAAATATAACTATTAATTGTCATATGTAATTAACAGTAAAATTTAGTGGTTCCTATTATAATAAGTTTTGGCTTCCATTCGTTTACTTATTGAACATAGGGTGGAACTAAATTGACTAATGAATATGTTTCGTTACATAATATTTCAACCTAATAGTTTTGGAATATTAAAATTCTACGTACATTATGATTATGTTCTAATACTGTAATAAAATTGATCGAATGTCAGTATTGTGTATAGATACTACGGAAGGCTGGTGTAGTAATGCCTATTAATGCATGCACGGTCTTATTGACCCATCCATACACGTACGGTAATATTATTTTATTTTATAGTATCTAAAGAAAATAAAAAAAAAAAAAAATAAAATTAACCCACCCACCCAAAAGAAGTATTGACGTACGAAGATAATGATCGATCCACCCACCCATAAAAGTACGGTGGTATAGACCCACCCAGCTATCCATGCCAGTATTGATCCACCCACCCACCCATATACGTACGGTGGTATAGACCCACATGCACCACCCTAACATGTAGGGTGTTGTTTCAATTATTATAGTTTAAGAGCAAGTGTGCAAATACCACTTGGAAAATTCAAGAGTTCCGGATTGAATCAATCCATACGTGTTAATTGAAATAAAATCCAATCCAAACTATGAATTTAATTATAAATTATAACCTTAAGCTAACTTCATATAAATGTTACTTATTTATTATTAATACTTAATCGAATGAATTGCAATGTTATTAGTTTTTTTCGTTTTTTCCATCGTTGGTTTTATTTTGAGTACATTTTAGTTCAAATAGACAAGGCAGGACTATCAGGGTGTTTGAACAGGTCAACTATTGTAATAAACATAGCAAGGAAATTGCAAAATGTTTGGATGTGTGTGTTATGTACTTGGTATGTCTTATTAATTAACTATAAAAAATTTTAAATTCCAATAACGCACTGCCCTTAAAGCTATTTAAGAACAATCAATTGTCTTTTATCAGTTGATAATAGTTTTTTTTTAATTTATCATATTTAAATATTATTTTATTAAATATTTTTCGCCTTTATGATAAATAAAAAATTAAATCATTATATGAAGTAAAACCACGACCTTGATTATTGCTCAGTAAAACAAACAAATAGTTTACGTAATATAACTAATGGCTTTATTGTTATACCTCTTCTAGGTACATTCCAAACACCAACTATAAAGAAGGTAAACGGTGGTCCAACAATACAGGTAGGTATGATGCCATTTATCTTTGAAAGTAATTCTGGTGCGTGAAAAATGAATTAAGAGTTATTGCACAGGGGTTTACAATTAATAGTTATATTATAAAAAAATAACCCTTGACACTCTACTGAAAAACATAAGAGTCTGCAAAGGCTTTCGAAGGCTGTCGGCTAAATTGGTTTAAAAGAATACGAATCCTTAAGAGAACATCCATAAGAACAATGTTATTTTCGAACCAGACATACGATCACGCGTATCTAAACTAAACAGTTATTTTCAAACAGATTTTTCCAAAGAAATTGCATTTCATCAAGAATGTGTGCGTTGGAATTTCTTTACAAATCCCTAATTAGTTTTAAAGAAAAAAACTATAGTAAACAATTTTATAGTTTTTTTTTAACCTATTTCTCAAATTGCATTGGCGTATGTATAGAAAATATCATATGCAAACCTAATGCGCAATATGATAACGTTTAAGCTGAAACCTCATACACAACTGTTGGTGAATAAATAACGAACAAATATGGATTCGCAAAAAACATTCGACTTATGGGAATAAAACCAACATGGCCGACAGCCTCTGCAGACTCTTAATTTAATTGAGTATACAAATGGGAATTCAGAATTTGTTCGGGGTGTAATGGTTTTTCATGTACAATGACTAATTGCTTTATTATATATTCAATAAGTCTAATTAATGAAGAAGAAAATGCAGTATGTTTGTTAAAACTTTGGTTGGTTATTTAGCAAACATTATCCAAGAACAGCCAGTACAAATTAAGTAAATCAGAAAATTTTGCTCAGTTATATTTTCAAGGCGTGCACTACTCTGAAAATACGAACTAAAAACTATCAGTGCTTTGCACTACGAAATTTAAAAAATTACATTTGTTACAAGGAGACTGTTATGTCGAAAAATTACCATGCTAGAATCGGTACTTGTAAAAGAATATATTTGGATCCTATACTTTAGCTAGAGTAAAACATAACATTTTAATTCATTCATAAACAGATGAATGAATCCTACATGAACATTCAAAAACTTTAAAATTGTAAACGTACGATTAAACTTATATTATAAGGACTCTTTATGAATAATATAGCCACAATGAAGTATACCTAATAATTATTTATGATTTATATTTTTTAAATACAATCTTAGGTAAATGATTTTATATGTATGGTCCATTAATTAACTGTGTTTTTATTATATAAAACATTTTGTTAGTGAAAAATTTGTATCATTTTATAATACATGTATTCATGAAAAATATAAATATATACATATACATATATGTGTTTAATAATTATATAGTACTATACGATTATATAATTTACGTATTGATTTATTGTGATTATCATAACTACTGTACACAGACCTAAATGATGATTTTCTCCTATTTTCAAAACTAGGCGTATGATAAAAATAATAAAGCAAAACCAATGCCCAGTATATGCACATTTCAAAACATTCGGAAGTATAAATAATAAATGGAACGTTACTTGAGTGTGTCATTTTGTATGCATTCACTCCGCCTGCCTCTAGAGGCGTTGGCGAACCGATACTGGGGCTGAATACAGCCACATACAGCGATCGGAATATGAATGAAGCTCCAAACTGATATTTTGGAAAAAACATTGCTGTAAAAACGTTAGCCTGGTAAAAGAGTTGAATACGTTTTGTTACAATGGTACAGTATTAGTACTTACTTTTTACGTCTCAGAGGGTCAATTGTTTGTACGCAATTTTTAGTGGACTTTGTTACTAACTACAACACTAATAATATTTATAATAATTTAATTACTACGGCATTTAACTATACTAGGTTTAGTAGTGAACGATTTTTAACTTTTATTATCTCCTGCAGTTGTATTGTATAGCTAAAACGTGTTGGTTTTGAGGATTGTTTTCTTTTTGAAAGTGCCCACTAAAAACATTGTAGTGTAGTATGTGGTATCTGATGTATGTGTTTTATCCGTATGAACATAATAGTTTTACAGTCCAAATATAGGAACACTTGTATATACACCAACTATATAGTTTGGGTTATAGTTTACTTGATTCTTTGATTGTTAATACATTTGTTTTGTTATATTTGTTATAAATGTAAATATATAAATGAACAATAATAATGAGTTTCTAAAAATTATAAAATTTGGTATCCTTGTGATTGTACAAGGGGTAGCAGGTAGCATATATAATTACTTTTATACATAACAAAGTCGAAATAAGTATTAAATACATTTTTCCTTGATATAACTTGTAGTAACGTGAGAGGCATTTCTACATTTTTAATATAATACGTGATGAAACCCTACGTACCTTTGGTTTTACACGCTGTCGACTAGTGTACAATGTCAGTGCTTGCATTACCTATTAAATAAGATAGAAATTTATGGCAGGTATTTATATGTAGCCACAAATCAACGTTCCCTTTGAAGTCATCCCCTCATACATCTGACCACACAATCACGTTGACACTTAGAAATGTCTTACCTAAACATCCAATACTGGATTGGACTGTTTTTTATTTTTTAAGTGGGAAAATAACTTACATAGTGATAAGTTGTAAAACAATCAAACATTCAAAAACAATTATATTATTAATCAGTGTTTGTATTCTGAGTAGTAAAATGTAAAAAGAATGGGATATATACAACTTTAAATTCTCATTTAGGGGCTAGCCTTTTTTAACAATATATACAAAATATTTCAATTGGTTCACTTTAAGTAAACTAATGCTCAAATATGTAACGTTTCTGAATAGGATTTATGAAATGTCAATGATATTGTTAACTCCTAATGTAATCTTAAGAAACTAGGTCAATTATTAAAGCTAAAATTAAATTAGAAAAACAAGATATAATCTAAGTTATTGACGTGTGAGTCAACTTTAGTTTGCAATCTGACTACATACAGTTATTGAAGACAATGAATGTGGCTTAGACCCAAAAACAATCTGGATATAACTACCACAAATACATTACCTTTCATCGGACGTATCTAATTTTCAAGGTCAAAAGTAATTGCTAGGACGTTCATATAATTTGTTACTTATTATCATCTAGTACTTTGTAAAACATATTTATGAAATTAATATAATTAATATAAATGAAGTGAATAAGGAAAACTGAATTAGTGTTTTTGACGAATAACCATCAATATCATTTAGTATTGGTCAAAATAACTGCCTAAAATATAGGTACAATTAGACTGTTTTATGTAAGAATATATATATATATATATACTAGTAGAATAAATAGTTTATGGTTTTACTTCATAAATCTCTTTCATTAGATTACACTGATTTTAAACTCTTTATTCCACAAAATTTATTTGTGTAGCACATCCATTTAGCTTTGTTCTAAAAAGAACGTATATTTACATAGATTATGATAATTTCCTCCGGAAGCATGCAAATGTTGTTTGAAAACACTTAAGAATAATATTTGTTCTTGTTTTAAAGAATATAAAGTTTTTAGGCCTAATTTTAATGTTCATCTTCAGAGAGTGCATTATAGTTTTTCCACAATGTATTTTTATTTATAGTGGCAAGAAGGTCATGTTGTCGTACATCATCGTACAATGTTATATTTTGTTTTCGTTAAGAATTACCAATATATTGAAGGCATCTATAACACAATTTGAAAGGGAAGTGATGGGCCATTTAATTAGGGTGCAGGTCAGTTTCAAATTGTTCGTTCAACGTAATAAAATATGCATTGTCTTAGGGAAGTATGGTTGATGTTTGGCGTAGCCTATGTGTAATCTTTATTATAATTAACATTTGTCAGCTCATATTGTAAAATATTAACTGCAATTATAGTTAATGAAAAAACTGAATAGTTCTTGTTATTTATAGCATAGTAGTTCCTTAGCATCTTTTTAGTTCTTTTGTTTTCTCAACAACATTATGAAACGAAAATTTTATCAGTTTATATTTTAAAGTACGTGGTATATGAATTTGTTTGCGAATGTTTTAAATATCTTCAATTAAAGTATAAAATTAAGGTAAATTAAAAACTTTCTTATTTTTTTCTTTAATTAGGGTGGATACTTTTATGTAAAAACATAGCATATTCATAAAATAATATTAAATAAACCCGTTAATGTTTAAAATATCACTGTTTAATTTTAGTAGTTTTTTTTTATCTTGATATGCTGTTAACATAGGTATGGTTTCTTTTCACTAAAACCTATAAGGATGTCTGGAAATTAAATACATTTATTTTATGATTTTTTTAAATAGTAAACATGTCCACGTATGTAAGGATTAAATGAAATGTCAACTAAGCCGGCATCCCAATTACCACATCTAGGGGTCTCCTCCCTTCACAAAATAATCGGATTGGGAGCGGACTCTTGATTAAGTTGACAAACACACGTTGGTGGTGAAGAACGTTTATTGACGTCATATTGTGGACTGAGGGGAAGGGGTGGCTGAGTTTATATCTATAAATAAACGGACAAATCTTTTATCGTTTTTAACTATATGAAAATCAGACGATTCGGTACAAAATTCTACATACTCTATTATTTTATTCAAAAAAACTATGTGATAATTTTATTTATTATTATTAGTACTATTCATTACTCCTTCTTAAGACACCTCGTCAAGATATAGATAAATATGAGAGGCAAACGAGTGTAGTTATTGTTACTAACTTAGTTTACGTCGTAATAGGAGCTATATGATGTAATTTTTAATGATAATTATAAAGGACAAACACAAATAATTATTGAGTTAGAAATTAAAGGTTCAAGAAAATACAAAATCAGAAATGAAAGAATAAGATTGATGAACGATAAACTTATGTTAGATAAAATATGCTTTTAATAGCAGTTTTTACATATTACAAGTAATTATTGCAGGAAGGTTAGTGGACAATTTTAAGAAGTAATTTTTTTTAACACTCACCTTTACCTCGTGGTTTTTACGGGGACTTACAGTGTTATTCCTGAGTTAGATGCTCTATGGCTTGAGTCGAAATAACATAATGTTTATGGTTTAATATATCGGAAACTGTGTAGCTGGATTTCCTATGTTATTAGGTTTAACATTTTTTAATTTAAATATTAAGATAACTATTATATGTTCCCATTTGTGAGATGGTTTGTCCTTAGGTGGTTGAGCTACGATCCTCTTATCACAGGAACTTCCCTTCTCTACATGATGAATGAGGAACCTAACGTTTGAGAAGCTTATTATTAAAAATGTCCAGTATTAAGTCTTGTCACAAGTCGACACTTATTTCTGTGAAATTTACATATCTAGCTACTCAAAGGGAACGATCGTTTCTGTGTACGAATGTTTAGGCAGTAGTAAGAGTGCAATGTGTAGGCTGTACTTTACATTGGATAAAATAACACAAAAACGAATCTTTCAATTTAGTTGAACTTTGGAAGATATCTATGGGGAGAATATGCCAGAAAATAAAATAAATTATTATAGTAAATGCTTAAAACATGTATAGTTAAAGATATGTCCACATAATAATGGAAAAGATTAATTATTTTTTCTTATTTATTGTATAAACCAATATTTTTGTTTAATTAATCCCGTGCTTTTAGTTAACAAGGTAATTTTCAGGAATATTCTGTTAGTCTAGAAAATCCTTAAAGATAAGATATCACTGAATATCGAAAAAAATCTTGTCTAAAATCAACCAAAATAGTGTTATGTTTTCATCAAGAAATCGCCATATTTATATATATTATATAACATTAGTTCTGCTTGGTGTTATTTTTTTTTTATTTTAATTATGTTTAATATTGAAATTTTGGTTATTTATTATTAATATGAAATTAATTATAATAAAAATACAGTTTACAGCTTAATTTCTACTAAAATTGCACAATATTTTTGTAAATATCGTATTACTTCAATGTGAACATTCTGCAATAGGTACGTCACTGTTTGTAATAATTAAGCTTTTCCTTAGTTTTGAATAATGCTAAGAGAGAAGTTTCGCCCTCAAACGACTCCACCCCCTTTATGGCTTTCAGCCAAAACGTGACGTAAGGACTGATTGCGGTGAGGGGACAGTAGTGACTCACCGGGGACTCACAGATAAACCCATATAAATCACCAGATAAAGGATGAATCAGCGTTTGATCTGGCTCAGATATAGGAGCAAGCGTAAACCACATTCACTCAGGTAACGACGGAGTGTCATGGGAGACTTTAGTTAAACTCAAACATGGTTGGAATTACTCTAAATAACTTCTTTGTGAGCTTGTAATATAATATATATTCACTCACATCGTAAATTAACTATTTTAATATTTATTATTGATACAGTAAAGTCACAATTGTCAAATACTAGTACAAAGCGTTCAGACATTAAAAAAAACCCCATTCGCTTAAAAAATGATACATGATAGAATTGACTTATAAATAAAAATAGATAACATGTACAATCATTACCGTATACAAACAGGATACAAAATATTTAAATTAAATATCTTAGGTTTTACTGTAAGATAGCAAGTATAATGGGTTTATTAGCAGATGCTGATACAACCCGCATAAACAACATGGGCTTGGAGTACCATATTAATAAAAAAAACTGTATTTTTATTGCAGTTTTGAAAGAGAATAAAACATAGATACGCGGTGGCTTCTTTCATTGTATGTACTATTTCGTAGAGGACCAAATGCACACTGAACAATGGGATTACTAAAATGAAAAATATTAAGATTGTAATCAAAGTAACACGTTCTTTATTATTGAGTAACTTGTCCAAACAGTCCAGAGTGTTTCAATAAAATAAAATTTATTTCAAAAGTTTGTTTTATGAATGGGTTTATTTTAGTTTTATTGTAAATAATACTGTCAATTTTGAAAAGTAGCTTCGATTGGTAACTATCATGAATAGTAATTAATGTTACTTTAAATTTTTACATTTAAAATATATTACCATTTGTCTCACTTTACATTATAATTTTATGATATATTTTATAGTTAGTTACGCCATTACACGTAATACTCTTGTACAAAGATACTTTAGTGGAAGGAAATAAGTTGTAGAGGATTGTGGCGTGTTTGTGTAGAACCACACAACAAATTTGCACTCCATTTGCAGGTGTCCCAAAAGGGTCAATTCTAACCCCTTACACAACGCTGAATGTGAAACTTCTAACCTCAATCCTATTGGAGTGTTTGAGAGGTTTATATCGTCATAATAATATCAAAATCAACCATGTTGTATTTAGGACCTCATAACTAATATCTTGACAAAGAGGGGCAGACAAATTTACATTTTTTTAAAAATAAATTGTACTGCATTATGTAAACTCTATTATACATAAATACTTTACAAATAAAATCCTATATAATACAATAAAAATATTATATCATGTTTAAATTTGATTTGAGACATTTGCATACGATGCATATCAAGTTACTAGACATAAAAATCTATTTTAACACATGATCAGTGACCCGCTGTCTCCTTGGGGAACGACCCGCTAGGAGTCGGAAGAAAATATTAAATGCAAGCATAGGTTTTTATGCATACCACTTTAAAGGTATTAATTAGTAGAACATAATGCCGCAAATTAGGTCTCAAAAGGTTAATTCGAAACAAAATGGTGGCGCTCGAAAGTTTCAATAATGATCTTATGTGCAAGTTCAAGAATGGTTTAATTATATTGTAACCATATCGGACGAAGCTACAAAACTTCACACATGACTACTGCACACAAACATCTACTTTAATATTTATTTTTCTACTGAATCGTGGATCGTTCCCATATAATAATAACTGGGCACTGAATACATTTTAAAGTAGATGTTTGTGTACAGTAATCATGTATGACGTTTTGTAGCTTCAACTGTTATGGTTGCTGTAACATTAAGCCATTCTTGAACATGCAAATAAGATCAGTATTGAAAGTTTCGAGCGTCACCATTTTGTTTAGACTTAACCTTTTGAGGTCTAATTTATGGTATGGTGTTTATTTATTTATCATACCAAAGGCATGACACCAATTTACAAATAGTACAATAGATGACTAAATAATTCCATTAATTAGTAATCAACAATAACAATCTATTAAACAATTACTAACAAAGATAAACTGTCCCAACAATAACAACAAACTTGAGCGAAAAGAAAAGAAAACACTAATAAATTAACAATAAGTGAAAAAGACAATAAATAAGTGTAACAAACAATGTAAAAATATCAAAAACAAAAAAGCAATGATTTCATGATGTGCAAAATAGTCAGCAGAACGAAACCACCCTCCAGGACCATCACATCTAATTGGTTGACTCGGTCGATCTCAGCAGCGACTCGCTTGGCGGATTGGACGCTGGAATTGGAGAAGTCTACAAAAGTACATATCCTGTTTCCAAGACGCATCACACGAGGAAGGGGTGTGATATGAGTGGTTTTTACCTGCAAAGCCAATATCAAAAATGCAATGATGTCTGGTCGGCGTCGGTGCATGAAAACGAATTCACTTCAGTAATTTAGGGAAGTCTATTTTGTTATTCATAATCATGTACAGAAAGGAAATATACGACACTGTTCTTCTTTCCCCCAAACTGTGAAAATCGAGCATCGCTGAAAGTATACCAACATGGACCTCAAAATAGTTAAAGCCAGCACGACAACCAAGAAACCTCACAAAGCAATTCTGGATAGACTGGAGTTGGTCAATATGTCCAAGCTGATGTGGTGACCAGACTACAGAAGCGTATTCGAGGAACGGTTGGACAAGCATCCTAAACAGCAACACTGCAGCATCGGAATCCAACCCATGTTTAACGGTCCGAATGACCAGCTCCAAGGTCCGAGAAGCTCTGGAACATATTCTGCCGATGTGGGGACCGAAGCCAAAGAAGGAGTCAATCCACATTCCAAGGTCCTTTAACACATCACACCTCTTTATCAGGGTACCATCCAAGAAGTAATCAGCCTCAACTAAGTTCACCCTACTACTAAATGTAATTATCTTCGTTTTTACAGGATTCACAGACATTACATTTTATCTGCACCGGTGCACAAAAGAGAGCCCTGAGTCACCCCAGACCCAGCCACAAAGGGAGTGAAAACTCGAGAGCGAAGACCATAAATTAGCAAGGTAGCTTCTGAACCATTAAGGATGTTATACTAATTAATTCCTTTAAAACAGTATACATATCGATCTATGCTTACATTGAATATTTTTTCCGATTCTTAGTGGGCTGGCGCTTTGAAATTGGCGCAAAAACTTGGTACCAATTGTTTTGGACACCCTGTAAAATAACTTGCTACTATAATGCTCGTAATACTTCTTCATATAATGGAAGTTATAATAATTTAACAGATACCAGTAATACTTTCGTAGAATAACAGTTTATCTATTACATGTAGATAGTTTTGTGACAGTTTGTATATTCCCTAAAAATACACAGATTTTAGTTAGTCCATCATTTGAAGATATAGTTCGCAATTTTAATGGAGGTGAAAAGTTTAACCCATCTTCTTGATGCTATATGATATTCATGGTTGAACGAAAGTGCAAAGACATCTCAGTAAAACGATTTTTTTAATATATAGGCTTTGAAACATTTTCCTATAAAATTTAGATAATTGCAATAACAATTTGTTAAACTAAACAATGTTGAAGAATAAATATAACTGATATAGGACGATTGCGTTCTTAATTACACGAGAAAATGTGTTGCAAAACTCGTATTTATTACATTTCTTAATACAGCAACATTAAAAGTAGTTTTTTAAATCTGCAATTACTAATATTCAGAAAAATTTTGTTCAACAATCTAAAAGCTGACTCATGTTATTAAACTGTAAAATTAATGTCTCAAATATCGGTGTAAGGCAACAAAATCCTAGAAATAAGACATATCGATTCTCTATATTTTATATTCGTTCTTTTATTTTTAAAGAAACGCTTGCATGCTTATAATAATATATGAGATAATTGTTACCTTTTTATGTAAGTCAGAATCTAAAACGTTGGTTCAATCGAATGTATATTATCTAGTATAAAATATATTTTATTTATAAGGCGTTTGAAATATTATAATTATAATGCTTTGTATCATTGCTTAGTAAAAACGGAAACTTATTTTGACTGCGTGTGCAGTAAAGCAAGCGTATTTCCACAACATACACAAAATAAGCCATTTGCTAATAGATAACACAAATTATGTAATTAATTTCATGAAAAAAATAACATATGATTAGTTATAACTAATTCAATATTTTGTGAACGTAAATCTAAAATGTAAGTGTTAAAAAACTATTATACTAGAAGTGCATGCTTGAATGAAGAATCATCATTATCTTTTTATATATAATACGAGAATAGTCCAGGAGAATTAGTAAATATTATTTGATGTAATGCTAACAATAGTACTGAGTCAACTTACAATAATACGCTATAAGTGATAAAAACTAAACAATAATAGTAAATATTATTTGATGTAATGCTAACAATAATACTGAGTCAACTTACAATAATACGCTATAAGTGATAAAAACTAAACAATAATAGTAAATATTATTTGATGTAATGCTAACAATAATACTGAGTCAACTTACAATAATACGCTATAAGTGATAAAAACTAAACAATAATAGTAAATATTATTTGATGTAATGCTAACAATAATACTGAGTCAACTTACAATAATATGCTATAAGTGATCAAAACTAAACAATAATAGAAAATACTAACATCTAGTTATTATGATGATAAATCGTATCCATTAAATATAGGAATAATCGCGTTCCCTTTATTTTTAATAAAATATATTTTATTTAAATATATTTTATTTTAAACAAAATACCTTTATGTAACATGTGTAAAAATACTAAAAGGATATATTGACTTTTTTTCGATGGTCAGGAAAGATATTTTTACGTATAATAAAACTTATAGAACTCTAAAAGAGCACAAAACACAGTTAGAGTGCAACTGTAGTTTATGTTCTTTTAGAGGTCTTTACATTTTATTGAACGTAAAAATATCTTTCCCATCTATCGAAAAAATGTCGATATATCCTTTCAGTATTGTTAGACATATTTGTGTGTTTGATAATCACTAAGTTTTATCAATCACTGTAGGCATGAAGTTGGAATCTGTAAATAAATTAAACAAATACACATAATTTCAATAATTTAACTTTGGTAAAATATGAATGTATGTTTTACACAACTCATACGACTATCTTATTCCGTCCAAACGCGCAATATAATCTTTTCCTATTACTTTTCTCTTTACTCGATAAGAGTAAATAATCTTCATTTTTAATTTTTAATTATGAAACTGTAAAATTGACAGTAAGACGTTGAATTCATAAACTGTAGTATATGCACTCTAAGGGATACAGCCCTGCTTTCACATGAGACCTTTGTAACCTTCATTGTATGCATTCTGAAGCAAGGATAACACACAAAAGTTCATAATTTAAGAAAAATAAAAAGAAAAAAAATATAATGCAGAATATTATACTTTTAAAAACATTTTATTTTTATCCCTTAACGTAATTGGTTCCTTTAAGTTCACCTCTGCAGACATTTCATTCTGAAGACCAGAGCTACAAAGGAATTCTTGTATAGCTGATTACATATGCGTTGTGGTAGATCAATCCTTGTCACAAGAAGATTATTCCCCCTCTAATCCCTGTGGAAGGGGGGGGGTGATTCCATGTAATTGGCAGTTACTGTGTACTGTCTGATTCCCATCAACTGGATATATATTTCTTACATTCTTAATTTTATTGTACAAGACAGAAACTGAACAAGTTTATAGGTCGTAGACATAATAAAAAAATACAATCTGCTTTATTGTGAATATATATCCAAGACACGGCATTAACTACAAAGTTATTACGTCATGCTAGAGGATATATATATTACTAAATACTATTTTTGCATAGCACGTTAATTATTTTGATATTTTTTTTTATCAACTTCACTCACCAGCACACATAGGCTTGCAAGCATGTGCGTGATTTTTATTCAACAAGCCAAGTACCAGCCGTCGGCTCAGTGGGGATCCGAACCTTGGATCCTGAACTTCTTAGTCCGAAGCCTAAGCCAATGAGCCACCACACCGACAAACTATCTATCAAACGCCGGAAAATTCTATCTGCAATGTTAAGGCTTTATGAGATTTTCCCTGGATAAATAAAAGTTTAATTTTAATTAATATATGTATAGTTTTCATGTAGATAAAGAAACTTTGAGAAAACTGATTATTAACTTAAATTAAAAATGGAACTGTTAGTATAATCTTCAGTCAAGATAACAGTAATATGAGATAAAATGTGTCAGACAACTTTGACACTATCTATTACAAGATAGTGGAATCTAGGCCAATCTTTGCACTCAAAATCTCTGTTGTCTACTTTCCAAGATCTAAAGTTGCAATCTAATTCATATTTTTTAATCTCGAATCAAAACGAAATTGCTTTCAATACCCTCCTTTCCTTAAAACCAAGCAGTCAATTTCTTTTATTCCCTTGAAATGTACGCCATCAAAATATTTATGTTTTCATTTTAGTTCATATCATTTCATGAAAATAAATCTGCCAGATAACTATTTTAATTATTGGATTACTTGACAAATGGCATTTATTCTGAGTAAACTATAAATGTTATATCCATATTTTTAATTTATGGAACTGGTGGTAAAACATATGTGTAATAAGTTTAAAGGCGAAGGGAAACAAATTTTGATCATCGGGTGTGTAAAACATAAATGGCCTAACAAGTTCTTGAAGTTGTTATGCGACACATTTATTAGATACATATGTAGTATGTACAGTCAAAAACACTTTCTGGCCACCACAGCTAATTGAAGCCTACAAATAATTAGTTAACACTATTACCAACCGTTAATAATACAGGAAACAAACTAATCTTAATTAGGTAAGATAACGCGTTAGTCTTGTACATGTGTTTATTATATTAAAAAAAAAAAAGACTTCGATCGTCAAGAGAGAGAGCTCAATATGTTGGTCAATAAGTGAAAATTAATGAATGTAGTTATTGTCACTAACTAGGATTGACTGTCCTTAATAAAGGGGCATATATTATTGGTCGATAGCCAGGGCAAAAAGTGGGTCTATATCTCAGCGTAAAACTCTGAACCACGAAATGTTGGTCAAACTGATAAGCATGATACGTTAGTTAATACGTAAACCATATGTCCAAAATGCACACTTTTGGACTTCTCTAGTATAGTCCGCGTCGATAGCGACATGTAGTGGATGTCATGTCAGTGTCAGGAGAAGTGAAAACACACACGTAATATCTCCACAGAAAATGACCCCAAGATACTTTGTTCTGTATATGAATTATTAAGAATAAAAAAATGTGAAATATGAAATATGAAATAAAGGTTTATACATTTTTTTTATATTTGTTCATATTTAAAAGTTTCGATTTTATAGGTTAATTTTTAAATGAAGGATTTGTTTCAACAATTACAGGAAAATGTCTATATTACCTGTAAATAATCAATATAAAGCCATCTGACAAACTAAGGGCACGTTTCTTTTTAATCAATCACATACTCATACTAGCATATATAGGGTACAAAGGTATTTGTTTTTATTATTTGTCGCATTTAGCTCACCATGAAGTTATTTTTATTACATATTAAAGTTCTCGTCAATTGACACATTATAATACACTCAGCATTTACTGAAGAAGTTTAATATTCCGAGCTGTAAAACCCTTACAGTATACGTGTTTACAAGAGGTAGTCGTAAATGTTATCGAACCATCATGTCCAGTGTGTCTTTCCTAAACCCTCCAGGAATATTTTATCTGTAATCCTTCAACTACATTACCTAAAGAATAACATTAGTTACTAGACAATTTATTTACCAACAATAAACGTATTTACATAAAATCACTGTATTAAATACACAGTATTTTGATGCTTACTTATGAAAATATGTGGGTTTAAATATGGACAAAACAATCAATTGCATTGTTTGTTTAACTACGTAAAATTCATGAATACAAACATCTCTAAATTTGTTAATGTTTCCTGCACTCCCTGGTTACTATATAAATTTATCTTTTGCATTTATAAAAGTTAAAATCATAAACGTGTTTAAATGGTATATATATTTTATATTTATTTATTCTTTCAACAGCATCCGCCAATATAAAGTAGTTACAATAATACGACAGTTAAATTTAATGAAAAAACAATAAAGTAATATTATAGAATGTAACAATAGAATAGTAGATTTTACATAATATAAACAGACAAATTAAAATTATTGGTTGTATTGTAGTTTATTTTTCAGTTAACTGACACTATCAGAGAAAATGTTGACATTTTCAGGAACCCCACTACCAAACCTATGAAGACAGGTGATAGGACCATTGTAACTATAGTTTTTCGAGTGGTGGCTGATTACAAATATATTTATACATATGTATATAGCTAGATCTAGTTAGTCCAGGAACTTAAAAGGACATGCGTTGGAGAAGTTCAGGAGAATCAATAATACCATTGATAAGTTTATGCAGGAAAACTAGATCAAAAACCATTCTTCTGGAGGCAAGTATAGAGAGTAGAAACTCCTGCTCAAGTGCTGGTACAGAGACTTCTCACAAAGGCACATCTCTACGGGATCCCTGGAGCCTGCAGAACTTGTTTTGCACACTCTGAAGAATATGGATATAAGATGCATAGTGAAGAGACCAGTTTAGGGTACAGTACTCCAGGTGAGGGCGAACTAAAGAAACCCTCACTGAGGACACTCTTTTTACATCATTGGTTAATCTATAGTTAGATACAACTGGCTTCTTTAAGGCAAAAGGTGATGACTAAACATTTATTCGTGTTAATTATCATACAGTTATTATCACATCAGGCATTAGATTAATTATATTATATTTTTTTATTACATTGTATATTATATTTTTTGGTTAGGTTTACGGGCCACAATAGGTATTGATGCAGTTTTTTTTTAAGTTGGTTTATTTGGTACATCAATTTCTTTCAGCAAACTTCAATTTTTAAAAACTACGTACCATCTCCTCTACCAACCATATTAATCCTTCCTCTCCCAGTGTCATACCTACAGAAACTGTCGATCCTTCTAACCATTCCGTGTATAACCTATCAAACCACAACCTCTCCGAACCCGAACTGAGCATTTTGTCCAAAGGCCTTACTTTCACTCCTACTTCTCACCTAGACCAATTATCCTTATTTTCTGATGTTATTTCCTTTGGCCGCAATCTGAAGTTGAAGATGTTTTTTGAGAAGAACACCTTCAACCCTAATCCCGCCAATTGCCTGAAACCTGCTTAGCGCGCTTCAATCCTCCTTCCAGCGTTGACCCACCACCATTACCTCCTATTGAACTTTACCTTAACTTCATCCTCCAAAAAGTATCAGATCCTCAGTTCTTCTACCAACTCCCTAAAGATCAGAACCTTAACATCGCTGAACGTGGAGCCATAAAGTTCCTAAAATCAAATGACAGCATAATGATCTTTCCTGCCAATAAAGGTTCCCCCACTGTTATTCTTAATACATCTGATTATTTCAATGAAATTAACCTCCAGTTGTTCGATTCCTCCACCTACAAAAAAACTTGACTTCGACCTAACCGAAAAACACAACAAAGAACTGAAAAATCTCCTCCTTTATCATGCTAAATACCAAAACCTTATCACCGCCAGCCAAATTTAGTTTATCAATGAACAGTCTATTCTACCCTAGTGTTATATCCTACCCAAAATCCACAAAGGCACCATCCCTCCCCCTAGTAGGCCTATTGTGGCCAGCTATAATTATGTTACCGAACGTATTTGTCGATGACAAACTCCAACCTCTAGTGCGACAACTTCCTTCCCACGTCCAGGATACCAATAATTTCCTTGGTCTTCTTTCAATCTTCCCCAACCTCTGCCCCCTTACACCAAACTGGTTACCATTGATGCCACTTCACTATACACCAATATAACCCACGCTCATGGCTTAGCTGCTATTGAGCATTTCCTCAATACACGCCTCCAAAAACCAAACCTAGCACTTTCTTCCTAGTTCAGCTGACTCAATTCATCCTTGAAAAAAACCACTTCCAAAGTTCTGGCATAAACTACTTTCAGATCAAGGGTACCGCTATGGGTACCCGCTTGGCCCGTTCCTATGCCAAACTGTTCATAGGGAAATTGTAGAATATCCTTCAAAAAACAACCCGTCCAACCCCTCTGCTGGCTCCGTTTCATCGATGATATTTTCATGATCTGAACTGACTCCGAAACCAACCTTGAAACCTTTCTTCAAAGCCTAAAAAATGTACATTTCTGAATTTCACCTGGCAATCCTCTTCTGTACGCTTAGTCTTCCTTGATGTTGAAATTGGATTGGAGGACGGTCTCCTTCAAACTTATATTCACATCAAACCTACCAATAAACAACAATACCTTCACTATAGCAGCTGTCACCAGAACAACACCAAACACTCCCTACCCTATAGCCTAGCCACCCGTGCCAAATATGTCATTTCCTATCCCAGAAACATAAATAAATACAATAACCAACTTATCAGTGCCTTCTAAAGAGAGGTTACCCTGCCAACCTTACTAAAAAAAACTTATCCGTTTAGCCCAATCCGTTTAGCCTTATCCAACATCCGTCCAACTTATCCAACATCCGTTTAGCCCAGTCCCAAAACCAACCCCAAACCAAAAGTAGTTCCCAATTACTACCACGTCACTAATTACCAACATGGCCTACAGAAACTCAATCAAATCCTGAAAGATGGCTTCAACATCTTAAAAGCTTCCCCCTACACCAAAGATCTCCTTGAAAAACCTCCTACTGTGACTTTCAGACAAAACAAAAACCTCCGCCAAATCCTGGTACATCCTAAGTTACCTGATCCCAACATCCTGACCTGTTCTTAAGACCAGCAACCACCCGGTTCTAATCCTTGTAACAAGAAATCTTGCAAAACCTGCCCTAATCATGTCCCAGACATATCTTTTACCATCTCCACTACCTCCTTAACCTACAAGATACCTGGAAACCACTCCTGTGATTCCACCAATTTAATTTACCAACTCCAGTGCCAGCAGTGTCCTGCCCACTATATCGGCCTTACCAGTGAAACCCTTCGATAACTAATGAATTAGACATTATTGCAAAGTCCAAAACCCCGAAGGTGGGGGAAGCGTGTTGATCGTGGGTTACGTCGCTCCGGTGTAATTAATGTTTTGATACTGTTTTATCATTCGAGTGACTTATTGACTGTGTGTGCTGTCAATATTATGTATCTAACTACCCGGATAGACAGTGATTGAACGTAATTACCGCAGTGTTTCCTTAATGTAAGTAGTTTTTGTAGTGTGCTGACAACTAACCTAAAACTAACGAGGTTAGACTTGCTCACAGCAACACTGCCACGTTATCGTGTCTACGGAGCGCCACACCTTATCTATATCTTTGACTCCCACGCACTTATCGCTCCGGTAGCTGAGCTGGAAGCGCCGAAGCCTACGATTCATCAGAACAGGCTGGGAACTAGTTCGAAACCGGCATCCTTCTACTACTTTTTGCCATAAATAATTTATTTTCCTTTGCTTATATTACCTGTTGTGACCATAAATTATTTATTTCATAAATAAAATGAGGCAACTTGAAGAGATTGTTTTTTTCAATCTGATAACTGTCAAGGTGTTATGCAGGATTATATAGCCGATATATGTTTTGAAATAAATAAGATTAAAACCAACATCCCTTATGTTGAGATGGATAGTCTCGTCTCCAAATTGGAGTTACTCTTAACACATTGTGACACAGTCCTTTTGGAAAAAGAGGATGATAGAAAAAAACTCGACTTATCTGTTATGGAGACTACTATTTTAGAAACAAAATTAAATTTAGAAAAAAAAAACGGCGAGAAGAGGACATAAACCGTTCTTTTCACTTCCATGAATTAGTACAGGATGAGAATGCTTCACTCTTAAGTAAGATTAAAGATATTGAGGACCAACTTAGATGTAGCATTGTTAAATATAATTCACTATTGCAAGACAACAATAATTTAATGCAAAACAAAACTAAGCTAAAATTACTCAAAGACTCACTTGAAAAAAAGATACACTATAAAGATTCAATTATAGAAACCTTGGCATTAAAATTGAAAGCTGTTCAAAATAGTTTATCAAGCCTAGAGACTAATCGCTCTTGGGGTAATGACAAGTGGGTGGATGATTCCATCCTGAATGATTATTTCTCTGCTATGGCCAAAAGTATTGACTCAGAGGATATTTTATTTTTTGGACCCTCTGTAACTACTGCCATAAAATTTAGCACTACAGAAACGGTGGGAGAGTACCTTGACAGTGTTTCTTTTAATAAAAGTAAATATGTTTTTTTGTGTCTAAACAATGTTGTTAATGTTGAAAAGGAGGATTCGGGTACGCACTGGAGCTTGTTGTTCCTGGACCGACTTAATGGTAAGGCGTATCACTTTGATTCGATGCGGCCATATAACAAGTCATCAGCTCAAGCTGTAGCTGGTAATCTTGGTATTCAAGATAGTGGAGTAATCGAGATACCTTGTATTCAACAAAAGCAATCCTTTGAATGTGGTATACATGTCCTGGCTAATGCCAAATACATTGCCTACCACTATTGTGTACATAACGTTTCTGATCTCGATTTCACTGATTGGCTTGCAGGACAATCGACAGCCAAGTCTGGTTTTTGTTCAAACTGCCACACACCAGCTTCTAAAAAAATGACTAGACCCGTTGATCATGTACCCATAAAAACACAGCACACTTCTCGTACTAGTAACAAAATCTACCAAAAACCAAGTAAATGGGTTACAGTCTACAAAAAACACAAGTCTAAATGTAAATCTAATTTTAAGCCTTCTATAAGCACAAGTATAATAAATAGAAATAAATTTGAAATCCTGGACAAAGTAAGTGAAAATAATAACAACAACCACGTAGCTAACACATGCCCACAATCCTACACAGTTCAACATAATATAGCTAAACCTAATTCAAACAAAGTAAAAAATGGCATTAAACCCCCCTTTAAAACATGCAACAGAAATTAACAAAACCAGGATAATTATAGCAAGTGACAGCCAAGGGAGGGACTTATCTTCTCACCTCGCAAAGGCTAGCAATAATAAGTTCCAAATTTTTAATCATTGTCACCCTGGTGCTCCACTGAAACCTATAATAGAATCTGTCACAAACTCTGCAGACTTCAAAACACTGTCACATCATGATTATTTTGTTGTTATGGGTGGGACGAACGATATTACAAAGGATACCGTAAGGGATTCTAAACGTTTCCTAAGTTCTCTCAAAGAATACTTGGATGACCAACAAGAATCGTTCAATCATACCAATATCATATTAACAACCATCCCTTATATATATGATTTGAACTCTGACTGTGCTGAGAACCGATTGATCAAAGAGGCAAATACCTTAATCAGACAAGTTTCATATACAAATTCGCATGTAAAACTCCTGGACTTGTATCTTCTTGAGAGATGTTACCATACCAGACATGGACTCCACGTAAATAAAAAGGGAAAAATGTTTGTCGCCAAAGAAATTGTAAAGGCCACGCAGAAACAATTAATTGACTGTATAACCAATGAGAAAAAGCCAACTGTAGCTTCATCACCAATCCCATTGGAAAAAAGTGCTTCAGATTTTAATCATCCACATAATATAACTAGTGACAACCCCAGCCCAAAAAGCCTTATCCTGGTTATAGAGGACGACATGCAACACGTTATAGATAGTCTCCAAAACGATGCTACAATCGCATTTATTTATTGCATATCTGCAGATTTCCACGACCAGCGACATATGACTGGTGGAGTTGCTGCTGTATTTAAAAAAAAGTTTGGTAGACCAAAGCTCTCGGACCTGGTGACCTCGGATCTCTCTCTGCAACACAGTGAACATGGGGCGGCTGTGTATGGACTGATAACTAAACCAACCTACAACAGTAAACCTACTGAAGAAAACTATAATCAGGCTTTTTATAATTTTGTTTCAGAAATTAAAAGTAAAAACATTAAAAAAGTTATTTGTTCTCCGATGGGCTGTATGAGGGATAAAATCGCCCCCCACTTGTTCTCAAGGAATTTTGTAAAGATGCATCAAAGTACCGGTGTCTCAGTGGACATAATTGTGAAGGATGAGAGGGCCACAAGAACTCTACGTAGTGGTCTTAAACATCAAGATTTTGTAACCCTCTTGAGAACCTCCATAACTCTAGAGATGAACCGGAGTGGAGAGCCTCCTCCCTTACCATCTTCACCAACTACTGCAGCTCCCCATGATACTCAAACACATCTCAAACTACATTACTTGATGACAGCGCCAATGTTGTTTCATGTGTCACAGTCAATAAAGTGTGTGACGTTGCTAATAGAGTAATTAATGATAGTGTTAATTCTTTTTTAGAAGTATAGATAGTCACCTCATAGATTTAAATTGTTCCAAAAATGATATTAAGAGCACTGGTAGTTTACATAGAAATCCTTCTGATTTTGCTAACTTGTCTTCCAAAACATTTCCTAAGATAAACAAAAATGACGTATTTTTATTGCAGTTAAATATTCAGTCCATAAGAAGTTCATTCAATGAACTTGAAGTTCTTTTTAATGAATGTTGAAAGTAACCACACAATAATTCAGCTTAATATATACTTTGCTAACAACTTTATATTGATTGTTTTGTTCTAAAGATACAATTTTAGTCGTTTTCTATACAGTAAGGTGTATTAGTATTCAACTATTATTCGACGAATACATGTATTATGAACACTAAATGTATAAGTCCATTCAATATCTAGTCAAATTTTGGGATTGCATAACCATTGAACTCCATTTCATCCCTGAATGGTAAGTTACATCAAAGCATATTATTGTTGACGATCATTTAACATAACATTATTATATATTGACAATGCATAACCCTGTGCTAAATATGTAGTAATAATATTAATTCTTATTTAACTAGGTATTATACTATTAAATATTAAAAAGGATAATCTTAATGTACATACACTTTTATTAATATAGTAAAGATTACGATTATGATTTTTCTGGTATTATTCTCATCACCATAATACTACGGAAAGACATCTATATAAGATTTTAATGTTCAAAATAACAATATGACTCTGACAATTCTCTTTAACAAAATACACGATGTTTGTTAAAAACTTTGTAACTAGTGCTTATTCACATTTATGTTGGGTTTATGTATAGAACTATAGCTCAATTAATTAAACCATGCTTTAGTAAAAATATAAACTTAACGATTAAAGTTAACTATTAATAATGGCTTAATAAGAATTAAATATAATTTTAGTGCATTTAGATGTAGTTGCTTTAAATCAAAAATGCGATAAATATTTACATATTCATTGAATGTTGTGTTGTAACAATTTTAAACACAGAATATACATAGTAAACCTTCCCCAAGTGATTAAATATTTAAGTTTTAAAATTTGAAAAAAATAAAACATTAACGTTTTCGACCTAAGCTTACTCAGAAGATTAATAATTTCAACTTGTTTAGAAAAAAAGATCATTATTTAGGTTTGAAAATACATAGAATTAGTTTTAATCAAACAATCAAAATCAAAGTATTTTAGAATTGGCGTAAAAATGCTAGCTTGGATGAACTGTTCATTCTAATGCCACTTTATAAACAACTCAAGCAAAAACATGGTTACGTTAGCCGTGAATGTAATAAAAATAACACGATGTTGGTGTTTAAGTTGATAAAATAGGAATTATCCTTTTACATTACATTCGATGAATTTAAATGATTTTTTACTCAAATTAGCAATCATGACAATAATATAAAGTAATGAAACCCAATAACATTTTTATCTAGACTATTTATTTATGTAAACTTTAGCGAAGTAAACATCTAAGTAAAAACATACTATATCAAACAACCATTAGTTTATAACGTTTAGGTTATATAACCACGTTATCTAATAATTAAAGTACTATTATACCATACACACCTATTCACGTATGTTAATATACACACAGTATAACCCTAAACGAAAATAGTTTCAGTAACACCTCGCCAACACATACACGTACATATAAAACCGTCACATAACACCACATTTATTACATAATAAGCACAAATCGCACCAATACAGTACATTACAAGCACAAAAGCACAAATATTATGTGACGATTCTAACCCACCCACCCACCAACCAACCATTTTGAAAAAGAATCTCAGAAATTAAGAATTGACCTATGTTTCTTACATCTGTTTAATTTGCAGTTGGAAAATTTTAATGTTAATAGGTAAGTAGACCTGTTACAAATCATGAAATAAATCATCTAATGTAAATATCTCTCATTTAGATATGTCGCTATCAATTCATCGATATTATAGTAAAAACTTTTTAAAATAAGATCCTACTTTATCTCCATTCACTGGAAATTAATATATTTAAATTCAGTAAAAGACCATTTTTGTATTGCTTTTCTATAATAAATGATTTTCTGGAGGAATATCATCTGATATGGTATGTGGGTGTTAATTTCTGTGAATCCCGATCTGGTCTGAGAAAGCGAAATGATCCAATAGTAATATTTGTGCATCTTTGTACGACTTATTCTATGTAAAACCTTTTTTTTTTAACTTTATATGTTATATATAAGTATTATGTATTAACTACCTAAGTGTACCTGTTATGACATTTTTTCACTGTATTGTTCATTTTGTAATTCTGACGATGGCTATTGTAATATTTACTATTATTTAATGTCAAATAAATATCTTGAATCTTGAACCCTGATAAACCTGCCTCTGCCCATACTCTTCTCCATAACCAAAATCTTAAACCGTGTTACACTATTAAAGTAATCAGATCCCTTCTTTCGAACGCCAATAGTTCCCAACTCTGAAGGATGGAATTAGCACACCAATGGATAACAAAATCCCATGACCCACCTAATCTGAACATACGATAAACCACTTACCTTCAACCCCTCCCCCAATAGCTTACTTCATACATACCTACTGAAAAAAACTGCATCAATACCTGAATGTACAACTAATGTACATTCATGTACTGATGCACTATTGATGTACAAACCCCACTTCTAAACACCCCCACCACAGCCACCTAACCAGCAATAGTGGAAGCCATTTCTCTCTCTCTCTCTCTCTCTCTCTCTCTCTCTCTCTCTCTCTCTCTCTCTCTCTCTCTCTCTCTCTCTCTCTCTCTCTCTCTCTCTCTCTCTCTCTCTCTCTCTCTCTCTCTCTCTCTCTCTCTCTCTCTCTCTCTCTCTCTCTCTCTCTCTCTCTCTCTCTCTCTCTCTCTCCCCCTCTCTCACTCTCTCTCCCCCTTTCTCCCTCTCTCCCTCTGTCCCTCTCTCCCTCTCTCCCTCTCTCCCTCCCTCCCTCCCTCCCTCCCTCCCTCCCACCCTTCCAAAACTCAAATAAACACCTGAAACTTACATATTCTACTTAAAGAACTACCTGAATAAAATGTATGTTTCTTAAAAGTGTGAAACTTATAATAAGGAATACATCTCACTTACTTTAATACCATCAGCTTAATATTATCTTTGTCAATATAACTTTTTATTTGATTGATTTTGTGTTTATTAGACAGTTTTATACGTTTTCTTATTTACTAGTAAAAACGGTGTATTTTACTATATCAACATTTTTCCGGATACTGTATTATCTGGAACTAAATAGTTACATCCATTTCAAAAATATTTCTATTGCAAAATTTTGGGATTGATAAACCTATTGAAACTCTCCAAATTTCAATTCAGTCTGAATTGTTAAGTACCTCAAAGCATATTTATTGTTACCTTACGTCTTTTAATAATAAATGTATTTATATATTTGACAATGTGTCAGTAACCCTTGATAAATATGTTGAATAATACTTAATTACGTTATTTAACTAAGAGAATAAGTGAAGTATTGTCTTTATTGAATGTTTAATATTTATGGTAGAGGATAATTTTAATCAGATGCAATATCAACATTTTTTTATTTTACTGTTACTGAGTAACGATCGCGATTACAAGATATATGGTATTTTCTAAGGTATTACCTCTCTCTTATCATCAATACATACTTTACTGGAAAGTTTCTCTATCTATATAAAGTATTTTTCCAATACGCTGCAAAATAACAATACCTGACTCTGAAACATATTTCTTCCTTTGATACAAAATACACTGGATAGTAGATTAAACTCTTTGACAATTTTAGCCTTAGACTAGTTGGCTTATTTTCCTACTTTTATTTTTATAGTTGGCTATTTATTGATATATGTTTAATTTTATTGCTCACTTATTAATTATCATTCCATGCGTTTAGTAAATACATCTTTATCATAACCGTTTAACGTATTTAAAAGTTGAACTGAGTTAATTAGTATGGTCTATTAATATACAGACATTAAAGTACTAAAATATTTAGTGCGATGTTGGTACTGATAAGTTGATTTAAATATCCAAAATGCCGATAAATATTGGTTGCCACCATATTCATGAATGTTGTGTTTAAAATAATTCTAATGCACGAATACGCAGTATTTGTGAATCCGTTACCTCCCAAGGGTTATTCTAATATTTTATTATATTTTAAATATTTTGAAAATAATACACCATCTTCAACGTATATGCTAATTTAGAGAAAGAACTTTATATTTCCAACTTTGTTCAAGAAAGAAAAAAATTATATTCTTGAAATTTGAAATAATCATCCATAAATAAGTAATTAAAAGTAATCAAAACAAAATCAAAAATACAAAGTAACTTTGTGGTATTTTGTCCGCTAAAACACTTGCTATGTTCATTTGGCGGGCTGAACTGTTTATTTCTGTAAGCATGTTTCTATTATTAACACTCGCAAGGACTATAAAACACATGGTTACGTTTAGCCGTGAATGTATATAGATTACACTGATTGATTTCTGGTGTAAATTAGAGGTTGATAATTGCTAATGGATCTGAGTCCTTTGTTAGTCAATTAACATTCAATGCAATTTAAATGCTCATTGTTTTACTCCAAATTAGCCAGTGGCACTGAAAATAATAAAGGAATGAAACCCAATAACATTTATCTAGAGCAATTCGTATTTTATGTACCGTTTAGCGAAAGTAAAACTATCTGAAGTAAAATACACTGATACTATATGAACAACGCAACTAATAGTTATAACAGTTTATGTTAATATAACAGTTTATATAATACAATTAAAGATCATATTGATAAATTACACATCTATTCGTGACGTAATCAGTTTTTTTTTTTTTTTTTTTTTTTTTTTAATATAATAAAGTATAACCTACAAGAAAAATATTTCAGGTATCCCTCGTCAAAATATATACACAGTACAATAAAACGTCACATAACACAAATTTATTACAATATAAGCACAAAATGCACAAATATATTACAATACAAGCACAAAATGCACAAATATTATGGTGATCGATTTCGATGAACCACGCTCACCTTCCTCAGACCAGAGGCATTTACAAAAGAAATCTCAGTAAGAGTAAGAGATGTTTTGAAACAGCTGCTTTCTTACATCTGTTTATATGGAGTTGTGGCAACAGATTTTATGTTAATAGGTAAGTATGACCTTTACAAAAATAATGAAATTTATATTTTACATTTTTTTGTAAATTATCTTTCACTTTTAAATATTTCGCTATCATTCATCGATTATATAGAAAAATGTATTAAACAATAAAAACACTACTACACCCAAGTTCACTGGAACATTAATTGATTTTTTAAATTTCAGTAAAAAACCAGTTTCTTATTATTTTTTTTTTTAAATAAAATATAATTTACATGCATTACTGGTAGGTAAATATCATCATAGGTATATGGGGGTGGGTGGGTCAGTACTCTTTTGTGAATCCCTCTGGTCTGAGAAAGCCGAAATCGATCAACATAATATTTGTGCATTTTGTGCTTATATTGTAATAAATTTGTGTTGTGTGACGTTTACTTGTACTATGTGCATATATATACCAACACGTATTATGATAATTAAAAAACTATCAACACATATCTCGGGATAAAGCTTTTACTATGTCAATACTGCTTGTTTACTTTAAAGATAGTTGCTAATTAATGAGTCCATCCTGAAAACTTACACTTTGTAACCCAAAGTAACCGTTTCCCACTTGATCGTTAAATGTTGTACTTTTTATTCCTGCTGTTCACTGAAAGCATTGAGCATATATCTGGTATTCCTGTTGTTCACTGAAAGCAGTGAGCATAGATCTGGTATTCCTGTTGTTCACTGAAAGCAGTGAGCATAGATCTGGTATTCCTGTTGTTCACTGAAAGTAGTGAGCATAGATCTGGCATTCCTGTTGTTCACTGAAAGCAGTGAGCATAGATCTGGTATTCCTGTTGTTCACTGAAAGCAGTGAGCATAGATCTGGTATTCCTGTTGTTCACTGAAAGTAGTGAGCATATATCTGGTATTCCTGTTGTTCACTGAAAGCAGTGAGCATAGATCTGGTATTCCTGTTGTTCACTGAAAGCAGTGAGCATAGATCTGGCATTCCTGTTGTTCACTGAAAGCAGTGAGCATAGATCTGGCATTCCTGTTGTTCACTGAAAGCAGTGAGCATAGATCTGGTATTCATGTTGCTCACTAAAAACAGTGAGCATAGATCTGGTATGCCTGTTGTTCACTGAAAGCAGTGACCATAGATCTGTTATTGCCCTCCTTTAAAATGTTTTCCGCACATAATGTTTGACAGTGATTGTTCATCGCAGTCCACGGGCTTTTGAAACATAACGGTGCTATAAATGTTTTCTACTATTTCAAGAGCCTAAACTTAACAATCACGTTAAACATTAAAGGTGCGAAAAACTGTTTAATAAGCGCTATAATCCATGCAAACTGCGTTCAGTGAACAAACTTAACGTTGGGGGGGGGGGGGGTGCAAGTCGCCATGCCTCAAACATATTATCTAAACTAACGTGGGATAAAATATAGTAGCATTACTGGACTAAAGTTTAATTACAGTTTGAAAGCTATTTACTAAAATACTAAGAGGTCTAAGAAAACTACAACCACACCATTGTTTTCCAAGTTTAATTTTGTGTTATTAAATGTGCATTTTAACATTTTATTGTAAGTTTTAATAATTGTTATCCTAATTGGAACCAAAAGTACTGGAATTTTGACTTGTTCTCACTGTAGATCAAATTTACACCGTTATTACTAAAAGGCCCATTGATATATTACCCATCATATTTTAATATGTGGTTGATAGAAATATTTTCTATAAGTTTCTATAATCATCCAGGATTTTTAACTTCTAGAAAAAAAGTTCTTATCAATTTCCTGAGGCATTGTTTTCTTGGCTTCTAGAGATGTAAAATGTATTATTTAATCTTGTTGTAATCCTTATGGCATGTATAGTTACGATATATTACTTTCATATGTGTAATTAAATGGAGTGATTGTATATTGATTTAAATCAATTTCAATTTAACAAATGAAAGTTGTTTTAAATTGATTTATATCAGTTTAAATACACTGAATTCACTTACACAGATGAAATTAATTTATTTTAACAATGCATGTCATAAGGAATACATCTAGACCAATTAATTAATTTTACGACCTCTACAAGCCAAGAAAACAATGTTTAAGAGAGTCGATAGGACTCCTTTTCTTGAACAGCTAATATTCCAAAATTCATAAAACTTATATAAAACGTTTTTATCAACCACGTATTAAAATATAAATGAGATTATTAATGGCCTTTTGAGTAATAACGGTGTAAATTTGATGTGCAGTGAAAACTAGTTAAAATTCCCGTAATTTTTTCCACCTAGGACAAAAATTATTAAAATTCATAGTAACATTTAAAATTCATATGGCAACGTTGAATTAAACGAGGACAAAAATGGCACGATTGGAGTGTTCATAGGCCTCTTAGTTTCTTACTGAACAGCCTTCAAACTCGGGTGTACGTAACTTCTGCACCGACAGTAATAACCTTAATTAATGAACTTCAGACTTAACTTTTAGACAAAAAGTCAAAACGAATACTATTTGCAACAATTAAAACTATGTACTATCGATTATTGTCGGTACCATGTGCTGAATTGTGCAGCTAAATGAACATTGTTAGAACTACATACTAGATTTAACAAAAGTGCATCTAGTATATACTAGGACAGAACTAAAGTGTATTAAGAATGTATTACTAAACGTCTACTAGAAATCAGTAAGAACGATCAAAAATCGTTTATAACTAAACATATTCACAATACCTTTGCAAGAATTTATTATATACAATAATTAAAAACATAGCCACCCATTGAACAAAGCCAGTTATATCATAAATGAGGCATCGATGAAATGCATTACGACGATATGTTGTTTTCTTCCACTACCCTCTTATAATTAATTACTTAACAGGGCCTTTTATAAAGAAGCTTTTTTTTATGTACCCAAGCCATAGTAGGCCTATTCGTATTATCCCTTCCCTCACATAACCACCACCCTTAGGTTTAATCAAATTAGTTCTACAATATTTACAAAAATCTTAAATATAGTAAAATATTGAATATAAAAGAATCCGAAACACCTTAGACTAATGTATTATAACTATTTAACTCACCTTATTTATTAACGCAGCAATCAATATTTGGTGGAATTTCACATACCCAATATTAGTGACATCGCATTAAATATATAATTACAGATATGTGTGTAGACAATGAGTATAAATGAATGTAGAATATTTTTCGATTTTTCCACCATTGTACGTTTATGGGTGGGTTTTTCAGAGCCATTGCACGTGTATGGGTGGGTGGGTCAGAACCACTGTGCGTGTATGGGTGGGTTTGTCAGAACCATTGTGCGTGTATGGGTTGGTTTGTTTGAACCATTGTGCGTGTATGGGTGGGTTTGTCAGTGCTATTGTACGTACATAGGTGGGTTTGTCAGAACCATTGTGTGTGTATGGGTTGGTTTGTCAGAACCATTATACGTGTATGGGTGGGTTTGCAAGAACCATTGTACGTGTATGGGTGGGTTTGTCAGTACCAATGTACGTATATAGGTGGGTTTGTTAGAACCATTGTACGTGTATGGGTGGGTTTGTCAGAACCATTGTACGTGTATGGGTGCATGGGTCAGGACCATTGTACATGTATGGGTGGGTGGGTCAGAACCATTGTACGTGTATGAGTGGGTTTTTCAGAACTATTGTACGTGTATGGGTGCGTGGGTCAGGACCATTGTACATGTATGGGTGGGTGGGTCAGAACCATTGTACGTGTATGGGTGGGTTTTTCAGAACTATTGTACGTGTATGGGTGGGTTTGTTTATCAAAAAATTTATACACATAAAATAAGTATAAATGTGTGTCAATTTAATTTCCGAAGTAAATATTATTAAGAAATATATAAAATTAAATGACAGTATATTTTTATAAATAACCAAAATTAAAAAGAAAGGTAGGAAAATAAGCCAATAAATTGCCCACTTATTAATTACCCTCAAGTGTACAATGTATCAAAGAAAGAGATATTTGTCAGAGTTAAGAGCTTTTATTTAACAGAATATTGGGAAAATACTTGTTTCAGATGAAGAACTTTCCAATAAAGTATGTATTTGACAATGAGAGAGAGGGAAATACCTCAGAACCAGCCGTGGGTGTTCTAATTACGTTCTAACTCAGAGTTAATTAAATTAAAATGAGTGAAATATTAACGATAACAATGTTTAACCAGGGGGGATGAATGACAAATTGTTCTCTACAGTGAATATTGCTTATTCCATTCACAGCACGACACTTTTTACTCTTAACTGAATTACTCAAGTAAGTCTTTCTAAATAAAATATTCAATGAAAAACTGTGCAATTTTAAAATTAATGTAAGAGATTATTAAAAACGTGTGCATTAATTTATCTGATACACTGTTATTAAAACTATTTATATAATCATTACAATAAAAAAGTTAAATTTTAAACAGTTTCTTCTTCATCACTGCTTAGTTATTATTTGTGCAACATTTGATATTTAATATCTTCTATTAAGTGATTTGATCGAATGTACATTGTTCTGGTAAACTATTCCAATTCACTCATAGAATTGTGATTAGTTAATGTTTAATAGGATTCGAATAACAATGTTTTGGATTGAAAATAAACTGTTTTACTTGGTAGGACATTCATAATACTAAATATAAGAATTACATCTTTGGTAGATCTTTGTCAAGTAGAACATCTTTAAACCTTCCTTAAAATGTAAAAAATATTATTTATGTGGTTTGAGTTTTAACGTTATATTCAATATGTTCAATATGGATACATAACATTGTTTTTTCTTTCAATACTGTATTAGGAGTTTAGGCAATTCAAATATAAGTTAGTTTTATTAAGTAATAATAACTATTATTTGTTTAAATCATTATGACTTATTTACGTTCAACTATTCAGGTATTAATTCAAAGAATATTTGAATTTTTAAGAATAGTAAAATTTTAAAAATATTATTCAGGAATATTTTTTAAATTTTACTAACACAATCTTATTGAAGGCATTTTAGTAATTCTAAAAAAAACTATTAACTGAAAAAAAGATTTTTAAATTGTAATAATATAATAATAATCATTACAAAGTATTTATAAACTATAGAAGACCATAACTATAATTCTTTTTTAAATCATTGTTTAAAATTTATGCACTTACAATAATGAAGCAGGGTCTCTAGGCAAAGGTATCTTACCTGTGACTGTAATGTTAAAAAACACAAAAATAGCTTGTAATATTAGGCAATTTGAAAACAAAATATTAATAAATAATTTAGCTATAGTTTAAAAAAAAAGTAAACCTGCTCACTTACCAGAGTGTACTTTCTTGTCTCACTTGAGGTTTTGAGTCCGTAACTGATTTCTAGAAAACTGTTGTGAAGTACACCTAAGCAAATACTTATAGTTTTGCAGCGTGTAATATTTTTGTGCTCGTAAAATTATAGTAAATTACTTGTTCCAATACTTGACACCTAATTAAAAACAATTCCAACTAAACTACTTGTAAGATAACTTAGATTTTCTCTAAAAAGGATATTTAGAATAGGGACACTTTTAATAATATAAAGCAATATTTATAATTTATGTGTCATACACACTAGGTATAACTAAAACAAAAAAGCTAATTATATTTTTAAACAAACGTCGGACGTTTTTGTCATTTAACCATTGCAACAATGATAAACTTAATTTGTTTTTGTGTTAATTAAATGACGTACAAATTTATCGTACAAATAGTTATTATTGTACCAAAATGTTATAACTTATATTAGTCCAATCTTATTCCCACTTATCACATAGTTCCATGACTAATATTCATGAAATTTGATTAATATTTTAAAGGTAAAAGACAAGTTCATTCTTCGTAGCTATATGAACATTTAGATTATTTGTTAAAAACAAGTGATATTTCATTCGTAAAATTAAAAATATATATACTACTTACTATTTCCTATATATTTTATCAATCTGAGCGGTAATACGTGTTTCCCTTAATTATGATAACAAAACTAAATAGATATGAAACGCGTAACCTAAGATATAAATGAAACTATTTTACTTATTCCTGTTACAACATTTCAATGATAACCTAACATTTTATAGCAATATTTTACTTATTCCCGTTACAACATTTCAATGATAACCTAACATTTTATAGCAATATTATATACAAGACAGCAATTCCAAATAAATGTGAAGTGTAACAAACAATTTAGATCTATTGTTGAAATATAATTGTTAATTATTTTACTATATAGTGTTTAACCATATGCTGGTACT
Source organism: Stictocephala bisonia (assembly GCA_035578905.1). Classification (NCBI taxonomy): domain Eukaryota; kingdom Metazoa; phylum Arthropoda; class Insecta; order Hemiptera; family Membracidae; genus Stictocephala; species Stictocephala bisonia. Next base: position 226,940 of record JAQJVL010000298.1, read on the forward strand.
AGCAGTTAAATAACAAAACCAACTTTCAGAATTTTCAATACAAAAATAAAAAACCATTAAAAAATACACTAATTCATAGTCATTGTAATAATAATAACTATATTTAAATGGATAAAACTCAAAATAACCAAGTGAGTATTGTAAAAAATCAGTGTTAACTAAACGTCTTGGAGAGTAGAAGGAACAAAATAAATGCAGAACTCCTCAGTTAGACGTGGAACAAATTGAGGGTCTCGATATCAGAGGCAACGCCATTAGTCTGGGCTGATAGCGTGAGTGCGTCTTTCAGTAGTACTAACTACACTACGCAGAACATCAAAATGGAGGGCCTCGATATCGCAGGCAATACCATCGTGGGGTAAGGGCGTCATTAAGTGGTACAAACTTAACTAACGCAGAACATCATAATGGAGGGCCTGTATATCAAAGGCAATATCATTAGTCTGGGATGATGTCATAAGGGCGTCGCTCAGTAGTACAAACTACCAACCAGAATGAAGGGCCTCGATATCACAGGCAATACCATTAGTCTGGGCTGATCTCATAAGGGCGTCATTCAGTAGTACAAACTACCAACCAAAATGAAGGGCCTCAATTTCACAGGCAATACCATCGTGGCGTGTGGGCGTCGTTGAGTGGTACAAACTTAACTAACGCACAACATCCAAATGGAGGGCCTCTATATCAAAGACAATACCATTAGTCTGGGATGATGTCATAAGGGCGTCGTTCAGTAGTACAAACTACCAACCAGAATGGAGGGCCTCTATATCACAGACAATACCATTAGTCTGGGCTGATTGCGTGTTGGCGTCGTTGAGTTGTACAAACTTAACTAACGCATAACTTGAAAATATAAGGCCTCGTAATCAGTGCCTATGATGACATGTGGGCACTGTTGAGTAGTACAAACTACCAACACAGAACTTCTTAAATGGAGGGCCTCGATATCAGAGGCGTTTGTCATTTCACCATTGCAGTTACATAATTGATTTTTTTGTGTGTAAATTAAATGATATAAACATTTATCGTACAATTAGGTATTCTTGTACCATAGGTTTTAGTAACCCAATGAGTAAACAATCATTTGCCCTTGCCCTGACGGCGTGTGGCGACGTTGAGTAGTAAAAACTACAAACACAGAACATCAAAATGGAGGATGTCGATATCACAGGTAATGCCATTAGTCTGGGCCTGGGCTAGTGGCGTAGCTGAGTGTTACAAACTTCACTAACGCAGAACTTTTAAATGTAGGGCCTCGATATCCGAGGAAACGCCATTAGTCTGGACTCATAGTATATAGGCGTAGTTGGGTATTACAAACTATCAACACTGTGCTTCAAAATGGAGGGCCTCGATATCAGAGGCAACGTTATTAGTCTGGGCTTATGGTATATAGGCGTCGTTGGGTAGTACAAACTACTAACACAAAACTTCAAAAATGAAACTGGTAAAATAAAATAAATTTACGATTGTAACTGATTATAGATGTAAGAGTAAACATTTATGTGCAAAAATAAAGTTTAATATTTTACTAAAATCAATCAATTCTATTTCAACGTTAATTGTGACAATTAGAATATACTATTAAAAATTTATATTTTAGAATAACATGGGATGTATTGTAGTTTAGATATTGCTCGCTTCAAGGTACTTAGTGTATAAGGAGTATGTATAAGAGTGTATAAGAGGAATATGTTTATCCCTCTTAAAGTTTGGGATTTGATATTTTTCTGTACCTTAATATCCCTTTAGTTTTATGAATAGAAAAATGATACACCAAATGTGTTTCGAAATCCTTTACTTTCATAGTCATTTGGTTTATAATTTTAATATTTCAATTATTCTTTTAACTGGTTATGGGAAATAAGTTATATCAAATAGAAGAAAGTACGTTTTCAAATTGTTGGTTCAACCATACCAGTAATGAGAACTATTTATTTTTCATGTAGTTTTAGTAATGTTATCTAATCTCAATATATGGAAATTTAATCTACTTATCCGCAGTTACAGTCATGTTATAGAGGCAGTACAAACTTATGTACGTACAAAATGTGATGGTGAGTAGTTTGTTGAGGCTCAGCGAAGGGAAGCAGATTACAGCTTGGGAGTGATGAAAGCCCTTGGAACAACTTGAGCCATAACTTATCTTGGAACATTTCCTTTATAGAAAAATCGCGGGAAATTTAAATAATACGTCTACTGTAATTTGAGCATTTTGTCGCAGCAGAAGTAAAAAGTTAGACTTGTACAAAGAAATAACTTATTTATATTCTTATTTTCAAGATTATGGCATTGAACTCTTCTACAAAAATTTTTGATAATGTTTTTAGGAAAATCTGTATTATATTAAAGTGTCAAACTTTGAGGTATTTGATTATTTCATAGTTTATGTTAACCATTCTAAAATACGTTTATTATAATAATTCTGTTTCCAAGAATCGAAAATGTGTATTATAGTACTTGGAATAAGATGAACAGTGCAAATTAAGGTAGCAGAAATGTATTAATCGAATCACTTTAACTAATCTATACTAACATCTTCGTCAATGATTAGTCATAAAGAAGAAGTTCGTGAACCTTTGACCCCAATAACTGAAGGGCATGAGAGGAATGTATCTCTGCTTCCACCCGCTATTTTCCCTTTCCATAGGAGCAGCTTGAAGAGGTTTTGTCTTAAGAGTTTTCTACAGTTAATTCAGGACAAAATAGGGACTTCAAAAGCCTCTTCCAAGAAACTGCTAGAAGATTTTGTAGATGAAAATAATTGTGTGGGAAACTGCCGTCGATGCAGATTCATCTAACGGAGGGGTGCTCCTGAAGCTCACTAAATGAAGTGACTGAGTAAAACTTCAGGAAACAATCACATATTCGGTTGGAGACAAAGTGAAGATTCGCACCATTGTCTCCAAGTTGAGGTCTAAAGTCCTAAATATCGATTACCTAACTACGAGGAAAACGTTGAGACAATTAGAAGAGATTACTCAGATATGATTGTTGAGCTTAAGGTCACCTTGTTCGCTCCCAACAAGCATGAACAGAGGAAGTCCATTGTTCATGTGGAAAAATTACAAGGTCTTTCTTTCCTGAAGAGAGCTAGATTAAGGCTTCGTTAGGTCGATTGCAGGATCCATTATTTCATAGAAGTGTAAGGAGTTTACCACTGTCAGGGCTACGATGTAACGGAATTGGCTATGGTTCAGATTGGTAAAGATATTGTTGTAAGTGTGGTTGTGGCAGACACCGGGCTCCCTGCACAGGGGCACCAACCCAGAGGACCAGCGGATCACGTACCAGTTTTTACTATTAGTAGACTGTAAAAATATTAATAAATTTCTTAGTAATTATTTAAATTATATCAATTACAAGAAGGCAGCTTGAATATTATTAATATGCAGTTTTTCTTTTTAATAACTTGTCAATGTTATTTAGAATTGTATGTTACATAAATATTTCTTTTTTAACAATGTTTAATTCTATGTTCCAAATGTCATAAGATCTCTTTGACATTTTTTGCTGCAAAATTTTTTAAGTTTAACAATTTTGGGGCTGTAAGATAAGTAGTATGATATGAGTTGTTTTCCTGGTCCAGGTGACGTGTGAATTATTCTGGTGTTTCTTGTTATTATTATTATTATTGTTATTATTATTTTTTTTTTTTTTTTTTTTTTTTTTTTTTTTTTTTTTTTTTTTTTTTTGTATGTATAGGGGTCGAAGGTTTGAAACCTCATTTGGGCTTTTAATTGATAACCTACATGGCCGATAGCGAGTGGATTTTTAAAATAAATATACATTCATTCTCTGGAAGAGTTTTTTTTTTTTTGGATAACATAGTGGGGAAATAGAACCCTGGGGTAACCTATTGCAATTCATAGTCAAAGCATTTAGGTAGGGGTTCTTCTAATTGTCTTTTTTTTTTATATATATATATATATGAAAATTCTTGAATGAGATTATAAATTTTTGAAAATTTTAAAAATGAAACTGTATGGTGAATAAATGTGGTAAACATGTAGGATTTAACATACCTAGATAGATAGGGACTTTGTAATACAAATGTTTTATTGGTGTAAGCCAAAAGCTATTGCCACGGGTAGGGGACATATCGTATAAGTGGCAGTTGAAAATGGTTTAAAATCAAAAATCAAAGGTATATATTGAATTTGGTTGGAAGGTGTTTGTGGAGAGAGAGAAGTTTTGAATATAGCGTGCGTAGGCATGTGAGTGGGTCGGGTTTGCCATTAAAATAGCTCCAGGTGTGTTTATAAGACCCATTAGAATATATATGGACCAGTTAGGAGGTTTTTTGAAAGCTGGCAATCGACCTTACCTTAGTTAGAGCAGGTTTGTGTGGGTTGGGAATCCAAGCGTTCCACAGCCAATAAAACAAAGGTCACATTTACATAGAAATATACCTCCCGAGTCGCCAGATGGAAAACCACAAGATTGTGAAGAAAGAGTTTCATTTAAAGGAATGTACGTTGAGAAGGTTAATTCAATATATATTTACAAATTCGCTTGATACAAGATTGAAAAATCATTATTCTAAGTTTTTGAAAAATTTGGTTACAACATTTCCTACAAAAGAGGAGGAATTTATAATGGCATTATGGCCCAAAACATAATGGCAATAATATTTAATATCGAATGCATAAAGTTAATATATTGGGACACATTTTACCTGTAAATAAAGAGTGCTCCTGCATATTTGGGTTGGACTGCCGGCTAAGGATGATAAACACAAACTAACAAGCATGTCCGTAACGGCGGAGTCAAGCCATCAGAAATACGGCATTTGAGCAGGTTTCTCTCCATTGTCTATAAAACTGCATGTTAGGAATTCTAAAGTACTGTCCCCTGTTGAGATATTAACCTCAATAATAAATTGAGGTTAATATCTCCAACTAAAAATAGTTGCTTGTCATTAATGTAATTATTGGATTTAATGATATATCTTTATAATTCATCTATAAATACTTCGACTGGAAATTGGTGATGTCTATAAATAGCCAAAATGGATATATTAACTGAATTAGTATATAGTTTCACCCCAATACTGTTCACTGTTTGAAAATCACATACATCATGACTAATCACTACTGGATACGACCTCTGTTTATTTCCTCTCTGTGTTATAAACGAGTGTCTATTAATTTTGAATGGTTTCAATAATAAACAAAAAGGCGAATTGAATGTTAATATAAAGAGTAAGACTGAGCAGTTTAAACCTGCGGTAAATTTCCTTTAGTATATAGATCCATATACAAAACAGGAATTCGACTAAAATTTGAACAAATAAAATAATTTAAGTTTAAATGATTGTGTAGTATACATATATTAACATGTTTAAATATCGGTATCAACATTATTAAAAAAGTTTGAGTTTGTTTACTCCAGCTTTAAATTAAAATACTGTAATTGTTATGTATGTCTGACAGTTTTCACAAGCTTGGCTCTGTCTGTAGCCTATACGTAGGTCTACGTACTGCTATATGGTTACACATTACATACAATAGATGTAAGGAATTCTCGTGTCTGTGCCAGTCACTTGATTGGTTAGTGATTGGAACTTTATACTGAAAAAGTACATTTTTACATTTTTTTTTTACATTTACAAATATATTTTATTTGTAATTATTACAAATAGATTTTGAGAATATTTATACAATCCAACACTATACAATAATAACAATAGTTGGTTTGTTTTTGCGTGGGAGTTCCAGCTAGGAAAAGAACTTGTGCACATTCTAACTTCAACATTGTATAATAGCTAATGAACCACCCCTCAGAAAATGTGAATATAAAAACAAGCTACTTGATAAAGGCCTCTTAAATACATTGTTCCAAGACACTGGGTATTCAATTTTTAATACAACAAAAATTCACCACAATGTTATAACAGTTATAACACAATAATTTCGCTGGTTTGACATTTCACGTCTCTTTCACGGTGGGGAAATCAGCTGCTACTGAAAATCTCGTGACGCTACTCTGTGATCACTACTGTACTGCCAATCGTTATTATTTAATGATCATAGCTAAAACACCGTTACATCATTGAACTTATATAACTTTTTACATGTAAAAAATCAACAATGTACACATATAATTTACTTTCAAACACAGAATTCTTCCAAGTCAGAATATACGGCAAATGGAAACACTGATTTAGCGTTCTGTTGTTGATAAAACCTTTTGTTTTATTTCAAGTAATGTTATTCTTAACCATTTGAATAAATTAAAATAAAGAATTATAATCCACCTACTTGGAGACACATTGTCATGGGTATTGTGAGTAGTAGGTTCTATATTGGTTCTTAATATAGGCTCAGCGATCATTAAATGGTTGCCATCGACGTGTACATAGAAGTCTGGCGTGGTTTTCCTAGGTGATATTCAGGGTCCGGATTGTGTGTAGGGAGAACTAAGTATCAAGTTTGTTAGTTGGCTAAAAATCAGCTAACAATACCACTGTATGTGTATTGGTGGGTGGGTGGGTCAATACCACCGTATGTGTATATATGGGTGGGTGGGTGTTTACCTACTAATATAACAGATACTTAAACTTTTAGTAGTTTTCTGTTACGGACGTGACATTAAGAATTGATTTTGGTGTTAATGTTTTTAATGGTAAAAATTAGTGGTTTGGATTCCACGTAAAGCTAAAAGCTAATCATAGAACACTACTTATGACTATACTATACTTTCAACTAAACCTAAAAAGAGTTTTAAAGAATTGCATAATTTAATCTCATCTGGAATATTATTAAAAAATTTAAGTCCGATATAACAAAAAGTTGTGTCTAAATAATTCTTTTTTAACTTTGAGAAGCCTAAATATTCTACACAGTATGTTTCTTGTTATATGCTAATTCAAATGTTCCGTCATTACCGCTTCGCAAGTAAAAAACCCTTAATACCTTATAAATAAAAAATGTTGGATAGGTAAAATATTTAAGTGGCAATATAATGGGAAAGAAGAATCTCTTAGTTTTTTTCTCAGGATTATTCTCATGAAAAAGTTTTGACACGTCCTAATTTTTTCTGTAAGATATTTAAATATACTACCCCAGCAAACAATACCATATTAAATTTTAGAATGTATTAGAGAATAATAAAGCATTCTCAACAGAGTTATATCAAAAGTTAAGTCACAGAGTTATAAAAAAAAATATTAATTAACGTGGCTAGATAAAAACTCGAAGTCATTTTATTGGTAACTAAAAAAATGTTTTAGTTTTTATTCATCACATTCAAAAATTTGACGTAATTTAACTGTATGAAAAACTTAAACACAAACAACTACATTTTGATCCTAAAGGAATATTGATTACTTAATTTTAGGTATAATCTTTACAATATAAAATAACCGAGATTTAGTGTTTTAAAATACACACCAAAATGTATTTATAGTGTGATACAATTATCTCTGTATGAGCACAAGTGTGTACACTGGTAAGAGAGCAGCTCAATAACCTTGATAAATAAAGATAAATAACTTACCAGTGTATTAGAGACACCTCTGAAACAAACAACAATCTACCAAATATAGTAAAAAACAGCTTCTTAAATTAGCATATTACATGTCGATAAATTTCCAAAAAATGAGCACACAAGTTCAAAAAACGACAAATACAATAAGTAGGTATAAACATTGTGGCGATTGGTTACGGTTAACTTTGACCATCCTCAAACAGGAGAGAATCGTAAAAGAAGTTTTACTTATATTCATATGTCATGTTTCATTTTTGAGTTATTACAAAACATTGCCTTCGGGCAGTTACTCAACCTTACAATGACACAAGAGAGCATTTCATTTACCCGTTTTAATCACATTTTGGATATTTATTTTTATAAAATAGATGAGTAGGAAACGAATGTAAATAATATTATATTTATCGTAAAATAAACAATCGGAAATGTTAATGACACACATTTGGAATGTTTTAATAAGACAAATTATGGGACACCGTTCATTGTAATATCAGCTCTTGTTTAGCAGCTGTCATGACACATTTCCCTATTTGTGTGTGATAGATGCGCAGTAAATCAAGTACAATGTAGCTTATATTGTTCAGAGCCGCCATTCTTAAGGTGGGGTTTTGTATTGTGTGGGGGAGGGGAGGGAGCCATCACAAACTACAAAGGGCAATAGAAATAATGGCGGCTGCTGACCTCGTCTCAGTAAGCGACACGCCCACTTCGGTCGGGTCTTCACGGTCCATTCAACCAAACCTTGTTTAAAACGTTGTCTGTAAGCATAGAATGGAAAGAGAAATTTATTTCCTTTCTATGTTGTAAAAAGTGGGTGCCTTTGCCACACTCACAAACAAACCCAACCCACGCCAGGGGTGATTCACATTTTTGCAGTAATATATGTATTTTATTTGTCAGTAAATAATTTATCTCATTGCTTATTGCCTGTGACTTCGTACCATTTCCATCGAAAAAGTCTTACACATTGTGTTTTGGTTTAAACACTATACAATTGTGAAAGTAAACAATACATTTATTAGTTAAAAAAAGCAGATCTATCTATTGTCATCAAACCCCTGTTTTAAAACAAAACAACCGTTTAAATAATTTTCAAGCAATCGTTGTTTTGGAATTGTTCAAAACCTATCCTTGAAGTTCTTATATTCTTACATTCTTACATATGAGACGCCGACACAACGTTGTTGGTATTTTAAGGCGAATATGAATGGTTATATAAGTGTAGGATGAGTGTGGATGAGTGTAGTCTGGTTACTAACTGAGTTCAGCTGTTCCTCAGAAAGGGCAATTTATTAATAGCCCAAGAGCCAGAGCAACTAAGAGACTTACAGCTTTACGTGGAATCCGAACCACGTAGTGCTGGTCTGATTTTCAGCTAATTGACAAGCCTGATACTCAGTTATCTTCCCCACACAACATCCGCACAATGATTACCACCCAACATGGACACCCCAGACTTCTCTAGTAGTGTCCACGCCGATAGCAACCATCAAGCGGACGCTATGTCGGTATTATGAGGACCGAACATCCAACCTATCGCCTACAATCTCCCAAACACTTTGTCCCCATGGGTCACAACACTGCGCCACTAGTTACTTGATTCTAGCGTTAAATTCCTTTAGCTACCCCCAAACTCAAACTTGTTTATATTGAAATATATTAATGGAAAGTAACAAAATATCTAACCTAAAAAACTAACTCTAGCTTGAGCACAAATCGACGTGTGTGTAGTACCTACATAAGTCAGTGAGATATGACATTTATCGCAATCAGATAAGAGCAAGGCACCGTTGTTACTTATAGAAGCCTTTCTTTCCTTCCAAATCTCTGAAAATTTTTTTATTTATTGCTAAAGAAAATAACTTGAGTTTAGGGGACAACTAAAAGAATTTTACCGACTCTAGTTCCCAAATAATATTGATTACGTCTCTCTAAAATGTTGTTGTAATAATGTTTTGTTAGGAATCTAGATCATTCCATCCTGTCAGCTGGTAATAAAAACTAACGAAATCTATACAAATAGTAGTTTTCCAACTGTTACACAATTAATGATTAATCAAAGGAGTGTATAAAATTCTCTTTTTCATTTTTTCAATTGGGGGTGAAATAAAGGGAATATAATTAGCGTAATCCAACTCAAGGTTCCTCTTATCACTAAACACACATTTAATAATGAATACTAACTTAGAAATATTAAACCCCAATTGGATAATCAGACAACCATCACGACGATTTTATTGTAAAGTAAAATATAGGCCTAGATATAAAACGTACTGGAAATCAACAAACGTTATATAAATTTGAGTGGAGTGTTATAAATAAATAATCAGACTTTCGTCTATTACAATAGATCATTAGTTATTTAATTCATCATGGAGCTAATTCTGTAAATTGGATTTCTAAAATGTTTAACTTTATTGTAGCAATGTTTGGCTCTTAGTGATCTTCAGTTGTTTGATAAATACGATGTGCCCAATGAGATGTGAAAGTATAGGGGCTTACAACTAGAGATCAGATGACCAAAACCACGACACAAATACTAACTTAAACTAATTAAAACTAAATAAAAACTAATAATTCATTTAGAGAAATCAGATTAGGTTTGAGCTATCAATAAGGCTTTGGATCGATGGAACCATCAAACCAAGCTAGCGGCCACAACCAGCCCGCTCTAATGACGTCGCTGTCCACATTAACGTGGTCGTGGTATTTAATGTTACAGCTTAGCTTGATATTAAAACCATTTAATTCCATTTTGTCTTGAGTGTTGGTTGGTTTTTCTCCCAAGTGAAAAGAGTTGACGATTGTGCAGGATATATGGTAATCATTGTCTTCCGAAAACTTGGTCCGAGGTCAGGAATGGAATTCATCGCATTTTATCAATTTTTTTACATAATTTCAAGTAAATTAATAATCTGTTGAGTTCAGGTAGTTCATGAGAATATCTCCAAGAGATGTTTATCCCAGAATATATTACAATGTCATACTATAGTAATGTATAAACTGGGCAAGTTGTTGCAGCGTAGGTAAAAAAATATGATGCACAATATTATTTTTAAAGGAAGAACACTGTCTATATAGCAATTAATTACTGTACCACTAACTGTGACCATCCACCCTACTAACAAATACCACTAACTCCACAGTGTATATTGTACCACTAACGGTAGCCATCTATCCTACTAATACACACCACTCACTCCACAGTGTATATTTTACCACTAACTGTAGCCATATATCCTACTAATCGTACGTGTATTGGTGGGTGGGTGGGTCATCATACCACACGGGTATAGATAGTTGGTGTGGGTTATCACCACTATACGTATGGTGTATCACTATATATAAGTGGGTGGCTAACCACCACTGTATGTGTAAGGGTGTTTGGGTGAGGTCATACCTCCGTTCGTATACGCGTGGACAGAAGGGTCATTACCAATTGTGTGGGTGGGTGGGTTGGGGTGGGGATTACCTCCATACGTGAGTGTGTAGTTTGGGTGGGTTATCACTCAAACGTGTATAGATAGGTACGTGGGTAGGTCATCACCTCCGTATGTGTGAGAGTGGGTGGGTAGATCATCAACACTACACATATATTGGTACGTGGGATGGTAATCTCCTCCTTATTTGTAACAGTATTTGAGTGGTTCATCACCTCCAGAAGAGTAAAGCTGTAAGGGTGTGTAATCACTTCCGTCTGTGTACGATGGGTGGGAGAGTCACTATCATCATTCTTATTAGGGTGTGTTGGATGGGTGTATTGTTGATAATGTTTATCATTATTATTGAAGAAATATTTAATTAATTAGTTTTATTTTATTTTATTTTTACCCAAGGTTCCATGTTCAGTCATCATTGAAACCAACTGGGTGTGTCCCAACAAGTAACATTTGTTTGTTTTTTACAAAGAACCTTGATTGAACGGGTATGCCTTGTTCGAGTCTGAAAGTGGGGGGTGGTGCCAACGTATATAAAGACCAGAAAAGCTGGTCTGTTCTGAAATCTCCAAAACCCTCAACATTATCAAGACTTACAACACAGGTTTGGTAAGTACTTCAAATTGGATTTAAATTAAAATAATAATTAATTGTATAACATTCACTTTTTGAAAAGTAACAATCACGTAACAAAAATGTAAAATTGTTTTATAAATATTCCTAATACACGAATTTATAATTTTAAAGTAACATATCTTTTTGAAACATTAAATAACTCGTTGGGTTAAACAGTTTATGCAAATATATATTCACTAAATTCTATGTGATCGTTGAATATCGTTTCTTGTTTCCATGCTGCTCTCCTGAGTTTAAAGTCATAAAAATATTAAGCGGGTTTTAATTTAATTTTTTTAAGAATCTTAAACTCACATTTTTTATATTTTTAATGACTCATAAAATTAATCCAAAATATATAAATTATATTTTATAAATAAAATTTTCATATAATTTATAATATTGTGTGAAAGTTATACACATGTAAAGAATTATTTATATTCTATGACTAAAGTATAATCATATTCTACAAACCCAACCCTTACACACATGATAAAATTTTTAATAAAGGATGTTTTGTAGTAAATTATATTTATAATTTTTCAAGTCATTATAATTGAAAATAAATGAAACACACTAAAAATTTAAATACACAGTAGTAATTATAAGTTATCACTAGTAATTATAATTACTACTAAATGGACAGATTATATGAGCTAATTTCATGTGTACACACTAAAATATGTTTAATGTTTGGCGTAAATGCTATATACTAATAAAAATAATATTCTGTGTATATTACGTGCAATATTTTTTGCAACAACTAAAATTTTAGTTAACTGAGCTAGATATTCAAAAGTTTAAAATAGAATTTATTGTACGATGTAATTTATTTTTAGTACTCAGTTTAAATAGTAGCAATAGTTTTTAGAAGATTTTTTTCTCTGATTGGTTAGATATTAATACGAAAATAATTTTTAATTTAGAAATAGTATTATGAATTTGTCCCTGGATAATTTGTTGTTTATAAGTACAGTTTATTTGTAAAAGTTATTTTTTTACAAGAATAAAACAACAAACGTAATACAACGTTTAATTTATTTACTATATCGATCACTTTTTTACAATTTATCCGTTTGGTTGTTCAAACTATCTTATATATAATATAATTGCGTCCACTCAGTGGTTGCTATTGAACTGGACACTACTGCATAAACGTGGGGTGGTTGTGATGGTTAGTAGTCAAGATTGTGTAGTGAAGAGAATTTAATATCAAACTTGTCAATTAGTTGAGTTTCTGACCAATATTAGGTGGTTTAGACTCCACATAAAGCTTAAAGTTTGTAGACTCCCCGGGTATTATGTTATTAATAAATGGATCTTTCTGAACTAGATCCAACTAGATCACGGTATCCAAATAAAACAGATTTTTGCAAACAAATTACATTTGATTAAGAATGAACTTGCTCGTTGGAATTGTTTTGCGAATTCTTAATAAAATTTAGAGAAAAAAAATAAACAAAATATTTAGTTTGAAGTTTTTATTTACACCTATTTTTCAAAACTAGGCCTATATATTCAAAATATCAAAACCATATCCAATGCGCAATATGATAATGTTTAAAACGACACCCCATAAACAACTTTGGTCAATAAATAACGAAAAAATATAGATTCGCAAATAACATTGTTTTTATGGGATTAAAACCAACATGGTCGACAGCCTCTGCAGACTCTTAAGGGCTCGCTCCCTAGATAACATTATGATAAACGAAATTCACCAACAAATAAAAATTCACAAACTGGTACATTACAAATATCAAAATCATAAATGTCAAGCAACTAAATGGCAACGAAAAAAAGAAAAAAGAGCTATTAAGAGTATTTTAACTCTAAGTAAATCAAACATACGACGATTTATTGTTCACAAAAGCTGTAAAACCATAATATAATTTACTGTGATAAAAAGTATACTATGTATTAATATGGGATACAATATATATCCGTGTCTTAAACTTCATCCAAATCTGTTCATACGTTTTTACATTATTATGTAACAAATATCAAAACTTTAACATTTTAATTATTGATAGTATTATTATTTTTATTTTGTTAGGATTCTAAAAATCAAAAACTATGTTAAATATCGTATTGTATGAGTTAGTTAATGAGTTGATCATGTTGTAAAAGGTTAGTATTGTCATTCGGGTTAGTTTGCTTATATTTTACACTTTACTTTTGTTTATATGTTTGTTGTTTTGTTTTGGAGGGATTATCCCTAGGTATTGTTATAAAACGCTAATAATGTATATTTATAACGGTCACATAATAGTCTTATTTATATGAGCCAACGTGGGGACAATTCCCACTCAACATAAGGGAGGGAGGAAGAAAAAATAACAAGTAAGCGTACATGGAGTTTAAAACATTATTTTGGTACTAAAAGGTTCGTGGGGTGATAAAGCCATGTAGTATTTAAATATAGGTTAAGAAGGGTAACCATAGAAAATTGTATTTGATGTTAACTTACATATCTAATATTAGTATAGGAGCAACACCGACTCGGTTCCACACCCTTTTGGATTTCATCGTAACTCTAAAATGTTGGTTAGTTAAAGAAACTTGTATTTTTAAATGAGTAATATAAAATATTACTACCTATTTTACAGTAAACGATTTTTTTAACCTTGTTTTTCAGTAATTTACATTTCAAATTAGGCTCTAAAGTGTACGGTTGTATCATGTTACGGAGATAAATTTAGAAAATAATAAAAGTACATTTACTTTAAAAATGTTTTGATGTTTGTTGTTTTAAGCCGATCATTATTTTGAGTGGATTCAAAACAGTTGTAAATTATTTTCAATCAGTTGTTTCTACTCAATAAAAATTTTTACAAATTTATTTCTTCGTGAACCATACAAGTAAGGGCCATAGTTGTTTATAATGTAATTTTGTTTTCCCAAAATGACTCAGTTTATAAATGAGCCCACAAACTTTTAATTTTTGATATCTGATATAATTGTTGTAGACATTAAGTCATATTTAATATAGTAAACATTTCATTTATAATTTATTTATGTTCACAGTTCAAGCTACTTAATATTTAAGTGACAGAGGAAGCAAAATTAATAAAAAATACTTATAGATGTTTTGAATACGGGCACAAACAATCGTATTCTTGTTGTCTATCGTATTTTTATTGATTTCAGTGTTTTTATTCAAGGTCTATGGTTGACTATTAATATTCAACGAAAGGTGTTAAAAAAACTACATTCTTTGTGTCACAGAGAATTTTTTCGGAATGTACTATTGTTTGGACTACTTCTACAGTTGTAGCCTTCTGACTATGTTAAAGTGGGGTCTCTTATCTGGACTTTATTTCCAGTCTGTAAATTAAGTTCCTAAGCTCATACTTGTTGCTAGTTGTTGAAGTGATTCCCTGAGTTTTCTGCGATTGTTCTAGTATATACAATACAGTACAAACATCTTACGTGAAACACGTATAATTATCTACCGTATATTTATCATTCGCAATGTCACTACACAACTAAATTATATTTTAACTAGCTTCGTGTGCCAAAACAAATATGAAAAGAAAGAAAGAACATAATAGACCGTCAATTGGAAAATCCCCAATAGACGTACTTATTTACTCAATAGATTCAGTAGTACCTAGGTAGTGAAAATACACAGTTTAAACGATCTGATTTTAGTAACAATAATTTTATCGTAATATATGCATTTTCGTGGTAACTAGTAAAACCCCGTGAGGCATTTAGAATTATAAACATGCTGTAAGTACGTTTTAATGTAAACTAGTTATGATATTTAACTAACTTCACATTAAGTGCATTTCTTCATTATAAAAGTCATAAACGTTGTTTTATTTATGGGAATAACGTGCTACATTTCGTTATTTTCTACCTCTAGAATATTTTCTTTATTGGAATTAAAATAAAAAATGTTATTAATTACAGATTATTCCTACATACATTTATGTAGGAAAATAAACGTAACTAATAATACATTATATAGTACCAACATTATTACATTCTGCTAAAACTGCCACAAATAATAAAATAAAAATTTTAATAACAATAAACTTTCTTGTGATTCCATGCAACATAGAATCATGAGCACTAACAAAAATTGTGCTATCTTAATTAACAAGAAAAATCATAAGTTTGGATTAAATGTATGCATACTGTGAATATTTAATAAACTCTTAAGTTTGTTTATGAAAGGGCTGTTGTTTACAAAAAAACTTTAAATTTGACATAATAGGGTTACAAAAGTTATAAAAATCAAAAATTAAACTTCAAATTGAGGACTCGAAAATACAACTAATTTATTTTTTCGTCTATATTAAGAAAAAAATGTTATAATAAGTAAAATACTAGTTTTGAAACTTATTCAAAGGTGAAATAATAAAGTGTAGGTGCCGTAATTCGCGCATTATTTAGAGGTTCAAATACAGGAGGGACAATATCCCATATCATCAATCAAGGGTGAAGATTTAAGAAGGAAAAGAGTTAAATAAGTAATCACAATCTCCTTTAAAGTAATCACAATCTCCTTTAACTTTCTGTGCCCAGTTTCCTTAATCCGTCATGGCGTACTTTCTTCAACCAATTACGTCAGCATTGAAAATGCTTTCTAAACAACTGTTTCGATTGTAGTTTTTTCATTCACATAAAACATAGATTTTAACAACATTATTTGTGTTTCATCACATAATTAAATTTATATAATTAAAACATTTAATTTATCTTATGTCACTTGAAAAAGAAAATTGAGCAATCTGAAATCTCACGAAGTTCACAGTGACCTTATATTTTTTAATGATTGTGTGTTTTTAAAGTCAATGGGCATACTTGTAAGTTCGTTCAAATTAAAATCAAAACATAAGTAATTACTACATCTCACACATGTTTTTAACAAAGTTGAAAACCATAAAAAAAGCAAAAACAAATTTTGGAAATAAATAAAACAATATTGCTGTTCTAAAGCCGTAGAAGAGGGATTTGAACAAAACCCAGTTGGTGAAGTCCCAGACAAACTTTCTGTGTTGTTCTTAGCTTCGAATTAACAATTATAACTTCAAACTCCAGATAAAATTCAATATTTTTGTTTAAGCTGGAATGTAACTAGAATGATTATATTCAGTTATTTACATCATTACTATGCGTGTTTTTAACTTCAAATAGTATTATTCTTTAAAAAGTATACGCGAGCCCGTGGCCGAGCAGTTTAAGGCGTCAGGACTTTGAGTCTGAGTTTGAAAGTGCACAAGTTCTAATCCTGTCCTGAACGGGAGCTATTTACCAGTACTGTTCACCTTGACTTATTCTCCCTCTTACTCTGTCTGGTTAGGTTCCTTAGTGTTAATGTGGCCGTTTTCCAAACCATCAAGCCACCGCTGGAGGCCAACAACCTCAGACAATCCTGTAGTAGGCATACAATTTTACCGTCAACGCGCCAAAACAGTTATATTTCAACAGTTCGAGGTTTTTATTATTAAAATAGTTATAGTTACGCTTTATGATTGAAAGTCCATTCTAGTGGCCATAAGTTGATATTAAGAGTTTGTCATATACAATCGTCAAGAATGATATGTTGGCTAGTTTCACACTGTTTCACCATGAAAAAGTATAAAAATCCTCAGTTGTTTACAAAAACCAACAAATGCTCCACTAGAATAGGCCTTCAACTATCAAATGTTACTTCAAACTCAGGTGTTACTATACGATTATTTTATCAAACATCTTTGACATAGGAAGATGTGGTTTTCACAGAGGTTAACGGCCACTTTAAGTAAATTGAAGTGTAATTGGATTAATTTTATTTATATTTAATGTTTAATACCAAAGAAAATAGATTAATTGATTTTATTATTGTTAAAAAAGAACTGTGGCAAGCTATGAAATAAGTTGTAAGTAAGGAATTAAGACAGTCATATATGTATATACAGTATATATATTTATGGTGCCATTGCCCCCATCTTGCCATCCATACACATACTGGAACAGTTCATATCAGCTATGGCAGTCCATAAGACGATACACACCAATTTTAAATTAATAAATTTAAAATAATATAGGTTCTTTGAAATGTTGTGAAACTTTAAAAGTTTCAGTTTTGTTAGTTTCTTCACTACCTTTAATGTACAACATTTACAAAATTATAAAACTGTTGAAATGTCCTAAATTGGATTTAGAAATAAATTTAGGTACGTAGTTGTGGTTTTTATTTGTTAAAGCGAACTAAAATAGCGATGTTTAATAATAATAATATTAAGCAATACTAAGAGGCCTAGTAACACTCAATAAACCGTTTTTCTAATCTATGATTTAAAAAAGGAGTGGTTGAGTTTTGTTAGTAAAAATAACAAGATTTGACGTATGTTTTTTTTAAAGTTTAAAGTCGTCATAAAAGAACATTTAGAAAGCAGTAAAGTGGTATGATAGTTGTGGTATAGAAAGGCTATTGGTGGGGTGGGGGGTGGGGGGTACTTGGTGAGTCCCATGCCCTAACAAGATTTGACGTATGTTTTTTTTAAAGATTAAAGTCGTCATAAAAGAACATTTAGATAGCAGTAAAGTGGTATGATAGTTGTAGTATAGAAAGGCTATTGGTGGGGTGGGGGTGGGGGGTACTTGGTGAGTCCCATGCCCTGGTTGGAGGCGATAAGAGTCATATGAGGAATTGGCTAACTTCCATAATGATACCGGTATTGTTGAGAAAACTCGTTTGTGTTTTAAACCGATTTGTTGTAATTAAAGCTAGTAACTCCTCGATTTTAACTGAACACTTAGTTTAATGACTTTTCACTACAGGCAGTAGAAAATACTACATACAACTTATGTATTTGGATACGTTGTTTTAAATGCAAATATTGTAATCAAATCAATTCCATTAAATGTGGTCTAGACTCTTAATGAATTTTGTTCAAACCTACGTGAGAAAAATACTCTTAAAAGAAAAACTTAGATAATCCCACTCTATGGTGTATATTGATAACGGAGTTCTTATTTTATTAATTTAGTAAAGAGTATTTTAAATCAAAGTATGTTACATGTAAATTTGTTAACTTTTAATAGTTTTGTTATTATTTTTTACATGGAATAGTAAAATGCCAAGAATTCTTCTTCTTTTAAACAGTCTCAACCTTGAAATGTTTCTTGTGATCTACCTTAACAAGGAAATTAAATTATACTATGACCAAAGGGTTATTTTAAAATTATTTATAGGAACTAGAGTTGAAAATGTCCACGTCATATAAGAGAGGAGTGGGGAGGTTGGATATCTTTGAATACACTATTTAAATATAACCAAAGATGCATCATATAAATATATGGTAGGCCTCCTACCTAATAAAAATGTGCTTCTTTAAACGTATTCTTTTCTCTTTCAACCACTAATATGTCAGTTATTTGCACGTTCTTAGTTTAATGGTTAAACATGAATTCTATGTCATTTTACCCTCAATTAGATGAAGGCCCGAATTGGAAGTGTAACACTAATTAACCAAGTGTGTAGTTTGTTTGTCTTCAACAATCAACAATTATCAGATCACACAAATTACGACGACAAACCAATTAGTAAATTGATATTTAACTATTGCGACTATTAATCAACAATCTCACTGTCAATTATTTGATTTGTGACAAATATTCTAAATTAAGAAAAAAATTTCTCTTTTTTTCCGTGAGCACGATGTACTCAGAATGGAAGTATTGAGATTTTGAGTAATTTAAAAATTTAGAATAAATTTCAGAATATTTTGAATAAGTTCTTTACATTCACGCAAAAGTGAGTACTAGATTACCAAGTAATGGCCTTATCATTCGACAACAAAATCGTTTACCTTACTCGTATCGGAACGAAAATTATTGAAGTTGTAAAAACTAATTATGTACTTTTACACGTGTGCCGAAAGTAAGAGCAATTATTACTTGCTAAACAATTATTAAAGGTTACACTCCTGCACGCTTCGCGCGCGCCAAATCCATCACTCGCTGTGCTCATGATACCTCAGTCTTCGACCTCGGTGTGTGGTTTTTGACAAAGAATATTAGTGGTTAATTATAGGTGCCTCACAATTATTTTCATTTTCAGTAAATTCTATGGATTTTAATGTTATTTGCGTCAAATTATGGAGGACATATTTTTGGGACTATAGTAGTTGGCCACTTTTTATCTTCGATTTTATGTCTTTTTTTTGTGAAAAATTAAAAAAATTATTATTTTCAAAAACTTTAAAGTTGAAAGACACAACCGATTATTAAGTTTACTTAACAACAATAGAAGGTGAAATGTTTCCATTGGTATGACATTAATGGAAATTGTCATTCAGTTGGTTAGATGTTGTACATACAATTTGTGTTTAATTACCCATCTGTGATATTCAAAGATTCAGGGCCAAGAAATTATTTATCACATTGATTCTAACCCATAATTGCAGATCGGGACATATTGATTGAGGTGTATACTGTATAGATGTGAAGATGACTTTGACCACAGAGATGAAAGAAACAGAGGTCGCACCCAATAGTGCTCTGAATGTGTCTTGAGTTAATATGAGAACTAGTTATTTCTCCAAGTTTTGGTGAGGCACACTAACACTTTGTTAGTCCCCCCCATAATCCCCCAAATTGATAAACGTAGTGATTATACAACAGATTGTCTATTTATAACCACCGTTGATGTATTGGCCATATCAAAGCGACCTCTGTTTCTTTTCTTTCTGTGCTGTAACTTAAACTAAACTGCATAAAACGTTAGAACAACTTAAAGCCAATGAAGATTATTATCCAGTGTTATTTATATATTCTTATTATTAGGTGAATAAAAACATTTTCTCTCAAAGCTAGTCAAGAATATTATTTGTGTGTTTGTTTATTTTTACTAGGGGCATCCCTACACACTTCGCTTGCCGTACTGGTACTCGCTGCGCTTTTAACATCAGGTATGTGATTTTTGACTTCAAATACTAGTAGATACACTATATCAAGTAAAAAATATAATATGTAAATTTATTTGCAGCCGCTCATTGACTGCACTTGTGATGTTACCTACATATTAATCTAATCAACCGACGTGTTACTTAACCTACTTCTAAAGTATATGTATAGTTAGCCTATTTATAACATTGTGAATATTCTATAACCTCCTGGATAACATACACACCAGTATTTACATTTGAACAGCTGTTAACATTTCATAAAGATCGTTATATACATTTGAAACATTAGACTGAATGAGAGTCTAAATGAGACATTTGAACAACTCTAGGAGACTTTTGGGTCATAAAGTATACATAAGCTCGTGATTAAGAAAATGTTGTATATTAAGGTGTCTAGGATACTTGGTGTAGAAAGGTTGTTCTACTAACTCGTCTAAAAAGCATTAGTTTCAAAGCTGTAGTTTGTGGACTTGTAGTTGTCTGTGCTTGAAGTTAAGTATGACGTATAACCTATAATAGGTGATCAGTCTGGAAACGTTTACATAACTTAAATTTGACCACAGTTAAAGTTGAGAAATGTTATTTTAAGCATTCATTTGCTCGAATCTTTTCAAGCACTATTTACTCATTCACACTGGTATTTAGAAGATGTTTTGTTTTGAGAAATAGTTTATACTGTACAACCTAGTTTCAGAGGATGGTGCCAATTAAAGTCAGTATACATTCACCATAAATGACAAATGAATACACTCAGTTAGTAGTATTACAACAATGTGCACCGACACTCAAAGTGGCACAGGTTGTGCATTTATCAATTTACTATCCACTTGAACAATCAAGTTTAAGAGGACGGTGTAGGTCACCTATTCCTCATACGTTTTCATAGCAGTCAGTTTAAAATTCGTACTTTTAATTTTTCATTGTTTAATAATGTATTTAAGCCAAAGTGTGTAATGTTTTTACTAATGTTAAAACTTTCTGTTGCAGTTAAATTTAGATAGACTTATAAATGATCTCCCTTATTTTAATAATCACTCATTAATGCCACAACTTACAACGTTATAAAGTTGAAAGACACAACCGATTATTAAGTTTACTTAACAACAATAGAAGGTGAAATGTTTCCATTGGTATGACATTAATGGAAATTGTCATTCAGTTGGTTAGATGTTGTACATACAATTTGTGTTTAATTACCCATCTGTGATATTCAAAGATTCAGGGCCAAGAAATTATTTATCACATTGATTCTAACCCATAATTGCAGATCGGGACATATTGATTGAGGTGTATACTGTATAGATGTGAAGATGACTTTGACCACAGAGATGAAAGAAACAGAGGTCGCACCCAATAGTGCTCTGAATGTGTCTTGAGTTAATATGAGAACTAGTTATTTCTCCAAGTTTTGGTGAGGCACACTAACACTTTGTTAGTCCCCCCCCCATAATCCCCCAAATTGATAAACGTAGTGATTATACAACAGATTGTCTATTTATAACCACCGTTGATGTATTGGCCATATCAAAGCGACCTCTGTTTCTTTTCTTTCTGTGCTGTAACTTAAACTAAACTGCATAAAACGTTAGAACAACTTAAAGCCAATGAAGATTATTATCCAGTGTTATTTATATATTCTTATTATTAGGTGAATAAAAACATTTTCTCTCAAAGCTAGTCAAGAATATTATTTGTGTGTTTGTTTATTTTTACTAGGGGCATCCCTACACACTTCGCTTGCCGTACTGGTACTCGCTGCGCTTTTAACATCAGGTATGTGATTTTTGACTTCAAATACTAGTAGATACACTATATCAAGTAAAAAATATAATATGTAAATTTATTTGCAGCCGCTCATTGACTGCACTTGTGATGTTACCTACATATTAATCTAATCAACCGACGTGTTACTTAACCTACTTCTAAAGTATATGTATAGTTAGCCTATTTATAACATTGTGAATATTCTATAACCTCCTGGATAACATACACACCAGTATTTACATTTGAACAGCTGTTAACATTTCATAAAGATCGTTATATACATTTGAAACATTAGACTGAATGAGAGTCTAAATGAGACATTTGAACAACTCTAGGAGACTTTTGGGTCATAAAGTACACATAAGCTCGTGATTAAGAAAATGTTGTATATTAAGGTGTCTAGGATACTTGGTGTAGAAAGGTTGTTCTACTAACTCGTCTAAAAAGCATTAGTTTCAAAGCTGTAGTTTGTGGACTTGTAGTTGTCTGTGCTTGAAGTTAAGTATGACGTATAACCTATAATAGGTGATCAGTCTGGAAACGTTTACATAACTTAAATTTGACCACAGTTAAAGTAGAGAAATGTTATTTTAAGCATTCATTTGCTCGAATCTTTTCAAGCACTATTTACTCATTCACACTGGTATTTAGAAGATGTTTTGTTTTGAGAAATAGTTTATACTGTACAACCTAGTTTCAGAGGATGGTGCCAATTAAAGTCAGTATACATTCACCATAAATGACAAATGAATACACTCAGTTAGTAGTATTACAACAATGTGCACCGACACTCAAAGTGGCACAGGTTGTGCATTTATCAATTTACTATCCACTTGAACAATCAAGTTTAAGAGGACGGTGTAGGTCACCTATTCCTCATACGTTTTCATAGCAGTCAGTTTAAAATTCGTACTTTTAATTTTTCATTGTTTAATAATGTATTTAAGCCAAAGTGTGTAATGTTTTTACTAATGTTAAAACTTTCTGTTGCAGTTAAATTTAGATAGACTTATAAATGATCTCCCTTATTTTAATAATCACTCATTAATGCCACAACTTACAACGTTATAAAGTTGATAGACACAACCGATTATTCAGTTACTTAACAACAATAGAAGGTGAAATGTTCCCATTGGTATGACATTAATGGAAATTGTCATTCAGTTGGTTAGATGTTGTACATGCAATTTGTGTTTAATTACCCATCCGTGATATTCAAAGATTCGGGGCCAAGAAATTATTTATCACATTGATTCTAACCCATAATTGCAGATCGGGACATATTGATTGAGGTGTATACTGTATAGATGTGAAGATGACTTTGACCACAGAGATGAAAGAAACAGAGGTCGCACCCAATAGTGCTCTGAATGTGTCTTGAGTTAATATGAGAACTAGTTATTTCTCCAAGTTTTGGTGAGGCACACTAACACTTTGTTAGTCCCCCCCCATAATCCCCCAAATTGATAAACGTAGTGATTATACAACAGATTGTCTATTTATAACCACCGTTGATGTATTGGCCATATCAAAGCGACCTCTGTTTCTTTTCTTTCTGTGCTGTAACTTAAACTAAACTGCATAAAACGTTAGAACAACTTAAAGCCAATGAAGATTATTATCCAGTGTTATTTATATATTCTTATTATTAGGTGAATAAAAACATTTTCTCTCAAAGCTAGTCAAGAATATTATTTGTGTGTTTGTTTATTTTTACTAGGGGCATCCCTACACACTTCGCTTGCCGTACTGGTACTCGCTGCGCTTTTAACATCAGGTATGTGATTTTTGACTTCAAATACTAGTAGATACACTATATCAAGTAAAAAATATAATATGTAAATTTATTTGCAGCCGCTCATTGACTGCACTTGTGATGTTACCTACATATTAATCTAATCAACCGACGTGTTACTTAACCTACTTCTAAAGTATATGTATAGTTAGCCTATTTATAACATTGTGAATATTCTATAACCTCCTGGATAACATACACACCAGTATTTACATTTGAACAGCTGTTAACATTTCATAAAGATCGTTATATACATTTGAAACATTAGACTGAATGAGAGTCTAAATGAGACATTTGAACAACTCTAGGAGACTTTTGGGTCATAAAGTATACATAAGCTCGTGATTAAGAAAATGTTGTATATTAAGGTGTCTAGGATACTTGGTGTAGAA
The DNA here is from genome assembly GCA_035578905.1 of Stictocephala bisonia. NCBI lineage: Eukaryota > Metazoa > Arthropoda > Insecta > Hemiptera > Membracidae > Stictocephala > Stictocephala bisonia. Next base: position 251,343 of record JAQJVL010000298.1, read on the forward strand.
AGGTTGTTCTACTAACTCGTCTAAAAAGCATTAGTTTCAAAGCTGTAGTTTGTGGACTTGTAGTTGTCTGTGCTTGAAGTTAAGTATGACGTATAACCTATAATAGGTGATCAGTCTGGAAACGTTTACATAACTTAAATTTGACCACAGTTAAAGTAGAGAAATGTTATTTTAAGCATTCATTTGCTCGAATCTTTTCAAGCACTATTTACTCATTCACACTGGTATTTAGAAGATGTTTTGTTTTGAGAAATAGTTTATACTGTACAACCTAGTTTCAGAGGATGGTGCCAATTAAAGTCAGTATACATTCACCATAAATGACAAATGAATACACTCAGCTAGTAGTATTACAACAATGTGCACCGACACTCAAAGTGACACAGGTTGTGCATTTATCAATTTACTATCCACTTGAACAATCAAGTTTAAGAGGACGGTGTAGGTCACCTATTCCTCATACGTTTTCATAGCAGTCAGTTTAAAATTCGTACTTTTAATTTTTCATTGTTTAATAATGTATTTAAGCCAAAGTGTGTAATGTTTTTACTGATGTTAAAACTTTCTGTTGCAGTTAAATTTAGATAGACTTATAAATGATCTCCCTTATTTTAATAATCACTCATTAATGCCACAACTTACAACGTTATAAAGTTGATAGACACAACCGATTATTCAGTTACTTAACAACAATAGAAGGTGAAATGTTCCCATTGGTATGACATTAATGGAAATTGTCATTCAGTTGGTTAGATGTTGTACATGCAATTTGTGTTTAATTACCCATCCGTGATATTCAAAGATTCGGGGCCAAGAAATTATTTATCACATTGATTCTAACCCATAATTGCAGATCGGGACATATTGATTGAGGTGTATACTGTATAGATGTGAAGATGACTTTGACCACAGAGATGAAAGAAACAGAGGTCGCACCCAATAGTGCTCTGAATGTGTCTTGAGTTAATATGAGAACTAGTTATTTCTCCAAGTTTTGGTGAGGCACACTAACACTTTGTTAGTCCCCCCCCATAATCCCCCAAATTGATAAACGTAGTGATTATACAACAGATTGTCTATTTATAACCACCGTTGATGTATTGGCCATATCAAAGCGACCTCTGTTTCTTTTCTTTCTGTGCTGTAACTTAAACTAAACTGCATAAAACGTTAGAACAACTTAAAGCCAATGAAGATTATTATCCAGTGTTATTTATATATTCTTATTATTAGGTGAATAAAAACATTTTCTCTCAAAGCTAGTCAAGAATATTATTTGTGTGTTTGTTTATTTTTACTAGGGGCATCCCTACACACTTCGCTTGCCGTACTGGTACTCGCTGCGCTTTTAACATCAGGTATGTGATTTTTGACTTCAAATACTAGTAGATACACTATATCAAGTAAAAAATATAATATGTAAATTTATTTGCAGCCGCTCATTGACTGCACTTGTGATGTTACCTACATATTAATCTAATCAACCGACGTGTTACTTAACCTACTTCTAAAGTATATGTATAGTTAGCCTATTTATAACATTGTGAATATTCTATAACCTCCTGGATAACATACACACCAGTATTTACATTTGAACAGCTGTTAACATTTCATAAAGATCGTTATATACATTTGAAACATTAGACTGAATGAGAGTCTAAATGAGACATTTGAACAACTCTAGGAGACTTTTGGGTCATAAAGTATACATAAGCTCGTGATTAAGAAAATGTTGTATATTAAGGTGTCTAGGATACTTGGTGTAGAAAGGTTGTTCTACTAACTCGTCTAAAAAGCATTAGTTTCAAAGCTGTAGTTTGTGGACTTGTAGTTGTCTGTGCTTGAAGTTAAGTATGACGTATAACCTATAATAGGTGATCAGTCTGGAAACGTTTACATAACTTAAATTTGACCACAGTTAAAGTTGAGAAATGTTATTTTAAGCATTCATTTGCTGAA
>JAQJVL010000298.1:253796-521296 GCA_035578905.1 Stictocephala bisonia
CGCATTCTCTCTCTCTCTCTCTCTCTCTCTCTCTCTCTCTCTCTCTCTCTCTCTCTCTCCTCTCTCTCTCTCTCTCTCTCTCTCTCTCTCTCTCTCTCTCTCTCTCTCTCTCTCTCTCTCTCTCTCTCTATCTCTCTCTCTCTCTCTCTCTCTCTCTCTCTCTCTCTCTCTCTCTCTCTCAACCTATCCTCTCACAACTCTCATATATCACCATTTACCTAACAAACGACATGACAACGGTGCTCACCACATGACAAATTTCAATAATCCAAAAAAAAAAAAAAAAAAAAAAAAAAATAATAATAATAATAACAATAATAATAATAATAACAAGAAACACCAGAATTATTCACACGTCACCTGGACCAGGAAAACAACTCATATCATACTACTAAGATATTTTCAGAAATGATCATACGACATTATTTTGATAGCTTAACGTGTGCTCATTTCGATAAAAATGAAACTCACGCATTTAAATACAAAATAACTATATTACACCTCTGCCTTTGTACAGTACCTAAGATATTTTGTTCTAAATTCTTTAATGTTCAAATAATTTCAAAATTATGTGTCATTTGACCAATGCTGCTATTTGACATTTTCAATATTTTTTGGGCACACCGTGTATATAAAAAACACTTTACTTTTTGTGTACACAAACACACGTTGCAGTTTTTTGCATCGATCTTATCTAACTGTTAAACCGTAGGAGACTGCGGCTGAGTAGTCTGAAACACCCTGTATTTACCTTCAGAAATTCTATGTAGAACTTCCTTTCACCTCTTCACAACTATTCGTAATTTACAAAATCAGAGTTAAAAGCAATAAGTAAATTTTAACGAAGAGAATGTCATAAAATACACAAATATTATAAGAGCAATAAATTTGAGTTGATTTTTAAAAATATTTATGTTTATTATCTTCTGGGATATTCATTATTAGACGTTGAAAATTAAATGAATTTATAAATATAACGTTCATTTAGTAATAGAATGTAATTTTTTTCTGCAATAAAGATAACTACTTAAGAGTTGCCAAGTACGGAATGACAGGTGTCAACCATTCAACATCGGAGGATCAATTACGTAACGATTGCCAATGTCAAATGGGTATTATTTAACTCTAGGACTCCGTGAACACTAAATATGTACGGAAAATATACTTATCATTTTTGCTGGTAGGAATTTCAGTATTTAAAATTTTTAAAGCTATGTTAATGTTGACATTTGAGCAACGAGTAGCTAATCAGTATAATTTTTAATACAGTTAATGGATTTTAAGTTGGATAATGTAAAAATAATTGAACAGAGTGCTGAATTTGTGTAATAAAAATTTAATAAACTTTTTGTATTCCAAAAATCCTCACTTGTAATATTTTCGTCCTACACCCAAAATTCTTTGCATGCTAATTGAACATATTTACTTATCTCGTTCATATTTACTCGCAATTAAGTTGACGATTCATACATTATTGTACAATCGGCTAGACCATCTGCAGTGGATACTGGGGACATTTGTATAACTCGGTAAGTACAAATTGGAGCTGCCCTAGATAATTTTTCCTATATGGACCAATCATACTTCTAATTATTGTATAGTTAGCAATATTTAACTACATAATATAAAAACATAATTAATAATGTACGTATATTTTATATCTTAGCGAGCCGGTGCCCGAGCGGTCTTAAGCGTCAGGATTTCGAGCCTGAGTTAGAGATAGCGATGGTTCGAATCCGGTTTGGACTTGAATGTTCAACCTTCTACTGTACTGGTTCGCCCTCGTCCACCATCTGAATAAGTTCCTCACACAGATCAATAGTCAATGGGGAATGGACTCAGTAAGTATTGAAGGATTATAATAACGTGTAAAGGGTTTTCATTGTCTTATGTGTTTGAATAATGAGAAAGAAAAAAAACTGTATAAAAAGTGCTTGTAAAATACTTGTGGTTAGGATAGTTGGTTTACCAATATCAATAAAAACACATCAGTTGTAAGCTTTATACTAATTAACATCAACAGACGACTGCTTAGAAATTAGCGAAAATTATTTTACCTTAATCTCTATGCAATATGTCATTAGAGAAAAACACAGCATTAGTCATAAGAATAACTAACAAATATTCTCTGAAGGACAATTTTCTTGGTGCACTTCACTGTACAGTACACACTGTCAGTATTAGAAGAAAGTTCACGCACAGTTATGCAGACCCATCCAAATCGGGGAGTAGAGTTCTTTTTTTCTTGTTTTTAAGATATTATAACCTAATCGACAATTATCTTTTTGGTCTATGGCAGAGATAATTTAGATACTCTTAGACAAATTACTTAGAACAGTTTCATTCACATGTTGTACCATAGGTCTGGGGACGAGATTATATATTTTTAACCATTTTAGACAAAGCAACAACACTTTACACATATACACTACACCTAAAAAATCTACCTTTTGAAGCAAATATCAACTGTTTGCTTCTTACTGGAGAACACCCACAAGGAGTAATTATAAAATCTTAATTTAAAGCTGATGACAGTTTGATGTGTACATCATATTAGGGTCTCTGATCTTTTCCGTTAATTCACTACCACTACTTGTTTTTGTTTCCGTTAGTTCACTACGCATTGATAAATATTCCATTGCTTTAAAAACTGTTCCCAATCATTTTTACGTCCAATGTTAGCGGATTCCTTATCCACTAAGAATCGGATATCACTGGCCTTATGTTATCGCTTTCCAAGAACTTACACGGGGAGAGCGCATTTGGCGGTATGTCAAACATTGGATTTACCAGTATGCATCAGCTTTAGTAGCCATAACCTAACCTAACCTAATCTAACCTAACCGTTCGTAATTGCGATAAAATAAGTAGTGGTAGTAAAGTAACGGAAAAAGTATTGGTAGTGAACTAACTGAAAAGGTCCAGGGTCTCTGTTAGTAGAACACAATGCCGCAAACCCAACGTGAAAAAGATCACCCCAGCCAAAATGACGATTGTTTAAATTTACAACCTTGAGTTTGATTAAAGATTGATTAGTTTGTTGAAACATATTTAAGATAATTGGTAAAAAATGGATACTGCGTCTAAAAATATATTTAAAAAATATAACATCGACAGTTTATCACATCAAAGGGATAGAAACCGACTAGTGAGAAAACTATCTTCGAGAGAGAATAGGTCAAGTTGTATTTCATATTAAATATGTTAACAAGGATAATAAAATGGTACAAGTCCGACCATAAAAGATCCATAGAACATAAAATATCAATAATTTTACAAATTTAGGCTAATTGAAAATTTCCCTAGGATTCCTTTCTTTTTATTGGTTAAAATAGCAAAACATTGAGAACATTTTATGAGAACGATATCATTTTTTTTTATTTTAAGTTCAACTTTTACAATTCAACCAATGCCATTTTGTGTAGAATGGACCTTTTATAGTCGGAGTTGTAGCATTGTGTTCTCCTTGAAAAGATCTTTAATGTTATACATAACTTTACCTATTCTCCCATTAACCTATTTTTCTGACTCTTGAGGACTATCCCGCTGAGGTGATGAACTATTTAGATTTGTTTTATAACTAGATTCGTATATAGATTATCAAAATTGTATAAGTTTTTACTTTAATCTAAAATGGTTTAAAAAGCTCAAGTGTTTGTAAGCTCAAGTTTGTAACTTTAAACCATCGCCATTTTGATTAGAATAATTCTTTTGTTGTCGGGTTAGTTGTATTGTATTCTACATTTTGTAGTCCTTTAATATAATGTACATTTTCATCTATGCTCTAATTTAAGATTTTCTTCTGACTTATTTTAGACCGCCCCAGGTAAGATGAAGGAAATTTACATTTTCTTCAATAATTATATTGGTAGGAATGGTATACGAGTATTTATATTAAAAGTGCTTTTGCAATGGTTCAAAAAAATAAAGTTCCGTACCCAGACTCTTGTCACACTCTGGCTAAAGCTACAACGATACAATACTTACGACAGCAAAAGTATTTTTCGGTATTTATTCACTCCCCCCATTTCATGAGCTCAGTACTAATAATACAGTTAAGTGTTTTTCGTATTTATCTAAATCAGAATAGTTGTAAATATATATTTATTCTTACTTATAGTTTATCATTATAGTTACTTACCTTGACTTCTAAAGGAACAGTAATTATTTAACTCTCCATTTATACTTATTCAATAACCTATTTTTCAATTTTATAAGTAATGAATCATCTGACTACATGCATGTTAGGTACTAGATATTACACCAACAAGTAGTGTGAAATCAATTATCAAGCAAACAATTGCACAGATTGCACTATTGGCAATTAGCTGTCACTTTGTTAAATTGACTACATTTCATCTGAATTCTCCAAACTAAGTTCCACAAATTCAACAAGGGTCAGTTTTTGTTAAATAATGTAACGACAAAGTGCAAATAACATATTTACGGATATTACTCTTCTCTTCTCAAAACAGTAATTATTTATTCGATTGAAAGATGTTTAACATTTTTTATTGTTTATTTTCGTAAAACGCCTTTTATCTTAATTGTTATGGCAAATAAAAAAATATCGGTCCACATAACTAATTGTTATTTATTCAGACATACGAACCAATTATAATTTAATAATGTATACACACAAATAATTTAATTTTAGAAAACATTACATCTGTTACAGAAAACAAGCATGCTTAAGCACATAAAAAAAAAAAACTCATATCAGAGAACCACTTGCTTTAAAAAAAAAAATGTTTTTAATTTACTTGAAATTTGTCTTTAAACTTGAAAATTAAGGGGATATGATATGCTGAATCAATAGCTCTGGGATTAGCTTTTTGTCAACGTTTTACCCATTCGCTCACCACGCAAACACCAACGTACAGTAATATTGACCCACCACCCATGCAAGTAAAGTTGTATTTACCCACCCACCCATACAATAACAATACTTGTACAGTAGTATTGACCCACCACCCATGCGAGTAAAGTTGTATTTACCCACCCACCCATACGATAACAATACACGTACAGTAGTATTGACCCACCACCCATGCGAGTAAAGTTGTATTTACCCCCCCCCCTACATAATAACAATACACGTACAATAGTATTTACCCACCACCCATGCGAGTAAAGTTGTATTTACCCACACACCCATACAATAACAATACACGTACAGTAGTATTGACCCACCACCCATGCGAGTAAAGTTGTATTTACCCCCCCCCCTATATAATAACAATACACGTACAGTAGTATTGACCCACCACCCATGCAAGTAAAGCTGTATTTACCCCCACCCATACAATAACAATACACGTACAGTAGTATTGACCCACCACCCATGCGAGTAAAATTATATTCACCCACCCACCCATACAATAACAATACACGTACAGTAGTATTGACCCACCACCCATGAGAGTCAAGTTGTATTTACCCACCCACCCATACAATAACAATACACGTACAGTAGTATTGACCCACCACCCATGTGAGTAAAATTGTATTTACCCCCCCCACCCATATAATAACAATACATGTACAGTAGTATTGACCCACCACCCATGCGAGTAAAGTTGTATTTACCCCCCCCCCCATATAATAACAATACATGTACAGTAGTATTGACCCACCACACATGAGAGTAAAGTTGTATTTAACCCCCCACCCATATAATAACAATACATGTACAGTAGTATTGACCCACCACACATGAGAGTAAAATTGTATTTACCCCCCCACCCATATAATAACAATACATGTACAGTAGTATTGACCCACCACACATGAGAGTAAAGTTGTATTTAACCCCCTATATAATAACAATACACGTACAGTAGTATTGACCCACCACCCATGCAAGTAAAGTTGTATTTACCCCCCCCCCACATATAATAACAATACATGTACAGTAGTATTGACCCACCACACATGAGAGTAAAGTTGTATTTAACCCCCCACCCATATAATAACAATACATGTACAGTAGTATTGACCCACCACACATGAGAGTAAAATTGTATTTACCCCCCCACCCATATAATAACAATACATGTACAGTAGTATTGACCCACCACACATGAGAGTAAAGTTGTATTTAACCCCCTATATAATAACAATACACGTACAGTAGTATTGACCCACCACCCATGCAAGTAAAGTTGTATTTACCCCCCCCCCCTATATAATAACAATACACGTACAGTAGTATTGACCCACCACCTATGAGAGTAAAGTTGTATTTACCCACCCACCCATACAATAACAATACGCGTTCAGTAGTATTTACCCACCACCCATGCGAGTAAAATTAAATTCACCCACCCACCCATACAATAACAATACACGTACAGTAGTATTGACCCACCACCCACGAGAGTCAAGTTGTATTTACCCACCCACCCATACAATAACAATACACGTACAGTAGTATTGACCCACCACCCATGTGAGTAAAATTGTATTTACCCCCCCACCCATATAATAACAATACATGTACAGTAGTATTGACCCACCACCCATGCGAGTAAAGTTGTATTTACCCCCCCACCCATATAATAACAATACATGTACAGTAGTATTGACCCACCACACATGAGAGTAAAGTTGTATTTAACCCCCCACCCATATAATAACAATACATGTACAGTAGTATTGACCCACCACACATGAGAGTAAAATTGTATTTACCCCCCCCACCCATATAATAACAATACATGTACAGTAGTATTGACCCACCACACATGAGAGTAAAGTTGTATTTAACCCCCTATATAATAACAATACACGTACAGTAGTATTGACCCACCACCCATGCAAGTAAAGTTGTATTTACCCCCCCCCCATATAATAACAATACATGTACAGTAGTATTGACCCACCACACATGAGAGTAAAGTTGTATTTAACCCCCCACCCATATAATAACAATACATGTACAGTAGTATTGACCCACCACACATGAGAGTAAAATTGTATTTACCCCCCCACCCATATAATAACAATACATGTACAGTAGTATTGACCCACCACACATGAGAGTAAAGTTGTATTTAACCCCCTATATAATAACAATACACGTACAGTAGTATTGACCCACCACCCATGCAAGTAAAGTTGTATTTACCCCCCCCCCCTATATAATAACAATACACGTACAGTAGTATTGACCTACCACCCATGCAAGTAAAGTTGTATTTACCCACCCACCCATACAATAACAATACACGTACAGTAGGTATTGACCCACCACCCATGCGAGTAAAGTTGTAAGTACCCCCCCCCATATAATAACAATACACATACAGTAGTATTGACCCACCACCTATGCGAGTAAAATTGTATTTAACCCCCCACCCCCTATATAATAACAATACACGTACAGTAGTATTGACCCACCACCTATGAGAGTAAAGTTGTATTTACCCACCCACCCATACAATAACAATACGCGTTCAGTAGTATTTACCCACCACCCATGCGAGTAAAGTTGTATTTACCCCCCCCCCCCATACAATAACAATACACGTACAGTAGTATTGACCCACCACCCATGCGAGTAAAGTTGTAGTTACTCCCCCCCCCCCACCTATATAATAACAATACACGTGCAGTAGTATTGACCCACCACCCATGCGAGTAAAGTTGTATTTACCCACCCCCCTATATAATAACAATACACGTACAGTAGTATTGACCTACCACCCATGCAAGTAAAGTTGTATTTACCCACCCACCCATACAATAACAATACACGTACAGTAGGTATTGACCCACCACCCATGCGAGTAAAGTTGTAAGTACCCCCCCCCCCCCATATAATAACAATACACATACAGTAGTATTGACCCACCACCTATGCGAGTAAAATTGTATTTAACCCCCCCCCTATATAATAACAATACACGTACAGTAGTATTGACCCACCACCTATGAGAGTAAAGTTGTATTTACCCACCCACCCATACAATAACAATACGCGTTCAGTAGTATTTACCCACCACCCATGCGAGTAAAGTTGTATTTACCCCCCCCCCCATACAATAACAATACACGTACAGTAGTATTGACCCACCACCCATGCGAGTAAAGTTGTAGTTACTCCCCCCCCCCCCTATATAATAACAATACACGTGCAGTAGTATTGACCCACCACCCATGCGAGTAAAGTTGTATTTACCCACCCACCCATACAATAACAATACGCGTACAGTAGTATTGACCCACCACTTATGCGAGTAAAGTTGTATTTACCTACCCACCCATACAATGACAATACGCGTACAGTAGTATTGACCCACCACCCATGCGAGTAAAGTTGTATTTACCCACCCACCCATACAATAACAATACGCGTACAGTAGTATTGACCCACCACCCATGCGAGTAAAATTGTATTCCCCCCCCCCTATATAATAATAATACACGTACAGTAGTATTGACCCACCACCCATGAGAGTCAAGTTGTATTTACCCACCCACCCATACAATAACAATACACGTACAGTAGTATTGACCCACCACCCATGCGAGTAAATTTGTATTTACCCACCCACCCATACAATAACAATACGCGTACAGTAGTATTGACCCACCACTTATGCGAGTAAAGTTGTATTTACCCACCCACCCATACAATAATAATACGCGTACAGTATTATTGACCCACCACCCATGCGAGTAAAGTTGTATTTACCCACCTACCCATACAATAACAATACACGTACAGTAGTATTGACCCACCACCCATGCGAGTAAAGTTGTATTTACCCACCCACCTATACAATAACAATACGCGTACAGTATTATTGACCCACCACCCATGCGAGTAAAGTTGTATTTACCCACCCACCCATACAATAACAATACGCGTACAGTAGTATTGACCCACCACCCATGCGAGTAAAATTGTATTTCCCCCCCCCCTATATAATAATAATACACGTACAGTAGTATTGACCCACCACCCATGAGAGTCAAGTTGTATTTACCCACCCACCCATACAATAACAATACACGTACAGTAGTATTGACCCACCACCCATGCGAGTAAATTTGTATTTACCCCCCCCCCCCACCCATACAATAACAATACACGTACAGTAGTATTGACCCACCACCCATGGGAGTAAAGTTGTATTTACCCACCCACCCATACAATAACAATACGCGTACAGTAGTATTGACCCACCACCCATGCGAGTAAAGTTGTATTTACCCCCCCCCCTATATAATAACAATACACGTACAGTAGTATTGACCCACCACCCATGCGAGTAAAATTGTATATACCCCCCCCCATACAATAACAATACACGTACAGTAGTATTGACCCACCACCCATGCGAGTAAAGTTGTATTTACCCACCCACCCATACAATAACAATACACGTACAGTAGTATTGACCCACCACCCATGCGAGTAAAGTTGTATTTACCCACCCACCCATACAATAACAATACACGCACAGTAGTATTTACCCACCACCCATGCAAGTAAAGTTGTATTTACCCATCCACCCATACAATAACAATACACGCACAGTAGTATTTACCCACCCACCCATGCAAGTAAAGTTGTATTTACCCATCCACCCATACAATAACAATACACGCACAGTAGTATTTACCCACCCACCCATACACATGCAGTAACATTTAAATAAATTACAGTCTGTGTTAAGACGTGTTTTATCTTGCTACATGACATGTGTTTTAGCGCCACATACAGCAGGTAATGTATATTGATGCCACACGTGTAGGTTGTAGTTTATTGCAGTATCACCGGTAACCGCTAGGGTGAAACATGTGATGACTGTGTACCCAACGTGAGGTGACTTACAACAATGCTTTATTGTTAAAGGTTGAGAACTTAGGCTAACACGTATCTATAGATACTACATGACGTATGTTACAACCCCACATTCAGCAGGTATTGTATATTGATGCCACACGTGTAGGTTGTGGTTTATTGCAGTATCACCGGTAACCGCTAGGGTGAAACACGTGATGGCTGTGTACCCAACGTGAGGTGACTTACAACAATGCTTTATTGTTAAAGGTTGAGAACTTAGGCTAACACGTATCTATAAATACTACATGACTACTTTACACTCTATTTATTTTACTTTATTAAGAAAAGTTTGAATAAAGTTTTTTGTTTTCTAGATAAGGCTCTTAATAGCACTTTTTTTATTCTATTGGATGAATTATATGAATATAGGTGGTCTATGGACCGAATGTGAAGTCCTTACTGTTTGTTGGACTGTCAATACAATATTATCCTATCCAATAATCAAGATAGCCTCCAAAATGTTAAAAATGAGTTAATATTATGAATGATTATATAAACTTACAATAGACAAACCATCTAATAAGAAAATTTGTGGCAGTAATTTTGTTCTTGTGTGGCCCGCAACTACAGCTGGTTTAAACTGCATTACATTTACATGGGAATGCACTAGCACTCCACAATGGACCAAAAAACAGCTGATAATTTGAGACTCAAAATTTAACAATGGATGGGAAATCTATTTGTTTATAAAATCAATGCTATTATCCAGGAACATACTTAGTCATTGTGATCCTTCCAAAATCCTGGAAAGCCGTCGATTACAGTCGGGAATGAGCGTCTCCTAAATAAAGGTCATTCATGGATTATTTATTGATATCTTTCTGGAGATAACTAAGTCAAGTCCTGCAGAAAACACGTTAGAAATAAGGTGCGTTGTGAAAGTAAGCTATTCAGAAAAACATCGTAAGAAGTCAGGAAATAGTGCCTAAATTTACCATGATCAGAAAGGCAAAGATGCATTTTCAGGTGATCCTAATTATCTGAATGCATTTTTGCCCCTTGCTGATACTCTTGGAACACAACCCCAAAAGGGAGCTTAATGAGTGGCGCTTTAAATTACTACTCGTGACAGCCTTTAAGGTTGGTGGTGGACTGGCACCAAATAGTTCTCAGACCAGGTCAGTCGACAATTGATGCATGTTTACATGAGTAAAGGTGGTTGATAGGGTTCACAAAGCATAAAACCACATCCAAAATTCCAACGGAATTTTATCAATGTTAAGTTTGTAGTAAGTTCTATTGTGCAAGTAAAAATAATAATAATAATAAAATACTATAAAGAGCTAGTTTTGTGCCTTGTGCAAGCTTTCGTGGATAACAACAGAGATGATCTTTGATCAATGAAAATAGGAAGAAACAGACGAAAGTAGCCGTAACTTTATAAATCCAAGGGGTTATTCTTTGAACGATTTTGTAATAGTACGTCTCTACAATGTCTTTATGTGTACAAAAATGGCCAAACGGGTGCAGTTTAATCAGATACTAATGTTAAAAACCAGGTTTTGAGGACCACTAGTATTTTTTAGCGAATCCTGAGACCAGAAGAAGTCTCCAAGTCAGGTGCCTCTTAGCTTTTAACAAAATAACGGCCAATGGAAGAGGACAGTCCTTAAAAGAATGCAATTTACTTGTATTTACGATTCAGTCAGTTCTCTTGTGCAGTTCAATGAGTGATCCTTAAACTGAAAAGTATTAATATAGTCTTGCTTGAGTTCAGTGGGATGGCATGTTAAATATAGTCTCCACATATCTGATCAGAATTGCTTGTATTCATTAGAGTCATTTCAATGTACCTCTTGGCAAACTGGTGATGGTCTTTTTTTTTTTGCATCTTTTCCATTAAATCACTACCATAACAGTATATTAGGTTAACATAACATAACCAAACCTAAAATAGTCTAAGTAAACCTATTATAACCTATAAAAAGTAGTAGTAGTAGTGAATTCATGGAAAACGTCCCCTTCTTTTATCAAAGAGGGAAGAATCCATTGCATCACCAGTCAGTAGTTGTGTGGTGGTCATGGAACAAAGAACAGTGACTCATTTATCATTGCAGATTTAGAGTCTTGATTTAATCAGAACTTGATAAGATTGGTCGTTCCTTAGCGAGCACCTTAGTGATTTTTTTTTCTTACCTGCACATGGTTTGAACGAAATCCGTATCCGAGTGTGTGTTTTGCCCTTGCAAGGTTGAGAATGTCCCTCTTTTGTTTCCAACTATTTGTGGCTGGTATCATGATCCCAATTACCTGTTCGAAAAAGTCCAACCCGAACAACACTCAAAAGGCAGTAATTGAAAGTGAAAGTATGCATATATTTTTTCAAAAAAAATAATTGATTCGTAATAGTACATAATTTATATAGTATATATATATTTCATACGTATTTATTTAATTTGCATTACATGAACATAAATTATCATCAAATGGCCTATGTAAACGTACTGTGCTTCTTTTTTAAATGGACTATGGTTTGCCAAAATATTTAATATTGTCATTCGGAAAATTTCATAGTTATTTAATAACATTGAAATATATGCTCACAAACATCAGGTACATAAAATATGAGGTATACTACTTTCAAATATTTTACTATTAAAATATGTTGTTTCTTATGTTTTTAGCCGAAAAATGTATTGTACAATCACCTTCATTCTACGCCCCAAGTTTTTAATGCTTATTTTTTGTACGTATTTAATTTTTTTGTTCTAAAAAATATTGAATTTTAAATCAACTTCAAAATGGAATATAATTTTAATACTTCATTATGATGTATTTTTTAGTGGATGTATATCAAACAAGCTGGTAGGTCAATGCCACTGTGATTGTGTTAGTGATATATTTGTAACTGATATATTTGTGAAACTCCCCATTCCAACCCATTTTAATTATAGGAGTAGTAGGAATGTACTTTAGTAAAAATTTTAAAAACCCTGTTTGAATTGAGATGCCCACCCATACATGTAGAGTGGTATTGACCCACCCGCCCCCCATACACGAACACTTGTATTGACCCACCCGCCCACCTATACACGTACAGTGGTATTGACCCACCCACCCACCATGCACGTACAGTGTTATTGACCCAACCACCCACCCATACACGAACAGTGGTATTGACCCACCCACCCATACACGAACAGTGGTATTGACCCACCCGCCCACCTATACACGTACAGTGGTATTGACCCACCCACCCACCATGTTACCTCCTTTTACCCAACTCCGAAACAACCAACTTTTACGAAACAATAGTGTTGAGACCTTTTTTGAGTGTTGAGAAATTTGTTGAGTGCTGAGACCTTTGTTGAGTAATGAGACCTCTCTTGAGTGTGTATATCAACGTACAGTGGCATTGACCCACCCACCCACCCATACACGTACAGTGGCACTACCCTAAGAAACCCACACTTGTTACCCCATTTTCACACCCGCTCACCTAAACACGTAAAGGGGTAGTGACCCACTCACCCACCCACACACGAACACTAGTAGTTTGGGTGGGTGACCGTGTGTCTACTAACAAATAAACGAATAAACTAATCTTATCATACAATATGCAAAATAGTACTCGCATATAAAACTTTCCACTATATTTAGTTATGTGCATAAGTCAATATGTCCACTAGAGAATTAGACGACGTGTATTTGTCTCTTAGAAGAATAAGTAATTGATTTTTACTCACATATCTAAAAGTAAAATCATCAAATAACACTATAAATACACTAGCAGATGATGTTGATCTCCTGCTTGGTTGAGTAGGATTACGGTTCCGGCTCAATTGTTTCCGAGTGGAGGATCTTGACTAGATACATTTTAGAACATTCCTTTAAAACATACATTTTAGAGGGAAATTTAAGAACATATCAAACGAACATAACCCACCTACTCACCCATGCACGTACGGTAGTATTGACCCACCCACCCACCTATTCACGTATGGTAGTGTTTACCCACTCGCCCACCCATACACGTAGAGTGGTTTTGACTCACCCGCCCACCCGTACGTGTTTACGTACAGTGGTATTGATTGACCCACCCGCTCGCCCATACACAAACAGTGGTTATGACCCACCAGCCCTCCCATACAAGTACAGTGTTACCTACTACCACTGTACGTGTATGGGTGGGCGGGTGGGTTACTACCACTGTACGTGTATGGGTGGGCGGGTGGGTTATTACCACTCTTTGTGTATGGGTGGGGAATGGTTATTTGGTTTCCCCGGTTAACATTGGAAATACCACTTAGTTCGTAATATTAATATATATAACTAGCCTTGCTCCGCTACCGGGTGTTCCTCAACGCTTGCTTACCGTTCCCTTTGTGGTTCTCTCTAAACCACCACACCAATCAATATATTTGACCACACGCCCACCCATACTAGTACAGTGGTATTGACCCACCCGCCCTCCCATACACATACAGTGGTATTGATCCAACTGCCCGCCCATACACGAACTGTGGGTGTGCAAATGGGTGTGTGTGTGTGTGTGTGTGTGTGTGTGTGTGTGTGTGTGTGTGTGTGTGTGTGTGTGTGTGTGTGTGTGCGCGCGCGCGCGCGCGTGCGTGCGTGCGTGCGTGCGTGCGTGCGTGCGTGTGTGTGTGTGTGCGTGCGTGCGTGCGTGTGTGTGTGTGTGTGTGTGTGTGTGTGTGTGTGTGTGTGTGTGTGTGTGTGTGTGTGTGTGTGTGTGTGTGTGTGTGTGTGTGTGTGTGTGTGTGTGTGTGTGTGTGTGTGTGTACAGTAGTAGTCAATATTACTGTACGTGGGGGTGGGCGGGTGGGTCAATGTAGGTGATTTACCCACACCACCTCACACATATAGCCATTCAAAATTCACCACAGGAATAATGTCAGGAGTATATCACAAGATCAGTCTTGTGATTGTGGGTAGTCTAACCAAACAATGGATCACATAGTAACATAGTGCCCCCTGCCCTGTTTTATGGGAGGTTAAGCCAGCATAAGCAGAATCAGTGAGGAAGTCCTTAAATGGCTTGATGGATTTGTAGTTAATCTGAAACAATTACCACCCGCCCACCCATACACTTACAGTGGTATTTACCCACCCACCCACCCCTACACGTACAGTGGTATTGACCTACCCACCCACCCATACACGTACAATGGTATTTACCCTCCCACCCACCCCTACACGTACAGTGGTATTGACCCACCCACCCACCCATACACGTACAGTCTTTATTATTATGGGTGGGTGGATGGGTGGGTGCGTATATGGGTGGCCGTGTGGGTCAATTGGACCGTACTTGTATGTGGGACCGGGTTTCTCAAAACCACTGTACGTGCATGGGTTGGGAGGTTCATATCCACTAGTTGTGTTGCGTGTGTTGGTAAATATCACAGCATATAATTGTGAGGGGTTATGGGTCAATACTTACACAAGTGGATAGGAAGGTTCGTGGGTCAGTATCATTTTACGTGTGTGTGTGGGGGTCGGTTGTTCAGTCAATACCACTCGTCGTGTATAGGTGGGATAATCAGTTCAACTCCACGTGTATGGAATGGTGGGTGGGTTATTGCCACTATTATATGTTGCAATAATACAAAAGACGCCTTTTTTTGTGCACTAGTCGCATGTGGGTGGGATTCATCTACTAAGAGTTACAGAACGAATTAATGCGGATTCGTCCAACGTATAGCTATGCATCACATGTAGTATCTAAGATAATGAAGGCGTTTTTATATTTATTACGACAACTAACATGTGACCTAACGAATTTATGTAGTGCACATTTAAAATTAAACATAAACTAATATTTGAAATTTTCTTTGTATTTTATAAACATACTAAACGTTTGATTTTGAAGTAAAATAAAGTAATTTATGTTTATTTCAAGTGTAAACCCTTTTTATATGTTTATGTGGAACTGAAATGTTCACGTAATTTTCCTTGAGAAACACAGTAAGTAATTTATAAGTAATATTATAATATTAAACTGTTATGCTAACATAACGTGTTCTTTAACACAGTAGACTAGGGAGTTGTTTCACGACACGATATCATAATATATATGTATGGGAAAAATAAGTAGCAAAGTTGTACAAGGTTAGTTTTTACAAATTAATTAAATAACATTCAGTGATTTTTTAAAACAATGTATCAATTTAAAAAAGTGATGCTATCTGTAAAAAGAAGGCCTTATACAGAAAATATTTAATAACGGCATCATTAACATGTGACTTAATAGCCAGGTGTACCCACTACAATACGGCCTGTAGAACGCCTGCGAACCAACGTTAGGCAATGGGCCACTGTAATTCGATTCTGTAACCAACGTTCTTTTAATGTATGTTCTATAATGTTTGTTTATTTTATTTTATAAATAGGGGAAGATAATACATAAAACCGTAAAATAAATATACTGCATTAAATCCATTTGAAAGTTTTATAAAGCACTAAAACTAGCACGGTTGCATCTTAATGTATCTAATAGTTGTGAATAGTTGTACGACCCGCACGAACTGTGCAACTGTCGTTGCTCCAACTGAGCCATACACGTGTAAAGAGTAAACAGCTATATCTATCAATGTCGTACTTTGGCTTTAGTAAGCTTACTATCGAAGTACGACCCACCCTAATTGTGCAACTGTCGTGGCTCTAACTGAGCCATACACGTGAAAAGAGTAAACAGCGATATCTAACAATGTCGTAACTTGGCTTTAGTAAACTTACTATCACACTACGACCCGCCCTAACTGTACAACTGTCGTGGCTCTAACTGCGCCATACATGTGAAAAAGAGTAAACAGCTATATCTATCAATGTCGTACCTTGGCCTTAGTAAGCTTACTATCGAAGTACGGCCCGCCCTAACTGTGCAACTGTCGTGGCTCTAACTGAGCCATACACGTGAAAAGAGTAAACAGCGATATCTAACAATGTCGTAATTTGGCTTTAGTAAACTTACTATCACAGTACGACCCGCCTTATCAGTGCAACTGTCGTGGCTCTAACTGAGCCATACACGTGTAAAGAGTAAACAGCTATATCTATCAATGTCGTACTTTGGCCTTAGTAAGCTTACTATCGAAGTACGACCCGCCCTAACTGTGCAACTGTCGTGGCTCTAACTGAGCCATACACGTGTAAAGAGTAAACAGATTTATCTATCAATGTCGTACCTTGGCCTTAGTTAGCTTACTATCGAAGTACGACCCGCCCTAACTGTGCAACTGTCGTGGCTCTAACTGAGCCATACACGTGTAAAGAGTAAACAGCTTTATCTATCAATGTCGTACCTTGGCCTTAGTTAGCTTACTATCGTAGTACGACCCACTCGAACTGTGCAACTGTCGTGGCTCTAACTGAGCCATTCACGTGTAAAGAGTAACCAGCTATATATATATATCAATGTCGTACCTTGGCTATAGTATGCTTACTATCGAAGTAATTTATAACGCGTCTTTTTCTTATGATGACTTTCCATAATCCGGTTCTTTGTCTGTCCGTAAGGTTTGTTTTTATTCAACTTCAACTTCAAAGTCTTTACTTCAGAATGTGGTGAGGGTATGTCTTGAATGGCTTATTCACTTGAGTAATTTATAGGATTTTATTATTTTAATGACATATTTATTAATAGTTATGAATCAACATTTATTTTAAAATCCAAACGACCGATAACTTTTATTCCGATGGTTAGGAAATCTTATAATGTGAAATAGCCAGTTCATGTGAATACATCAAAGTAATGGAAGCAAACGGCAGACTAATATGAAAGAGCTTTTGAGCACACAACTCTTCCGCCAATCTCTATATAGACTCTTTAGCTTTTACAATTCAAAGCTTTAACACTAATAAAATACATTTAATCTTTATGAGTGCATATATTATTACTTGTGCTAACATTAAAATCAGGTTTATAAAGTGTTAATTAAGTAGATAAAAAAATTGAAAATATTGAACTGTAATATAAATTAAATTGATATATATTTTAATGTATATTTGTGTTTATATCTTATTTGTGAACGCTGAGTATATATTTAAAAATGTTGGATAATGTCAATTTATGAACTTTATTATAATGTATGATTGTAACAATAATTATAGTTATTTATTTATTGTCAAGTATGTTATACAATAAACATTTTGTCACATAAAATGGATACTACACCCAAGGTTAAGTGGTAATAATACAGTATAATAAGAATAATATAATTATAATAGCTTTCAAAACGTATATAAAATAAAAAGATAAATAAATACAGCCCATAAACAAATAATTCACAGTCATTATAAATGTTTTGTTAGACTATAATATACTATGTCATGTTCCTAAATGGGGCTAAAAGAGATTCAATATTTGAAAAAAAAATTATACATTTTTTCTGTGTTATATATTCCCACACTTGCAAACCTAAAAGGTTACATCATCAATAAGTTGTTTTTAATTAAATATAAAATATTTTAAAATTTAATTAAAAAACTAAACAATACTACTATCGTCTATTATTAGGGACATTGTCTATAATCTCAAAAAGTCCATAACGTGAAATGTGTGATAAAGATTTATTTATTTACAGTTTTTTCTTTCACGTTATGTCTTATTCATTTATTTATACTTCTATTACACTTTTAATTTTATGCCATTAGTTTCTACACAATTCACTATAATTAAAGTCATTTTTAGTTAATTTTCGATTCAGTATAACTGATAAAAGCTTGAGCCTCTAATGAAAATAATTTCTTACGATAAGACCTATTTTTATTCTAAGGATTATTATTTGTATTTAAGTATAGGTTTAGAATACGTAAATAAATACTAATAAAAATGTTGACTACTAGCAAGCCAGTTATGATAATTGACTATTAAATATGGCCCTATGTAATTTGTTACGTCTAGTAGTACATTATTGGCTGTCTATTAGGTTTAGTGGCCAATATAATTCAATCTATGGTTAGGGGTAGCGAGGGAATCTGTAGTCCTAACCTCACTAATTGGTACATCGATTTGTGTTGCAAAAGTGACATTGTTATTTTGTTTAAACCCAAATAAATCTTTGAGTAAAATTACCTGTTTGTATTTATAATTATATTGTATATGAAGAGGGTTAATTATGAATTCAACTGCAAAAAAACCATTATCCGCTTAGTTCTTGAGAATACTTTAATATCCCAACATTTGGGTGAAATAGCATTTTTATTAATTAATTACAGCAATCATTCATATCGGCAAGATAACATTTTATTAAAGAATTGAACATTTAACGTACATTATGAAGATTCTAAGTAAACCTGATTATTTGTTTCTTTGAAGTTTTGTTTAAATTGTTTGATTTATAAATTACTAAACGTAAATGTTGTTTAACTTTGAAAAAGAAATCTTATTGTACTTGAATGCAATTTATGTAATTTATGAATGTCAAAGTATGTAATTATATTTATAATAGTTATATGTGGTCTCACACAATTCAGTGACTTACAGCTCACATGAGATTAATTTATTAGAATACTATTAACGTATAGAGTAATTTGATTTGGGATTGTTCGTATTAAAAATATTCAGGAAAAAATATATTAAAACGCTCCTAAAATAAAGCCTATGACGAGCTACTTATCCTGGGGAATGGGCTTGAACGACAATTGTATTATTGCTTTATACTAAAACTAACTGATTTCACAATTATTATTCATTCAGGTATAAAAAATTTCATAAGTAAAAAAAATCTACCTCACGTATTTTATTAAATTATGAATAATAACATTATCCCTAAAAACCATTATGAAAACCAACTCCTAATGTACACAGTGAAATAAGGTAGGGTGAGGTTATTGTACAACGTGACGTACTACCAGCAATAAACGTAGATATGACGTCATTTATCTGGCCACATGATACATGTCTCTTACACACCATATAAAAAGTAGGAGGGTGAGGTTATTGTACAACATGACGTACTACCAGCAATAAACGTAGTTATGACGTAATTTATCTGGGGCCATGATACATGGAACTTACACACCACATAGCAGGTAGGGTGAGTTTATTGTACAACATGACGTACTACCAACAATACACGTAGATATGACGTAATTTTTCTGGCAACACTATTTTATACCTCTAACTAGTACAAACCTTGAATTAAAGGAATAAATAACATAGTTTGGTATGAATGATTTATAAAAATCGTGTTAATATGTTTCGTTATTTATTCAGAAATCTGTCTATAACATTTACTTAAAAATATAAGATGTACGTATAAATTTACGAGTATATAACAAAAAGAAACGTAGAACCTTAGCTCAGTAGTTATTCAGCTATACCATTTTATCAAATTAGCTGAATTTTGATGTGTACTTATTCACAGGTAAAGTTTTAGTCGTCTTATTTATGTTGGATGTCTTTGAAAGGTATTGCACCACTTTATACCTGATTCTAAAGGCCTGGGGCTCCATGCAATGAATTGAATTAAACATGATAGTCTGTGATGGAAAGAAAACATCGCACTTTTGAGCTTGAACATCCTAAACCTGAACTAACACTTATTATTTTTGTATTTGAATATTTAATATTGCACATAAATTAAATGCATGAATCTTACTAAAATTATGCAACTGAACTATACGTGATTTAATAATAATTTACACTCTATTTGATTGAAATTTGGTCAGTTTCACATTTTTTATTCTAAAATTAAGAACTACTATATTAAATTATAAAGTTAAATATATTTTTAACTTTTAGGAATTAATCTTGACTAACGTCATTCAATGACTATTAATTTTAAGGAATATAAATTATATTATACCATGACTTGACAGATTTACTACAGAAAAAACAAGAGAAAAAGTCTATCTAGGCACAGTATCTTTCTTGTGCGAAAGTGATCGTTTTATAATCTCATTTTTTGTACAATACCATAGAATTTAACAAATCTCTTATCACTACAAAGCCACACTTCTCTTCACACGTAATATATTTTCTTTAGTTCCCATAACCTCATTTTATAGCTAATAAAAAATTTACATTTTTACACTGAAATAATGTAAAGATTTATTTTTTATATACTTCATTCTATAAGTTTTTTCAACTCAATATGTATGAATTAAATGTTACTTTAATTTACATTTTAAGCCAGGTAAAAGTATCCATATTTTACGCTGCAGTAATAAAAATTTCAGACTAAATAATATAGTTTCCACTTGAAATGTAATGTAACAATAGAAGTTGCCAAATCAATATGCATGGTTGTGATTGAAGGCCGGTCAACATTGATTGACGTTTCGTGTGAAGCCAATTAAAAGTCTAATTGCTTTTGACTCAATGAGGGGAGGACCCTTGCCACAAGTACAGGGTTCACGAAATTCATTACAAGTTTTATCACGTTTTCACTTGAACCATTTTAACTTCAAACTACAACATCCGTGTAAATGTGTACTAACAAATATATTTTACGTCATTTTTTCCCTAACAAAACACTCCAATAGGATCGCACAAAAAATCACGTTCTCATATAACTGTGTTGTAAAATGGTACTTCCGAAATCAACATGCTTGACAGATATTCCCATGGCAAAGATATAAAGGTGGTCAGCATAAATGCAATTGAGTTGAGCGAGACCTTAGTTTTCACTACCAATATTACTGTCACCCCTAGGTCATACCCCTGGGACCAGGGGTGTCAGTAAAGAGCACGGTCGTAGTTGGCTGACTGGTCCTGTCACAAAGGAGCTGGAAGTGACTTCCCAAACTATCCAGACTGATCTACTTCATATTGAGTGCAATTGTTTGAACAGTCATAAATAGGTAAATTATGTTGCCTATTTCATCACTTCAATGCTGAAGACTACAAGTTACCTTCACCTGCTTACGTGAGTTATATTATTATACAGCATGCAACGTTGTTCCTGAGATTTGGTCTGTAGAGTGAACAAAGTATAGGTGAAGATGAGCTCAAATACGGATAAAACTATTTTTAAACCAGTTGTTTTGCTGTAAATGGAATGAATAGTTCAGAATGACGTTATAAAAATATAAAGAAATATTTGCTTTTTAAAATATAAAAATACAAGTACAAATTAAAGTATAACAAATTATTTCGCTGGAAAAACTCTATGAGGCTCAAATTAGTTGAGTCCTGTTGCGAGTGTGTATCCTCAAGCAAACTGACGAATAACAGCCAACCCTAGCTGACGATGGAACAGAGCTTTGTTGAGTGGGCAATGTGGATAGAAGTGTTTTGCTGTGTAGCCGATATTTGTTTTCCTTTTTTAGTGCTAGAAGAAACTACTCTAAGCGCTGCGCTTACTGCACGATTGTCAAAAAAAGGTAGATTGTAACATAACCTAAAATCTTTTAACAATAAATTTTTAAACAATTTTTATTTTCACGAGTAGTTTTCACTTTCTGCTGTAGGTGGTTTTTATGATATTTAGGTAAATAATAAATTGTTCTAAAAACTGTTCCCAATCATTTTTACGTCCACTCTGGTATTCCTTATCCGCTAAGAATCCGATATCACTGGCCTTATCGCTTTCCAAGTACTTACACACGGAGAGCGCATTCGATGGTAAGTCGATCATTGGATTTACCAGTTTGTGATTAACTTTAGTAGCCACCTAACCTGACCTAATTCAACATAACCGTAATAGTGACCAAAAAAGTAGTGGTAGTGAAGTAACGAAAATGTAGTGGTAGTTAACTAATGGAAAAAGACCAATATTTATATTATGTACTAATGTTTTTATACTATTCGTTAAAGATACTAGATGTTTATTCTCAAGGTTAACATCCGTAACACTTTATGATATAGATATTTTTAACAGACTTGGTTCTTTTTTATAAGATGTAAATTTATTTGATTTTCTACAACTCAGATCAACATATATACAATATATCGCAATAATTAACATCTATCAAGAATAGATGTTACTGCATAGGCCTTACTGCATAGGCACAGCAGTGTTCTATGTTTTACTATGATAAGAAGGAAAGGGTAAGGCCTAATTCATCAAAACGTATTAACACCAACTATATTATGATTACTTTGCATACAATCATTATTAGTAAGACTGGGTAAGTTGTTTGGACATCGTTACTCGTCAGAGGTACTTGCTAGACAGGACAGGTACAGCCTATATCTGTACAATATACCAAGGACGAAGGATCACCAGGTTTTACTTTTCATCCTTATAGTTATCACGTTTTCTTGTTGTATTCATTCTGCTGATGCTTTATCCACAGCTACTAACCAATAATGCATATATCTCATATTCTAAATATATTTTCCAATGAGTTATATATCCCAAATATAATTTAAATTAGTTAACATCAAGATGCGCAGTATGTTTCTGTAAGGCGTACATTCCAATCATGTCGGCTTAGGGTGTAATTCTCGTACAGAAACCAATACCGTAGCAGATTGTACCCTGCTTACCTCATATCCAATTCCATTAACACATTGCTTCCACCCTCCTTCCCTACTAGCTTTAGCACATTTCCCTTTATTTATTTAACAATGTAGAGAGTGTAATTTTTTTTTATTTGGTATAATATGATGAAAAACAACTAATTATAATTGCTTATCATATAAAGTATCTGAACCAATTTTTCCCGTTATTATTTTAATAAAGCGTACAACCAACAAATTGAATACTTCTCATACACATAATAAATATGGTTTGTGTGTTTAAACTATATTACAATAGTGGTATAACGTACAAATAAGCTATTTACAGCTAAAGAGATTATTTACTGTTTCAACAATCCAAACTAAGAATATAATAATATCAATCATACTAAGATAAATGTTTTTATGTTAATATTTTGTATGATGTACAGTTTTTTCATGTCAGATTTTTTCAGAGTGAAATAAGATCCAATTCTTGTCCATTTTATTGAACAAATGTGGCATTTTCATTGTTTAAGACTACAAGCAATCAAAGTTGATAAATTACTCCACAGCATTTCATTTTAATGGAGAGTGTAATTCAAATAGCTTTTTAATTAGCATAATACGTGTTGGTACATACACAGTACAAGTAAACGTCACACAACACAAATTTATTACAATATAAGCACAAAATGCACAAATATATTACAATACAAGTACAAAATGCATACATATTATGGTGATAGATTTTGGTGAACCACACTCACCATCCTCAGACCAGAGTGATTCACAAAAGAAATCTCAGTAAGAGTAAGATATGTTTTGAAACAGCTGCTTTCTTACATCTGTTTATTTGGAGTTATGGCAACAGATTTTATGTTAATAGGTAAGTATTAACTTTACAAAAAATTAAATTTAAACATAACTTTTTTTGTAAACTGTCTTTTACTTTTGAAATATTTCGATATCAATTCATCGATGATGTGGAAAAATTGATTAATCAATAAAAACATTACTACACCCTTGCCCACTGGAACAGTAATTGATTTTTGAAATTTCAGTAATAACCCAGTTTATTATTATTACTATTGTTTTTAATAAAATATAATGTTCATGCATTACTGGTAGGTAAATATCATCATACGTATATGGGTGGGTGAGTCAGTACTCTCGTACGTCTATGGGTGGGTTACCACAGTTTGTTTATGGGTGGGTCATTGGATCAATATAATCATATGTCCATGTGTGGGTGGGCGGGTTAATATCAAATAAGTCAATGTGTAGGCGGGTTGGCCAAAATCATCGTACTTATCTGGGTGGGTGACTAGGTCAAAATCATCGTTCGTCTGTAGGAGGATGGGTGGTTCAATACTCTTAAACGTATATTTTTGTGTGCGTTGATCAATACAAGTACGTACCTTCTGGCCTCTCTGTATTTAGGAATAAGGGTGATTTTAATAACTATAATGTATATATCGAAAACTACTGATGTACTTTATTTTCCTAAATTTCCCATTACATATTTTAAGTGTTCAATGTTATTATTGACAGAAAAGTTTTATAACTTTTTATTTACAAGTTACGTGAAATTGCAATTTAACAATGAGGCTTTCAATTACTTAAAAACTGATTTTCTCTTTCAACTTCATAATAAATATAACAGTAAAATATTAAAATTTTAAAACCCGTCATTTTAAAACAACATAATAAGTATAATAGTATATTAATTGTTGTAAACATTACATTTTTATTTAAGTTTCATATTGTAATACGTATAGGATTAGCCAGCTGA
Organism: Stictocephala bisonia; assembly: GCA_035578905.1. Taxonomy (NCBI): domain Eukaryota; kingdom Metazoa; phylum Arthropoda; class Insecta; order Hemiptera; family Membracidae; genus Stictocephala; species Stictocephala bisonia. The sequence continues at coordinate 278,796 of JAQJVL010000298.1, forward strand.
AGAGCAAAATGTCTTTGTTTATTGGAAATACAATACTTGAATAGTATTTTTTTTTCATGGGGGACCTGTTTGCATATTCCAAATTGTAATTAGGCTTTTTTTGTATTTCACTTTCACAAACGATTAAGTAAATATAAATCGAAGGGAGACTGTTACACATATATCTTTTTGTACCTTTTCGTTAACTGGTCTACAAGAAGGAAATAAAAACCAAAATTGAGTTACAGTGAAATAATTAAGTGATCTTATCTTTTCTGAACGTGCTCCTTAAAAGAATAAACTGTTTTCCAATAAACTTGTCCAGTACCTAAGATGTCAGCTGATTTAGTGGAATTGAAAAAAGACAAAATCTGCCAAAATTCTTCTTCTTAATATAATCTGAGAAGACCAAAGTTGTAATGCAAGAAAAAATTTTGAAATAATAATAAAAAGCGTAATAAATCTTTTGGACTATGAAAATAAGGACCTTTTGTAGCAGTATTACGTAATATTTTTTGTCATAAAATGTTTTTTAAATTTTTTATTCCTAGGGTCATTTTGATTTGGAACATGACCTATAATAATGTAAAATGTTTTTGCTGTACAGAGGGAATGAATACAACTTATACCCAAGTTTTATGTCATAATTCATCAACGCCGAACTTTAGTTAGATAACTAAACCATTACTGTATACTTTTCCTTGAAAATTTATTAATATTTTGATCTTAAACATCTTATTCACATAAGTTTTAACTTTAATATTTTGATTTGATGGATCATTTTATTCGATTTTCTTGGTTTTAATAATTCAAAGCGATTTGAAATTAAATATTATTACCTACGGTAACATATCCGTTTTCTGTAACACCTGTTACCATGATATTCTAATTTTATTTTACAGTTAAAATTCTTAATGAAGTATTTGTATTTTAATATCCCAATAAAATTTAACATAAGAACGGTAACCCCCAAACAACTGGTAACATATGTATAATTGTATTAACTATCTCATTTAGTTTATTTATTATTGAATTTTATTTGACCTGGGAGTAACACCCGTTACCTGTGGAATGGCTGTTTTATAGTCTATAAAACTTTCCTAACTAAAAGAATGTCAGCAATCTGAGCTTTTATGTTGATGTGATAGTTTATAGAGAAACACAGAGGAATGGTAAGCAAGTGTGGTGAACCATCACGTAGCGAAGTAAGGGCTGCCGACTAGTATTATTATACTCGAACTTTACAGTAAATTTAAGAAACTTCTTGGGGCGAAATTTTGAATAATAATATTTAAGGATTTATTTATTATATTTTGTTTTTAAACCATCATCATTCGCTTGGATTGTAACAAACGTACTGCGTTTTCAATATTTTTCTTCAATGCCCAGGAAACATAACGAAAGTGAACAATTTTCTCTATTAGTGTCACTCTTGCCAGTCGCTGCACGTCACAACTTAGCCTTCCACTCACGTTGTGTACACACAAGAGATATTATACCCTCATCATTTAATGGTGATTTGCCATCAGACCAACACGATCGTCGTTGCTATACCTTCAGCATTTAATGGTGCGCTTTCACATAGACCACTAATATCCATACTACTGATACTACTACTCTAAATACTACTGGCCTACTTCATAAGACACTCTACTACTACCTGAGTACGTTAAACTATGCACCTTCAAACATATCCAACTACTAATATCAGCTCTAAGGATAACGCGACCTCCAAGACATCTTCCTTACTGAGTACAGCCTAAAAGGTTATCTGACCTCACAGACCATATCATACCTGAAGATACTGCTCAAAGGTTAATGCCGCTTCAAAGACCCTACCTTACTGAGTATACTACTAAGGTACTCGCCCATAAGACATCATATCATACTAGCTAGTATCTCTAAAGTACTCTGCGACTAAAGACCACTATCATCTACGATACTCACTCAAAGGTAATGGCGACTCACAAGCATCAATCTATACAGTTGCTCTAAGTACTCTGCCGACTCACAGCCTCTACAGGAATATACTAAGAAATCTAACAGAACTTCAGAACACATTGTAATACAACTACCTGTTACTATCCATACTAGTTGAAGTACTACTAGCTCTAAAAGGCTTACTACTGGCCGACCTTTACAACGAACAGTCATATCCATACTACCTGAAGTACTACTAGCTCTGAAAGGATTACTACTGGCCGACCTTCACAAAGACCAGTCATATCCATACTACCTGAAGTACTACTAGCTCTAAAAGGATTACTACTGGCCGACCTTCACAATGACCAGTCATATCCATACTACCTGAAGTACTACTAGCTCTAAAAGGATTACTACTGGCCGACCTTCACAACGACCAGTCATATCCATTCTACCTGAAGTACTACTAGCTCTAAAAGGATTACTACTGGCCGACCTTCACAAAGACCACTCATATCCATACTACCTGAAGTACTACTAGCTCTAAAAGGATTACTACTAGCCAACCTTCATAAAGACCATTCATATCCATACTAGCTGAAGTACTACTAGCTCTAAAAGGCTTACTGCTGTCCGACCTTCACAAAGACCACTCATATCCATACTACCTGAAGTACTACTAGCTCTAAAAGGCTTACTACTGGCCGACCTTCACAAAGACCACTCATATCCATACTAGCTATAGTACTAGCTCTGTATATCTTACTACTGGCCGACCTTCACAAAGACCACTCATAACAAAGTGAATAATACTTAAGTAACAAAATTCTTTAACGTATGAACAACTGTCATAGAAAACACAGTTTTTGTTAATAACTAAACAAACTATAGCTGTCCGTGGTGTTTTTAAACGTAGTGTATATTATTTTAATAGTTTATCTGATGAATACTAATATGGTTCAATAGAAAAAGAGTTATGGAATAAAAATATAAATCATTTTTGTTAGGCGTTCGTAATTGAGTAAAAATCAGCTGTAGATAATAAGCCTCTTTATAAAATCTGCCCCACTCAATCTGAATGTCACTTAACACATTATCGAGGTATAGAGACAGTAAATTGAAAACACAGTGGGAGAGGGATCTCACTCATTATTTACTAAATGATGAATCATAGTTTAATTTTTGACCTTTCAAAAAATAAAATTCAATCAACTGGAAACTTTCCATAGCTATTTATTACTAACTTTGTTACCTCAATGTATCATACCAGTGATATATAGCTTAATAAGTGTCTATTTCTCTAAATAAAGTATGGCAAAACCAACATTAGGTATATTTACTATGCACAATTTATGGAAACTATTTGGTACGTTACTTGCAAACTAGTGAAGGTTTGTACAATGGCATATTCATTTAGTTTATGAATATTTAACTATTTGTACGCCTGATTCTTTCATTTTACAGGATAACAACAAAAAATTAAAAGTTATTTTTAAGAACTCAACTATTACTAATGGAATCACATTGATTACTCGTTAAAATATTGCAATACCCTGAAATTCTGTGAAATCAATGACCGAATACTGGGCTTGAGATAAGACTCGTTAGTACTTACACGGTAGCCTAAGCTCAGATGTACATAATTTTAATACTATTGGTTCACTAAAAATTGAGTCATAAACTGTAATTTAAAATGTTTATTTAATAATATGTAACTGCTTTCAATAGCTTTACAAATTAAAAAAAAAACTAATATATAGTATGTATCTTGTTAAAATCTGTCTAAACAAATTGAGAAAGTCTTTTTGCGTAGGCTACTGATTTTTTTTTGAAAAACATGATATTATATTGCCAGACCAATTTCGATTTGTTAAACGAAGAAGTACAGTTGAAGCCATACATTCCCTAGTCACTACTGCTGTACGAGCTTTGGATACTGGTGATCTCTCAGCAGGACTATTCTTTGATGTTTTAAAAGCGTTTGATATGGTTGACCATTGTACTCTTTTTAAAACTTCACATCATGGGTTTAAGAGGAGTAGCTTACCCTTGGGTAGCTTCTTACCTTACGGGGAGGAAGAAGATTGGTCACATCCCTTAGACAGATGATGGAAGTTGTGAATGATGGACTCAGCCTCACCCACACACTTACTAAATAGTGTACCACAGGGTTCAGTGATTGGTCCCATTCTCTTCCTCTTACTTATTTGTTAATTACCTACCTAAAAATTTTTCCAATTCTAGTATGTCTGTTTGCAGACGATACTTCATTGTTAGTCTCTGCGAATGACTGTTCAGATCTTGAAGTTAAAATATACCATGGACCGTTTACTCCCTTGCAGTGGTAACTTGTTAACTGTAAGTGGGTACTTTCTCTCTTGTTAACTTTTGCTTGAAAATTTTAAGAGAAAATGTTGTTTAAAACCACTCTTTTAGTACCTGAATATGAGTATAGATCCAAACGGAAACACCGTTCCCATACAGGTACAATGGCATTCTGCCCGCCCATACACGTACAGGGGTATTCTCTCTTGCAGTTAATAAAAAAAACCTTAGTTATTAAACTTCAGTCTGATCAAATTAAATAATAATGTTCCCTAAATTTGCAATAAATTAATTATATACTCTAAAGTATCTGAATTTTTAGGTATTTTAACTGACATTCATTTAAAATTAGACAAACATATCAATCAGGTTTGTAAAAAAAATTTTGGCATTTATTTACCGTACTTAATATACTGCAGTTATTTTCTGACCACAACCTTCTATTGGCTGGTTTTTATGAGATAATTTGTGCATATCTAACATATGCTACCACAATATTGGGGCAGGAAAACACTTGCGTAGTTCCCTTACAAAGTAAACAATAGCACTATTTAGTTTTGACTAGAGATTAAAAGTATGTGTCTTTCAGTTAATTCTGTGACTATAATTAAACCAAGGTACTTAATGATCGAAGCTTTATAAACGTCTTTACATAGGTCTTTACATATAGTGTGTTTTTATCAGACAATTAGTGCAACAGTAATATAAACTATTTTGAAACTTGCATTTTTTTCTTAGACTGAAATTAATATATTTGTTTTCTCTACAAGTCACGTTTTATTTCCGGTGAACCACCATTTTATGGCATTCAGATTTTATTTAATTTGTTATTCTATTAACAAATTGTTAGGGCTTAAATAGGGTGTTTGAAATGTGTGGGATAAATATTCATGAAATGATTAAATAGGTAAAAATAAACAAACAAGTTCCTATTAAATGTGTCTTACTTCTCAGTTTGTCTATCTGTATGTGTGTTTAAAAAAAATTCCATCTCCTAAACGGTATTAGCTATAGTTTTGAAACTTGACAAGAATATTGAACTTCACACCCCCCAATATACTCTAAGAAGACAATATAATATTTGTACCCGTTTAAAAATGGCGGCCGTTTAAAAATTTTAATGCTAAATATCATCCTTAAACTCAATCAATGTTCATTCAACAGTGACTGATTTGCCAATTATCATCATGGCCATAATTATTTATCGCAGATAAAAACTGCATTTAGAATACCATTAGCTATTAATCCCTGTCCTAAAGGTCTTTATCAAACTCATTAATATTAAAACAGATAGAATCAGATATTGAGATGTAAAATTGAATCGTGAAAATAATCATAACTCATTAGTTGATAATTGTTTAATGTTTATCTATAGGACAATGAAGAAATATATAAATGAATTAGTACAGTATCAATTTATTACAGAAATAGCATACACAAAACGTAACGAATAAAATTAATTTAGACAATAAGTTTAGATTTGAATGTTTATAATGTGAATATCTATCAATGTTATGTTATGAATATAATTCGTACTTTAAATTTATGTAAATACGAGAATGTGAGAAGACGAGAATGACTGTATGTATGAAATACATTTTGTTTATGAAACTCAAACTTATTATTCGAACGGGACATTTTAAAATACATAAATTGTTCCTAAAAAACACATTATTTTCATTTATAAACGTTTATGAAGGTTAGAATTCAGCTTCCAGATTCTAAAATATTCTTCGAGGGATGCAAGATCGTTTGTGAATGTTTCTTCATTAGCTTTGAAGTCTTTGTGTTGGTAGGCTAAATCAATATCGTCTGCATATATAATTTTTCTTGACTTGGTGATTGGGATGTCAGCTGTATACACTTTAAATAAAATTGGAGCAAGTACGGACCCCTGTGGAAGACCATCAAAAGATTACTGTACCTGTAGCAGAGATCACTTGTTTTTTATTTATTTTTCATAATTATTATAATCTAATGACTTTTTGAGTTTTTTCTAAGTATAAACACAGCTTTTGTATCATTTTTAATTTAAATAATAGTAGCTGACAATAAACCATACCCTATGTATAAAAACATGTTTCAATGATAAAAAATTGTTCAGATAATGTAGTAAATCAATAAAATTAATGTAAATAAATGTTACTATGATCTAGACATGCAAAAACAAACTTATATCCCAAAGGGACCCTTTAAGGGAAACTTAAAGAAGTTTGGCATCTGCATGTCTAGAGTTTTAAACTTTATTATTCTTTTTACTTATTTTAAAGAATATAAGAAGCTTACAATATATTTCAAGATTGACATTCAATCACTTTCAGTATTTGGTTAACGATCCAGTTTACTAATTATAGTGTATTTTACAAGCGTTATTTTCAACATAGTTTCTAAAAATCTTCATTATTTTGTATAATTTACATTTAAGAGATGAGTACATTTTTATTGAGTTACATTGTTAATTTATTAGTGTACTTGTATATGAATAGCGTTGTTATTTCAGTCCATAAAGAAATACTATAAGAAACTGTTGTGATAGGTAAAACAAGAAAAGAATAATAGTTGTATCATATTAATATAAAAAAATTAACACATTTTTAAAATGTCTTCAATTTTACTAAATCTTCCAAAAACCAGTGTATTAGTCAAGTTCTGTTCAAAAATCATGACCAATATTGATTACTTTGTCTTTAGTTAATTTTTGTTCTAAAATATTAAAATTAGTTTATATTTTCACCGACTAATTACTACTTACTACTTGCAGAGATTACCTTGTGTATGTATTTAATTTATACGTTTTCCCTATATTTCGGAATAATATAACTTGCTTATATTTGCTGGTTTGCATGGATACTAAATGTTTAATAACACGTGTAGTGAGCTGAGTTGAATTCTTGAAAAACAGATCCTGTATATTGAATAAATATTTACACAGAATCTAAAATGAATTCCAATTAAGTATAATTTGTTTTATTTACACCATATATGTCGTTTTTATAAGCCTTTAATTTAATTTTCCGATATTTAGAAAGTATATATATAATGTATTCACGATAAACTGACTTACTTCATGATATATACTATTGTTTATTGTGAATAAATTACAACAAACTACTAAAGACCTTTAGATAATGAAAAAAATGTAATTATGAATGAAACTCAAGTTTAATTTTTTTCTCAATTTTATTTTCAACTAGACAAGACCTTTTTAATTAAAAAGTAAATATTATTTTAAAATATAAAAATACATCGAAAGCATTGACGTGTTCAGTTTAATGATATTTTATGTAAGTCTAGAGGTAGTAATAAATATATCAAAATGCACTTTAAAAATTTAATTAAAAATTTATCAATAATTTAAAAATTAATCCAAATACTAACTTTATTTACAATAGTTTAAACATTTTCTATTTTTACACACCTGAAATGTAGTGATTTATTTCGTTAAAATATTTATGTGAAGTTTCCGTAGAACAAGGTAAAGAGCACTTTTGGATAAATACTATAAAAGTATGAACTGACCAACAGTGTATAGGTATTTTCAAAAATACTATTACTTTTAATCTTTCCATATTATACTATTTACTATATTTTTTTACAATTTAATGTTACCAAATACATATTTACCTTAATACAGTTGTTTAGCAAGGACACTTAATTAACAAACCCGTAGTATTTAAATATTTTATCTATTTAAACTATTACTAAATATTATTGGCAATGCTTACATTACACTGAACACAAATTATGTTTCGGAGAGTTATCCACACAATGAAATATTTTTCGATCCATTTAAAATTTTGTAGTGGGATTCATGTATACGAAATATATGTTAAGTAAACTTTTTCGTAGAAATCCACAATATTTTACATTAAAATAGTATTATTTTGCGTATATATTAGAGGGGTTAAAGTGACCAGATAAAACATTATAACATAATAACAAATAAAATTTGAAGAGATTTATACATGGAAAGGATTTTGGAATGAGCGAAGTGTGTTTGGCCGGAAACCACAAAACACATAGGGCTCATGTTCAACACTAATACGATCAGCAGTACAAAACATAGGGCTCATGTCCATATACCCCTACATATCCAGGACCAACACGGTCTATATTACATCGTATAGGGCCCATATCCACCTACAACTACAAAAAAAGAACAAACAGGTTCTGTAATTCAACACATATGACTCATGTTTACCTACTCCCACAAAAAAAGGACAAATATGATCTGTGGTGCAGCTCAAATTGCTCATGCCCATACACCCTACATGGCCAGAACTAATACGGTCTCTAGTACATCACATAAGGGTGACCTACTCCTATATGGTCAATACTAATATGGTATGTAGTACAAGACATAGATCTCATGCCCCCTACATGGTCAGTACTAATATGGTCTGAAGTACAGCAAATACGGCTCATGTCCACCTACCCTTTCGTGGTCAGTACTGATATAAACTTTAGTACAACTTATAGTACTAAAGTTCGTCCTCGTACATCTAAGTGGTCAGTACTAATGCGATATGTAGTTTAACACATAGGCTCATGCCTATTTAAACCTACATTTTCAGTACTATACGATATGTACTTCAACACAGAGGGCTTATGTCCTCGTACACCTACATGGTTAATACTAATATGATATGTAGTTCAACACTTAGGGCTCATGCCCATCTACCCTTACATGGTTAAAACTAATACGATCTGTAGTACAAAAGATAGAGCTAATGTCTATTTACACCTACATGGTCAGTACTAATACGACATGTAGTTCACTACTTAGGGCTCTTGTCCTCGTACACCTACATGGTCAGTAATAATACGATATGTAGTTCAAGACATAGGGTTCATGCCCATCTACCCTTACATGGTTAGAACTAATACGATCTGTAGTACAACAGATAGAGCTAATGTCTATCTACACCTACATGGTCAGTACTAATACGACATGTAGTTCACCACTTAGGTCTCGTGTCCTCGTACACCCACATGGTCAGTACTAATACGATATGTAGTTCGACATAGGGCTCATGCCCATCTACCCTTACATGGTTAGAACTAATACGATGTGTAGTACAGCAGATAGAGCTAATGTCTATCTACACCTACATGGTCAGTACTAACATGATATGTAGTTCAACACTAAGGGATCATGTCCTCGTACACCTACATGGTTAATACTAATACGATATGTAGTTCAACACTAAGGGATCATGTCCTCGTACACCTACATGGTTAATACTAATACGATATGTAGTTAAACACATAGGTCTCATGCCCATCTGCCCCTAAATGGTCAGTACTAATACGATATGTAGTTAAACACAATGTCTCATGCCCATCTGCCCCTACATGGTCAGTACTAATACGACATGTAGTTCAACACTAAGGGATCATGTCCTCGTACACCTACATGGTTAATACTAATACGATATGTAGTTCAACACTAAGGGATCATGTCCTCGTACACCTACATGGTTAGTACTAACACGATATGTAGTTAAACACATAGGTCTCATGCCCATCTGCCCCTAAATGGTCAGTACTAATACGATATGTAGTTAAACACAATGTCTCATGCCCATCTGCCCCTACATGGTCAGTATTAATACGACATGTAGTTCAACACTAAGGGATCATGTCCTCGTACACCTACATAGTCAGTACTAACACGATATGTAGTTCAACACTTAGGGCTCATGCCCATCTGCCCCTACATGATCAGTACTAACACGATATGTAGTTCAACACTTAGGGCTCATGCCCATCTGCCCCTACATATTATTTTTCAATTAAACTTTAATACTTTTATAATAAAAAAATATTGTATTTTACTTCTTATATGTTACTGTTTCTAATTATAACTAATAAATTTAAGGGAAATAAACTAAACGTAATTTAAGACTCCGATTGCAAAAAACATAAATTGATGGATAAAAATGGTCACCTTCATGAAAAACCCCACTCAGGTAAAAAATCATAAAAAAATACTCAAATAAGTCTCGGTGGCCACAATCTGTATCCCAAATGAAGAGCTACTGGCTCGTAAAATCACAGTCCATTACCTGAGACCGTATCCCAAATAAGGGCATGACGATTTTTACGTTCATCCACTCGGAATCAGTAGTTCCTGATTCTATTGTAGAGTAATATTTGTTTAATATTATTTGAACTTTTTATATTACGTTTTTAGTATTCAGTCCTTATTAATTAATTTTTTTTATGTTTGTATCAAAACTGTATATGCATTTCAGCCTTAAAAAATTATAATAAAATTAAAATTAATAGCAAAATATCACTATATGCCTACGTGACAATTCAAACCCATTCCAAATTTAAATAAATGCATCTGATGTGTGGACCATAAGGCCTACACTATTGTAAGTTTTTAATTTTTTCCTTTAAACTTAATTGGAATGAATTGTAGTTTGTTTTTTCAAGACTTTTTGTTAAATATCAACAATTATTATATTATTTTTTAAGTAAGTAAACCGTGTACATAGTTGATTTATTATCTATAAATTTACTGTACCAATATACAATATACCATAATTAATAATGGTAGACTCCACTTATAGTAATCATTACTGTGCAAGAAGTGAAGTAGTATTTTTCGTGAAGAGATTTGTTATATGATCTGTAATTTTATTAAAAATGTACAACACTTCAACTGTTTTAAAAACAAACATAGTTTTGACAGCTAAAAACCCCTTCTTCATCCTGTGTTACTTATTACCCAATCCTACATATCGCAAGAGAATCATTCCCCGCTCAATATTTGGTGTGCGTTATGTACTATATTTCGATTTCATGTTGATGAAATGTCCGATTGTTTACAAATAATTAAAAACCACATAATTCCTGTAACATAGAAATTATGTGATTTTACAATTATGATATGTTTTGTACGAAATTGCACAATAGTGTATTCACCTTAATGGAGAGTGATTATGACTCATTTTTTATGCGTTGCTACATTGGTAGACCAAGCAGATATTTCTGTAAACAAGTTATTATTAGTATCAGTAGTTTTAATTTTGTAATACTCGCTACAAATAGACTAAACGATTTTGAAACAATCACTTGATTATTTGTTTGAAATTCAAGTGATTATTTTTTTGACCATCACGTGATTATTTGTTTGACCTTCACATAATTATTTGTTTGACCTTCAAGTGATTATTTGTTTGACCTACACGTGATTATTTGTTTGACCTACACGTGATTATTTGTTTGACCTTCACGTGATTATTTGTTTGACCTTCAAGTGAATATTTGTTTAACATTCACGATTATTTGCTTGACCTTTACGTGATTATTGTTTGACCTTCACATGATTATTTGTTTGACCTTCAAGTGAATATTTGTTTAAACTTCACGTGATTATTTGCTTGACCTTCACGTGATTATTTGCTTAACCTTCACGTCATTATTTGTTTGATCTTCAAGTGATTATTTGTTTGATCTTTAAGTGATTATTTGTTTGACCTTCACGTGATTATTTGTTTGACTTTCACGTGATTATATGTTGACCTTCACGTGATTATTTGTTTGACCTACACGTGATTATTTGCTTGACCTTCACGTGATTATTTGTTTGACCTTCACGTGATTATTTGTTTGACCTTCACGTGATTATTTGTTTGACCTTCACGTGATTATTTGTTTGACTTTCACGTGAATATTTGCTTGACCTTCACGTGATTATTTGTTTGATCTTCAAGTGATTATTTGTTTGACCTACACGTGATTATTTGTTTGACCTTCGCGTGATTATTTGTTTGACCTTCACGTGATTATTTGTTTGACCTTCACGTGATTATTTGTTTGACCTTCACGTGATTATTTGTTTGACCTTCAAGTGAATATTTGTTTGACCTTCACGTGATTATTTGCTTGACCTTCACGTGATTATTTATTTGATCTTCAAGTGATTATTTGTTTGACCTTCACGATTATTTGTTTAACCTTCACGTTATTATTTGCTTGACCTTCACGTGATTATTTGTTTAACCTTCATATGTATATTATTTTTACTGGTTTATATTTATTTGTTATTAACATAAAAGAAACACAAATATGTGAAATATAATACTACCAATATCAAATTGCTTGGATAGTTTGTACAAGTAATGTTTTATCTTAATAATCATATCAGGTAATATTATACCCATCGGGTAAGGTACGGGAGGCATTATGAAAGTGATTCCCTAAAGTGGGTACTTTCGTAATGAGCTCCCCCCCAACCCTCACTATCGGCACATCTTTACTTCCTCTGGTCTCCTACAGTATTGGTTTTATGAAGAAGCTTCACTTTTTTATAGTCAAGATCATCTCTTCCGTTAATTATAGCTCGTAAGATGTCTTATTCTTTGTAGTTGTTCACCAGAATGTATACAATTTAACTTAAATTGAAATTAATTGTGTCGTTGGGATATTTTAATTCTTATATTTTTTGTTGGACATTTCCAACGAATCAGTGTTTTATAACTACGCAATATTTCGAGAGGTTAGAAACGAGAGGAATCTCTTATTTCTCGAAACCTCGTGTAGTTATAAAACAATGACTCGTTGGAAAATTCCAACAAAACTTGAAAATAATTTAAACTAAATTTTAATGTAAATTAAAATATATATGAAATATAATGATACTCAGGAAATAGTCGATTACTGCCCTGTGGTATATATTGATAAATAATTAATGTTTATTTATTTATTGTGCAAAACAGCACCTACGCATATAAGAAGGAAACAAACACTTTTCAGAGAGTTAAAAAAGTTCCTATCTACCCCACATTTCCTCATTTTACAAGATATCCCACTGTGTGCTGGGTCTTAAATACTAAAAACCATCTCTTTGGCTACTATAACTCTCAGCTAATCCAACAAGACCAACTCTCTTAGCAAAACCAACTGAACGTTTGACTTTCAATATGTTTGACGGTCAAATTAAGTTTCTGTTATCAGACCTTATGACCACCATGGGTGGAATGTAATATGTCGAGTCTCTTTCACATGGGTGTGGGAAATATAAGTGTGGAAACACTTATATCTCCAGTTATACAACACTACTGCAAATATAAGTTGGATGGCAAATTATCAGCCATGAGATTGTGGAGTCGACATTCAAATTACGGATCACATTGATAATTATGGCCTATTAAGTTATTTTCAGGGGGGTTTGGCTCGTCTTTATTCAATATGACTTGCAAGTTTTGAATAGTTACGAAACCTGAACTCTCTAGGCCAGTATATATTTATTGACTTTTTCTCATTCATTTTATTTATTTATATACTAAATCATAGTAATCGTTATATTTAGAACTAGTGCTAAGAGATACGATTTACTCATATCCCAGAACTCATCGTTGGTCCAATTTATTATTAAGCTGGTGTTTCTACGTTTATGATGAGTACGAGTTTGATAAATGTGGATTTTAGACTAATAATACATGCTTTATAGTGAAAAATTAATAAATAAATTGGTATACGTAATTGGGCCTCTTGCTAGCCTAACGGTTAGCACTCCTGATTTCAATTCAGGAGGTTGCGGTTTCAAATCTCGGGAGGTCCAACTAGATTTAGCTTGATGGGTTTGGACCACTGTCCCATAACAACGTATGAATATTCGATATACAGTGCCACTAGCGTTGAATTAAAAATATAAAATAACACTTCATCAACAATGGGTAGCCACAGTTAATCAGCTGATCACTTTTAAAACTTATTCCACTGTATATGTTATTCTATAATTGAAATATACAAAAATAATTTCTTTAGTTAAACAGTACTAATTAAGATTATAAAATATTATTTGATTACCTACGTAATGATAATTTAAAATAAGTATGCTCTCAATGACAACCAGTTTTATCTTCTTTATTGTATTTAAAATGTGAATAATTATTAGTTTGTTTTGTCTGTGAATGTATTTTATGTTATATGGATTCCAGGAATGTATTTTAAGAATGATATCTCGGGACTATTATTTATGATGTATCATTACCAAAACATCAAATTAAAATATAATTCTTTTAGAATGATAAAATCCTTCAAAGAGAACATGACCACAAATCATAAGAACCCTTTATCAAAAATATAAATGTCCTGAGAGGGACGCATCAATTGACTAATGTCTCAATATATTCCGCACAGCCACATAACATGACATAACAATGCTTGTTGTGTATTTGAGTTTCACAGCTCATATAACATCCGAAATACAAATGTCCTAAGCCCACACTTGACTAATGCTAGAATACATTCCGCACAGCCACATAACATGACAAACAATACTTCTTGTGTGTATAGGTTTCACCGGTCATATAAGATTCGAAATAAAAATGTTCAGAACGAGACGCACCAGTTTACTAATGCCTCAATACAATCCTCAGAGTAACACGTCTTGATATAACAATAATTGTATGTATGTAAGATGTATTTTTATGCTCAATATTCCATTACTATAAAACCGCTAATAAATAAAAAAATTTTAAAATGAGAAAGCTAAAATTATTTAAATATTTTTTTATATAAAAATCTACTCAATCGTACATTCCTGTTTTATGATAATATTTGAAATCCTTCCCAAAATATAATAAAACTACTAAATTACTTGTTACTATTCTATATTTCTCAGTATTTTCCATATTTTCATACTTAGTTATAAGTATAAATCATATAAGACACGTCAAATACGTAAATTATCTTATAAAATTTTTTATATAATATATTGTATAAAATAAGGTGTTGAGTGACAGGTCCCACCTTAGATTATGTGACTATATCGAATAAAGGTTCAGCAGAAACAAAGACATTGATTCCCAAAGGGAACAAGAAGATATTAAACACCTCTTTTCTAAGGTACACTTTTATAACATTGTTTTTGAATAAAGGATTATTTTGTTCTAGTCATGTTTCGAGTTCTTTTTATCATTTAAACAATTTTTTCCGGAAAAATTCAACGGAAAATACTGTGTGAGGTGGTAAGAGAAGTACGAGTGCAAAAAGGGTGTCAACAGGGCGGTGTTTTGTCACAGCACTCAACAAGCATGGATTGTATGCTTACGTACGATTGACGATATAGTGATCCTAATAAGAGGTAAATACATGGAGACATGCCTCGACCATTGTCCATGGAGGGGCTATCTGTTCACCCTGGTAAAACCGTTATGTTACCATTCACAAATAAAAGGAACGCGGAGGTTGTCAGAGTACCAAGAATCTTTGGAAACTGTGTCCAGGTGTCTAAGGAAGTTAAGTATCTGGGAGTATGCCTGTATGACAAACTTACCTGGAGTAGACACCTCACTCACGTCATAGACCACTCTCGGACCACATTGATGAGGCTGAGGCGTACCTTTAGATGCACGTGGGAATTGAACCCTCAGTTGGTACATTGGCTTTATACGAGGATCGTTAGACCGATGCTTGTATATGGAGCCATTATTTGTTGGCCCAAGGTCCAACAAGTCACTGCTGTAAAAAACCTAAATAAGGTGCAGCGGTTAGCTTATTTGGATACTTCGGGCATTTAAGGGTAAACCCACAGCTGCAATGGAAGTGCTGCTAAGTCTGCCCCCCCCCCACTCTTGACATTTTTACCATGGGAGAGATAAGGCTTGTTACATATAGGCTCCAAACCAGCGGTTGCTGGCAAGCTCACTATGCCAGTAAGCATACCGAAATCTCTAACATTCTACAATAGTAGAAAAGATCTAGAGATGTGTTCGAATAAGATACCTAGACTAACCGATTTTGACAAACCCTATCGTATCGTCATTGGCGATAGAAAATGTTGGGAACAAGGTGAATCAATCGCAATGAAGAACGCGATCACGTGGTACACAGATGGCTCACGAACCATCCTTGGGTTTGATTACATTGTCTATGATGCCAGGTCAAAAACTGAGCTCAGTTGTAGCCTTGGCAAACTGGCTACGGTTTTTTATGCTGCCATAACTGCCTGTGCTCAGGCAAATATATTTGGGCCTTAGGGGAAAAACAATCTATCTGAACTCAGACAGTCAAGCGTCAAAGTTTACTTGCGTCATACGATTGTACCCCGAGTCTAGTTTGGGACTGTCACAGGGTTCTTAAAACGCTGTTGCGTTCCAATAGGGTAATCCTGTCATGAGTATACCAAGTCACACCGGGGTACTGGGAAACGAGAGGGCAGACCACTGTGCCAGTAAAGGCACTGAAGAACGTCTCGTTGGCCCAGAGCCGGCATGCCGGATTCTTACAGTCTCGCCATGAGGGTTGCTCTACATGGTTCGCCGGCAAGTTCCAAGAGACCAGGGAGGCAAGCCAAGGAGGTCCTGTTGGGGCCGTCGTACTTAAATACGGCTGAAGCTCTTTCTCTTGCAATATCAGAACTCCGAGGGAGTTTTATAACTAGACACTGGACGTTTCGGGCACACATGAACAAGATGGGGTTCCCAACCCTATTCTCTTGTGTAGGAAATGTGGGGAGGAGGAGGAGTCTGGAAGGCACATCCTCTTTCACTGCCAATATGGGCACATCCTCTTTCTGTACGTGTATGGGCGGGGCCGTTACCAGGTTTGAAGCCTGGCCCTCCAAATATAGTAAACAAATATTCAATAAGTTGTTATTTGAAAATAATTTAAGCAGTTACAGTTAGTAAAATATTATTTACGTGAATCTTGTCAACTACTTACTCTATATCACTTAACTTTCTTGTTAAAGAGTTAACAAGAACAAAGCAGGTTCTAGCATACAGACCAGGTGCAGAAAATGTGTACATCGAAACGATTATTATAGCATACAGACCAGGTGCAGAAAATGTATACATCGAAACGACTATTTTGCATCGATCTTGGCCAAGTTGAGTTTGAGATAGAGTTAAAGTTTATACAGTAGTGTTCAGCCAAGTGGCCTGCAATGTTAAGCATTGACCTGCTCATATTTAATATTTAAAAATTATCAAACACATAATGACGGCCCACTAATAAAGAGTTTTGGATTCAATACTATCTTAGGATCACTCCTAAATAGTTTATAGTTAATGAAATGACATTTTTATTATTAGTATGATTAATAACATTGCATATGTTATTCTGAAATTAATATTATTATTTAGATTTTCGGCAATAAATCTATAGTTTAATATATCGTTTATATTTTTGGTAAATATTCTACCTTCAATAAAACTGTTATTAATGCTATTACAAAGATCCATGTCATAGCAAATCTTTTATGACTTTAACCTTTTTTCATAAATCTCCTCTTACCATAAGGGCCCTAACTTCGTCTTTCTGTAGACATCTTACAAATAAAGAAATTCTATATAAATATATATATATATATATATATATATATATATTTATATATCTATTATTTCCTAGGAAGGCTTATTATAGAGAAGGGTTTCATCACTTATGTGTCCATTATAATCAACCTCCTACTATGAACTAACAAGCTCATTTCAAGGACGTTACGGCAACCTGGAAGCCCCGCTGGACTTGTTCACTTCCTAACTGAACTCCTGCACGCAACCCTAACTAATGTGTGAATTGAATCATTAGCATTTAATTATGGCTAAGTATAGTATGTAAACAAAAAGACGAGACTAACATAATACTTGGATTTTATTATCTTACTTTTACGTATTTTCACATTTTAATAAATATAACCAGTATATGTATTTTTTCAGAAAATAAATTCGTTTAGCGATAAACTACTGAGCTCTTGCATTCAACATTTCAGTGAACTGAATATAAAATAAAATAAAACCAAATCCAACATAATGAGTTTTTGCCTGCGACAGCAGTAGCTCCAATCTCAACCATGTCTTCGTGGATGACACTCTTTTAGAGGTGGTAAATTCAACAAATTCCTTGGAATGCTCCTTGATAGAGGACTGACTTGGGATGACCATATTGACCACGTTTGTGGTAAAATTGCTTCAGGCATATATGTGTTCTTACATTCTTACATATGAGACGCGGACACAACGTTGTTGGTATTTTAAGGCGAATATGAATGGTTATATGAGTGTAGGATGAGTGTGGGTGAGTGTAGTATGGTTACTAACAGAGTTCAACTGTTCCTCAGATAGGGCAATTTATTAATAGCCCAACAGCCAGGGCAACTAATGGACTTACAGCTTTACGTGGAATCCGAACCACGTAGTGCTGGTCTGATTTTCAGCTAATTGACAAGCCTGATACTCAGTTATCTCCCCATCACAACACCCGCACAATGATCACCACCCAACCTGGACACCCCAGACTTCTCTAGTGGTGTCCACACCTATAGCAACCATCAAGCGGACGCCATGTCGGTATTAAGAGAACCGAGCATCCAACCTATCACCTACAATCTCCCATACACTTTGTCCCCATGTAGCTGGATTACAGCACTGCGCCACCAGTGTTGCGCAATCTTGCAAAGTTCTGTTCCTCTAGTGTCTTACTCATGGCCTACTATGGCATGGTGTTTTCATATCTGGAATACGGAGTGAGACTTTCGGGAGGTTGTGCAAAAAGCAAAATTGAAAGGGTTTTTAAACTTCAAAAAAAGGCTGTCAGAATGATTGCTAAGTTGAACCACAGAGAGTCATGTCGTAATTCTTTTAGGGAGTTAAAATTACTGACTTTACCTTGCCTTTACATGTATGAGGTGATACTATACTGAGATCACGTTCTTCCTTGATTCGTGGCAGGAACACACTAGAGGCAGGGACAACCTCCGAACACAGCAACACAGATTGGCACTATCAGACCACATGCCACATCAGGTTGGTGTCAGACTAATCAACACTGAAGAATTTTCAATTAACAAACAAAATCAATTCAAAACTCGACTTAGGCACCTCTTGATGTCTAAAGCTTTCTATTCTGTGGATGAGTTCATGATGAGTCGCTGGGATGATTAAACAGCAGGACAGTAAGGCAGTATGATTGTGGCTGTATGAATGTTAGTAATATGTATGTGAATGTGGGGTGAATGACCATTTGTTGTCTAGTTTTAGAATTTTAACTCATTTTAAATATTTATGTATATAATATTGACGATTGCATGACATGTTAAAAATTTTTACTACGCAATAAAATAAAATTAAAAAAAGTAGTTGGAGGGTTAGCCGTTTTATCTTATGTACGAGGGGCTTCTTGTCCCAAAAAATATCATTTATTTCATTACAAAGAGGTATACAATAACATACACAGAGCATTTACATCGAACCCATTACTAAACATCGATCGTTGCTAAGTTGGAGATGGGATTAAAGTCTAATACAGTTGTTATTACTTTAATCCTTTATAATTTTAACTAACAGAAAAATGCAATGTTAAGCATATTTTATTTTTCATATTTATTATTTTAAACATTTAATGACTGTATACTATTAATAAATTAAGGTTATAACTATCTAGTAAGCCCTTTTAAATCGTTCCTATTATATTATTTAAAATATATTAATTTCATTATTAATAAAATTAAATAATTTATTCTGAATTGGCCTTGGCTATTTATTTTTTACTAGCCATACATATATTATTTCATTAATAATTTGTGGTAACTATTATACCATCATGAACGCTCTTATTAAAGCTACAGTTTTTACTTTAAACAAATGTTTAATCTTATTATTCTCTACGATATCATGTTAAAAATAAATTTTTCATTCTTTACTTGTACAATGTATGTAATCAACCCCCTACTACGAACTAACAAGCTCGTTTCAATGACGTCGCGGCAATCTGGAAGCCCAGCTGGGTTTGTTCACCCCCTAACGGAACTCCTGCACGCAACCCCTGGCTAACTAGAATGTGAAAATGGAGGGTTAGCAATAAACTGTAAGTAAACGTATTAAGTATAAAATGGTAATACTAACATAATACATTGACTTACTAAGCAATTGCTAAATTTTTTCGTGTTTCAATATACGAGCCGTTAGTTGTCGTTTTTCTTCTAAAGGCCATATTTAAAAAGCTCACTACAAAGATATATTCTTGGCTCTCAAAACAATGTTTGTTGAGAATAATAAATAAAACAATAACTAATTTAAGATAGTCTTCTTTAGAAACTGAAGGCTACATCAATAGTAGGCATATTACTTATAAGTATGTACAATATTCAAACACAATCAAATTGAAATCATCTTATAAATTGAAACATTCAATTGAACATTCAAATTGAAATTATTCAATACCACCGTACGTGTATGGGTGGGTGGGTGGGTCAATTCTACCATACGTTTATGGGTGGGTGGGTGGGTCAATACCACTGTACGTATATGAGTGGGTGGGTTATGATAATTTCAATTTGTAAGATGATTTCAATTTGATTGTGTTTGAATATTGTACATACTTATAAGTAATATGCCTACTATTGATGTAGCCTTCAGTTTCTAAAGAGGACTATATTCAGTTAGTTATTTTTTTATTTATTATTCTCAACAAACATTGTTTTGAGAGCCTAGAATATATCTTTGTAGTGAGCTTTTTAGTATGGCCTTTAGAAGAAAAACGACAACTAACGGCTCGTATATTGAAACACGAAAAAATTTAGCAATTGCGTAGTAAGTCAATGTATCATGTTAGTATTACCATTTTATACACTGCCAATATATAAGTATGGGTGGGCGGGTGGGTCACTGCCAATGTATGTGTATGGGTGGCGGGTGGGTCACTGCCAATGTATGTGTATGGGTGGGCGGGTGGGTCACTGTCATTACCTCTGTATGTGTATGGGGTGGGTGGGTGTGTCATTGCCTCTGTACGTGTATGGGTGGGTGGGTGGGTCATTGCCTCTGTACGTGTATGATAGGGTTCATGTATGTATGTGAAGTATCGCTGATGTATTGTTGTGGATACGTGTGGAAACAATCAATACTACTGTACGTGTATGGGTGGGTGGGTGGGTCAATACTACTGTACGTGTACATAACCTCAACCAACACGTTTGGATTAAATATTGCACTTACAGGCAATAAAAATGTTAACAAAAGTGCAAAAGTATATGGGTGGGCGGGTGGGTCACTGCACCTGCCTGTCCATGCGCCAGTTATCCTTTCATTCAGAAATTGCTTATGCTTATGATAATCCGTACAGAGCGACAATGGCAAGAATATTGCTCGGATACGAAGATACGTTGATTAATAGAATCTCATTAAAAATATTAAATTACATTCTTTTTCCAAAACAGAACAATATTAATACTGTATTGAGACTAAAGAAAAAAGTAATTATCCTCTTTCTTTAATAATGTGTACGATATGTCGTTATGTATGTTAGTACATTAATAATGTGTACGATATGTCGTTATGTATGTTAGTACATTAATAATGTGTACGATATGTCGTTATGTATGTTAGTACATTAATCGTATTAATTAAACGTAACAAATCTAAACTGTTGGTTCTTTGTTGTATGGAATATAATATTACTAATGAACTTTGTATACTAAAATATAAATGTTGTTTTACGACGAAATGGCCCGAGAATAGGATTTTATTCCAGCTTTTAAAGTAAAAGACGAACACGTTTTCAGTAACGTTAACAACTTAATGGGAAGCTCCACAAAGTACCGGTTGATGATCATAAACTGAGGATACCGAACCAAGCAATCATAAAGCTGCTTTGATGTGAAGATATAATATTGCCACTGTACATCAAACTCCTGAACAACTAACTTGTTAGGACTTTCATTCTAAATAGTATTTCCACAAGCAGATTACTAAGAAGTTTACATTCGTATCAATATACTAACTACCATTAAATTTATATTTTTTATAAACCTTACTTAATATTTAAATGGTAGTAGTTTTTATGTTCTTTTTATTACATTTGTAGTCTCTATGTGGTATATTAGATGCAGATAGTTGACAAGTGTAACAGTTTGTAAGAGGCCTGTCAGGATGTCAGATAGCAGTTTACAAGCAACAAACTCTTAAACCTTAACATCAGCTCTTTGTTCGTTAAGCCACTTCCGCTGTAGAGCTCCAGGCACTTCCGGCTTGCTTTGTGTTCAGAGCTATTAGAAGAGCGCAGTTTTCAAGTAAATTACTGGGATAGTTAATTTTTTTACTTGTGTAAGAGAGGATTCCGTATCCAAAAGTATCGGAGAACTGTTATCGATTAAAAAATTCTCATAATTTAGTGTTTTTTAATAGTTTTCAAAATTAGCAGATGTCCAAATTTTTGTTCATGTCACGCTTTTTGTCACTTTAAGAGCTTTGACATGATATACATGTTGACCTTATTTTACATTTAAGTTTTCCTCCGACTCATCTAGATCCGTCCTTTTGAGGAGATAGAAATTATATGATATAAAATAGAAGTTATTATGCCCTTTATTGATGTCCATAATATATATTTTATTAAGAATACCTTTTAAAATATTATTTATTCCAATCCAGACTCATTTCATACCGACGTTACTGATATTTGAAAAATAATTTAAATGAGTGTTTTTTTATAAACGAATAATTATTTTTAGGTCGGGTTTAAGGCCGTGTGGTTATCTCTAAAGGACCTTTCAATTTAAGTAGACATCAACATAAACTCCTTTTTAACATTTACTTATGACGCTTTTTCATAAGCCATCCCCTATAATTGATGAGCAATTTATAATAGTTAAACATAAATCCATTCTATAATCGTTTGTCACCATTTATATAAATGTTCCAGAAAT
The DNA here is from genome assembly GCA_035578905.1 of Stictocephala bisonia. NCBI lineage: Eukaryota > Metazoa > Arthropoda > Insecta > Hemiptera > Membracidae > Stictocephala > Stictocephala bisonia. The sequence goes on from JAQJVL010000298.1 coordinate 301,687, forward strand.
AAAAAAGTATTATATCCACATGTTCGTCAACTGTTAGCTTCCCTTTCATCGTCATTGAGTTATGACAAGTAATGAAGTCAGTTTGTGGGTATTCATGTAGCTAATATGACCATTTTGGGTAAACACGTACATTCATCCAAACCATAATATCAGAAGTCCCACTTCTCTGCGTCCAAACTTCAAATTTACCATAAGAGAAACGCGTGAATCAAAATCTAAAACTATACTATGGAATGGCTCCCTTTTATTTTTACGTAACTGGTATCATTATTCAACTTGTTAATTCTATATTCTAAATTCTTCACGAAGTTTTGAAGCTCATTTACTAGACGACGCTTTGTTCTTTTATTTTTGAACAAATGTTTCAGCAATTATATGAAAAATAAAATATCTTATTAAAAAAGAACTATTAAAAAGAACTTCTTCAAAATATAATTAAAGTTAACAAGTTGATAAAAACCATAAAACAAACAGACCAACACATTGCTTGATAATTAGCCTTTTATATTAAAAAGATAAAATTATTAAAACATAAAATAACGTAAGCCAGTAGTAAATTTATCTGTGGAATATTAATCGAATAGCCGATGGGTCAAATTATTGAATATTGAAAATCTTGGTGACCTAATGCAAATACTGACTGCATACATAGAATGTGCAATGCATATATTCATTTCACATGTTGGAGTCAATATTATTTACGGAGAGTGGGCTACGCGTATTTATCAAAGCTTCTACACAGATGTCACTTAAATGAAAATATCATTTGGCCTTCTAATTTGCGACTGAAATTATTTTATTTACCCCACGCGCTCTACGGATTTGTCAACTAACAAATACACCGTTAAGATGTGTTTCCTTTATAGTTAGTCTGTAATTATTCGAATTTGTCGAAAAAAAATATACAATTAGTGATTGACAGATGATATTTATTTATTTTCTTTTACATCACATGAAGTACGATCAGTTATTGTACCACAAGCTCAACACCAGGGGCACTTGATTCACTCTGTAGCTACCACATTTAACTATATTAATTGGAACATTTTCGACATTGATCGGAACAATGTTCCCTCAAAGATGATAGTAAACAAGTTTAAATGACTATTTAGGTTATAACAATATATCTTTATTCACCATTGACAGATACAAAGAATTCTTATCTGTTAAATTACTTAATACTACAATTCATCTTAACTCTAAAACTAAGCAGCAATAGATAATAAACATCTTGACTTTGTCTTAAGCAGTGTTATTTATATGACATTAAATTGTTTGAGAGGCTATATTATTTGACTGGGTCATCCTTTGGACCTCAGGTTTGCTCTTGTATTTTACAAACAGATATCTTTTTAAATGAGGTATAACTCGAGGTAGGCTTACATTTAAAATGCGAAAAACAAGTAAAATATGTCCAAATGTTTGGTATAGGGACATGTATATAACTGCAAAGTTGAATTACATTTCTTTCAATGGTTTTGAAATTAATAAATGAATCGTCTGGTATCAAAACTGTCTACATCACTTTGGCGTAACTTTTCAGGAAACACAAAATATTGCATAGCTGTAAAATTGAATAAACTTAAAAAATTTGTTATTTAGCCTAGCTTGAGAAATGTAAACAGTGCAAGAAAGTGGCAACGCTGTAATTTTTTATTTTTCGAATAATCAGTGATTTAATTCTTGATGTAGTTGGTTTTGATCTAAACCTACTGGATGTACTTATTTTTGCAACTAACTTTAAAGATGTAGATCCTTTTGAAAATAGCCTTTTCGGATGTAGCTGGTTTTGAAATAAAACTTATAAATAATGGTGTAAAAATGGGTTTAATTACGAAAATTAATTATAAAAACTCAATTTTATTATTAAAATACCTCAATTTGCATATCTTATACATTTTTGTTATGAAATGGGGATTTTTAATAGCAAAAATTATAAAATCTAAATTATAATTAGGAAAACCCATAGCATTTCATATGTTGATGAATAAAATTATTGTTAATTTCTTACAAAACCAACACAGATTCTTCTAAGTCATTATTATATTACACAAAGTGGAATGTCTTCATCATCCATAGCAGGGCCATTGTTCTTGTCTTCTGTCTTTGTAAAAGGACAACAAATTCAGAAACCACAAATCTTCACCAAAGTGCTTCACCAACAATTTACTAACATCTTTTACTTTTAAATTATTTACAGGAACTCCAGGGGGGAATCTGATTTGGCATATTCATCTTCTTATACTTCAATCCTGCTTTAAAAATACTTTGCTGTTGACCATAAGTGCCATTGAGCAGGTGGCCGTAGAACATTCGATACAGCTTCTTTCCAATCAAGATTATTTTCAGCAAGTGTACCACTGTTCCAAATTTAAAAAATAGGTCAATATATTCATTGGGGGAAACAATGGTGTTATGTTTCTTTATTTTCTTTTCCATCAGAGCAAATATTGATCTAATGCCAAAAAGGAATGCCCGACCATTGGGAAAAAGTATTCTATGCACTTTACATTCATTGGACTATTATCCAAAAGTCATTTTCCTAACACTTCAATCATGTAATGATTTTTATTTTGGCCACCGCACCCATCGGAAGCCAGCCGGATCACTTTAACATTGTCTGGTATATCCAGATTGCATACCAGACAATGTTTATTCAAGACATTGTTTATACTGACAAGAAGTGGGAAGAAAAAAGAAACTATTCCTACTTCAGATTTGTTGTATTGTGTACATAAGCTGTTACTTCATGAAACCTCAACTTTGTTTTTTTACTAAGTAAATTGTGTATTGTACAGTGATGACTATTTTACGCTGAATTATAAAGGGTTGAGTGAGGTAGTCTTTTATTTAAATTTGTGCTTTAACAAAATAAAATATAGGGCCATTTTATTTCTATAGATTTAAATATACTGATGAGTTTATTTCATTCAAAGTTTTACTGTACTGATTTTCCTCCCAATGGTACATATATACATTGTCTTTTGTAACCTTACATTTTGAACTACCTACAACTATTGCCAGGTTATACTTATAAATTTGTCCTGAGTAGTACGCACTCTGATCCTGAACACGTGGCAATACCTGATTTTTCTGGCAATCAAAGCTGATTGTTAGTAGATCATCTCTCGATTCCTGAAGGTATGTGTAAAAAGCCTTAGCTTTTAGTTTATGAACTCGTCATAAAGGTTTGTTTACGTTCTGGGTCAGTTGAATATTTTATCCTTTCTCGAAGGGAAATTCAAGTACTGCATTCATCAGTGCTTGGTTTGCCAAATCCAATATTAAAATTGTGTCTAAAAACATACCTAAAATAACTGTCTTTAACCTTTAGGTCATTGTCTGTCACTTCGTTATTCTACATTTTCCATATTCTTTTAATATTAAGAACAGAGTCCAAATAAACTCTACTAAAAGTTTTACTACGACACTAATGAGTCTCAATGGCATTAAATAATAATCTTTATGAATTCCAGAACTTGGGTTTTCCAGAATCTTTATGATGTCTTCTTAGGATGGAATAGAATTATTTTTCTGTCTCCATCTCTATTTTCCTTTGGCATTAACCCGAATTTAAAAAAACCGATGTACAACACCCCTCACGTGGCTTTGAGAAACTCTGATAGTGTCTATGAACGCTTTCTATCAACCTGAAACACGCTCTTTAGTAGAATGCTAATAAATGAAATATTTCACAGTCATACATTTCTTCCACCTAGAGTTATCAGTCGGTCTAAATTGTTTAGGAACATTGCAATCAGTGTATTTTAAAATAAAGCTGTCTTGTTTGGTTTTCAGTTCAGATATCTTCCCACTGTTATTATAAAAAATCCCGTAAAACTTAGTTTGATTATTAACTGTTATCCCCTTGCTTCTGTAAGCACCTTGTTTTTTCCCATGACCATAAGCTATTGGTTTGGGTGGTTCACAAAGCTCATATCAGAAAGCAACTCCAGAACATTAGAGATGCAAGGAGTTGAACATTTTTAGGCCTATTGTTATTAATGTTAATGCACTCGTACAGACCAGACGACTCAAATACCCTCCACATAACCTAATACTATGTAACATTATTTTTATAGTACAGCATTTAGGCCTAAACATATACATAGCAACGACAGTCAAAACCTATTGTAACAAACTAACCTAAAACCTAGGCATACCTTTGTTTTTTTTTCTATTTGGACCATTTCCACATTTCTTCACGCCTAGGCCATTTTCTTGATGATTCTGTGTTCACAACAGAGTGTATTTCCATCTTTACAAACTATTAAAATAATAATAAAAGCACAACTTATCAAACCTTTATAAATACGTTAAAATTACATTAAGCCACAGCAGTACAGCACGTCTACTAAAAACAACAGAGAAGCGAGCCGAACAGCTGATGCGCACAACGATGCGCAGTAGGTCATACGAGATGTAGTGCGTTTTGAAACTCGTCCCCTGACTTGCTTCATTTTGAAACTAACCTCGTACTTGGCATTAAGAACATATCATGATATAGTCAGTTTTGAATGTCATGTATTTCTCCCTTATAGAGATCACTTTCGATTTTAAAAATTAGCCGTAAACTAAAAATGGACAAAAATTGATGTAGACCGTTTTGATACCAGACTTCTCAATATTCCAGACTTTTGCCCAACTCTGTATACTAATACATATTGTGCTCTAATGTTAGTAATAAGTTTTTTAGTTATTACTACATTAGTAGGTATTTTTATTGGATCCTTTTTTTCGACACATAACCACGACATGCAGATTTAGTTCTATCGTATTCCGTTAAAATACCACTACCATTACTTGTGCCATTTAAACGTTATAAACAAGATACTACGTAATGGGACTATTATCAAGATTTGTAATGCCAATACGTTATTACTATCACTTAACTTTGTTAGTCACGAGGTAACGTCTTGACGTAATTATGACTAAGAGATTCAACTTGTGACCGAAAATGGATAATTATGTCTGGTAACCCATTAGTATTAGTCATTCACATTGAAGGTGTTCTTACAAATAAATATATTTTATAGTATTAATTATATTACAATAATTCAACTATAGCCTAGTATAGATATTGTTACTTTTCATTTTTGAGATCTCACGTAATTTATTTTTAAAAAATTATGGAAGGAACTTTAGTAATAAAAAATGTTTTTAGAGTGATGTGCATAAAATATTATGTATAGAAAGTTTGTTTATACAATTACTAAAATTTATTTTAAGACACTGTTCTATAGTGTGTCGCTTATTAAGGATTTTGCAGTAAAATAACCTAAATACGTCTTGAAATATGAGCACATATTTTCAAACGTAATAAATCAAGTTATTGACAAATTCACATTAAGATAAATGGAAAATCTAGAAAATTAAAGTTCAAGATAAATTCCCATAACTTATATCCCTTTATTTCAATTCACTAAAACTAGAAGCTTATGAAAAATGAAGATAAAGTTGTATAGTAAAATATGTGTTTTTTTTACCCAATGAAATCTTAACATAAAACCTAAAAAATACAATTCCTATGTTTGGAAAGAGGTGTCCATCGTTTTATTTTAAACAGTTCTCAACTTAATATTCAAAGACTGTCATTAAAATGTATTACATTCATTAGATAGTTACGTTCTGTAGAATATCTTTTGAACGCCAAATCTGAAAATGAAATAGAATGCAATTGGTTTGCAATTCAATTTAGCCCCATAATGAATAACGTGTTTAAATCGAGGGTTGAGTAACGGGAGCACCCCCTTAAAACCACCTTAGGTGTCAAACGAGCTCTGTAGAAATGGTTCAAAAATGATCCACACCTCACCGTTATATAAAAGTGTAAAAAAGAAACTTAATACAATATCGAAAACCTAATACACTGCACTCACTTAAACAAAGCCCTCTTATAGGCCAAATGTGTCCTAGACAAAATAATTTACTTATAGTCCCGGTCAAATGGGGACATTTCTAGATCATTTTTGAATTCACGTCATAATATGACGACAGGAAATGTAAATAGGTCATGACATAATATTTGTCATGTCCTGTAGAGGAAGTTGCAAACAATGGACCACATAGTCGAAAGTTAGCCTTCGCGTTTCTTTCTGTGCTGATTAACTGACATTAAATTTACAGCGAGGCTGAGTGAGGGGAACTGCTTGAGTTTGATTTAGCTTAGTGACCAAAAGTGTCTCTTTTTTATTCTGAATTTTATTATTAATAATTTGTTGTTTTTCATTTTAATAAGACAGAATTTAATAGAAAAATATGAATATTTATAGAAGAGTTTTGTATTTTAAATCTCAAAAACAATCCTTGATTTAGCATTAACGATTTTTAAACGCGTGATAACTTCCTAAATAAAAAGTCTTAGAAAATGTATTTAATAACATTTAACAGAAATATAACTATTGACTACTTATTACTTTTCAAAAGTGGCATTCCTAATTAAATTGTATTAAATAGGAGTTCTTGCAGATTCTAATATAATTTTTAATAAAATATAAGTAATTAATAAATCTTGACAGTAAGTTTCAAAGGCAATTAATCGAGGGGATGTACACAGACAAGAAGTGGATCTAGGGGTGTCTTTGAGGTCAAGTCCCTTTTTCTCGGACTCTATTATGTCCGGCTTTGCAATAGTTTCACACTGATATTGGCACCTTTGAACAAGGAAAGTCAATATTTCTCCTTACTGGACTGCTTTTATCAAAAAGCTCTTACGTTTAGCAATACGTAAAAGTAATTCAAATAAAATAAATTTTAATTTGTAGAAATATTTTAGTAAAAAAAAAAAACAACAATGTAATATTACATATATTATTCCACAGAATTACATTTATTTGTTTTGATCAAATAAAGTGTCATTCTGTTATATATATTCCAAGTTTTCTTTACCTAATTTCCAAGTCCTCAAATAAGAATTACGAATAATTACATTTTGTAAAATGTTCAGCATATTTTTATTAAATGGTGTTGAAGATAAATAATCGTAGTTTGAATAATTAATATAAATTGATGGTGATGCAAAGTATGATAGAAAGTTATTTATGGAAATTTCAATACAATATTATATGAGTAGGCCTAATGTGTTATGATTTTAGCATTAGGTTTTTCAGGACCTTTTCCCTTAATTCACTACCACTACTTTTTTTATTGCAATTACGGTTAGGTTAGGTCAGGTGAGGTTAGGGGGCTACTAAAGTAGATAACAAACTGGTAAACCCAATGATTAGCTTACTACCTTATGCAAGTTCTTGGAAAGCGAAAATGTACGGCCAGCGATATCGGATTCCTAGCAGATAAAGAATACCACAGTGGACGTAAAAATAATTAGGGGAAAGTTTCTAGAACAATAGAATATTTATCAAGTGGTAGTGAATTAACGGAAACAAAAAAGGTAAAAAAAGGTAGTGGTGATGAATTAACTTAAAAGATCGGGTTTTCTAAATATATTGTTAGATAATTTTAGAATAGAGGTGTATACAATATTCAAAACTCAATGTAAAATTACAATTTAAATGTCAACGAAAGACTTTCTTTAAGTACAAAATAAAAGGGAATTTGATTTTTGGTAAAGAAAAGCCCTCATTCCCTAACTTCTTTCTTGATTCCCTGCATGTCAACATCCAGATGTATCTTGGGTGGATACGATGACCATAAATACGTATGTTTGGTGAGTGGCAATGCCCAGAACGATGTGCCTCCAATGGCTAATAGGACCATAAATACGGTTGTTTGGTGAGTGGCAATGCCCATAACCTTGTGCCTCCGGTAGTCAAGAGGACCATAAATACGCATTTTTGTTGAGGGACAATGCCCACAATACACGTACAGTGGTATTAACCAACCCACCCGCCCATACACGTACAATGGTATTATCCCACCCACCCCCCATACAAGTACAGTGGTATTGGCCTCCGGTGGTCAAAAGGACCATAAATAGGTATATTTGTTGAGTGGCAATGTTCATAACTATGTGCCTCCGGTGGTCAAGAGGACCATAAATACGTATGTTTGGTGAGTGCAATTGTCCATAAAGATGTGCCTCCGATGGCCAAGAGGACCATAAATACGGTTGTTTGGTGAGTGGCAATGCCCATAACCTTGTGCCTCCGGTAGTCAAGAGGACCATAAATACGTATGTTTGGTGAGTGGCAATGCCCATAACGATGTGCCTCCGGTGGCCAAAAGGACCATAAATACGTATGTTTGGTGAGTGGCAATGCCCATAACGATGTGCCTTTGGTGGCCAAGTGGATCATAAATACGTATGTTTGGTGAATGGAAATGTCCATAACGATGTGCCTCCGGTGGCCAAAAGGACCATAAATACGTATGTTTGGTAGGTGGCCATGCCCATAACGATGTGCCTCCGATGGCCAAGAGGACCATAAATACGTATGTTTGGTAAGTGGTAATGCCCATAACGTTGTCCCTCCAGTGGTAATGGGGACCATATATACGTATGTTTGATGAGTGGTTATGTCCATAACGATGTGCCTCTGGTGCCAAGTGGATCATAAATACGTATGTTTGGTGAATGGAAATGTCCATAAGGATGTGCCTCCGGTGGTCAAGAGGACCATTAATACGTATGTTTGGTGAGTGGCAATGCCCATAACGATGTGCCTCCGGTGGTCAAAAGGACCATAATTACGTATATTTGGTGAGTGGCAATGCCTATAACGATGTGCCTCCGGTGGTCAAGAGGACCATAAATACGTATATTTGTTGAGTAGCAATGCTCATAACTATGTGCCTCCGGTGGTCAAGAGGACCATAAATACGTATGTTTGGTGAGTGGCAATGCCCATAACGATGTACCTCCGGTGGTCAAGAGGACCATGTATACGTATGTTTGGTGAGTGGCAATGCCTATAACGATTTGCCTCCGGTGGTCAAGAGGACCATGTATACGTATGTTTGGTGAGTGGCAATGCCCATAACGATGTGCCTCCGGTGGTCAAGAGGACCATGTATACGTATGTTTTGTGAGTGGCAATGCCTATAACGATTTGCCTCCGGTGGTCAAGAGGACCATGTATACGTATGTTTGGTGAGTGGCAATGCCCATAACGATGTGCCTCCGGTGGTCAAGAGGACCATTAATACGTATGTTTGGTGAGTGGCAATGCCCATAACGATGTGCCTCCGGTGGTCAAGAGGACCATAAATACGTATGTTTGGTGAGTGGCAATGCCTATAACGATTTGCCTCCGGTGGTCAAGAGGACCATGTATACGTATATTTGTTGAGTGGCAATGCCCATAACGATGTGCCTCCGGTGGTCAAGAGGACCATAAATAGGTATGTTTGGTAAGTGGCAATGCCCATAACTATGTGCCTCCGGTGGTCAAGAGGACCATATACACGTATATTTGGGGAGTGGCAATGCCTATAACACTGTGCCTCCGGTGGTCAAGTGGACCATATATACGTATATTTGGGGAGTGGCAATGCCTATAACACTGTGCCTCCAGTGGTCAAGAGGACCATAAATACGTATTTTTGATGAGTGGCAGTGTCCATAACGATGTGCCTTGGGTAATGTAGAAGACTAAAGGAAAGTAAATTTTCTGTGTTGGAGGGTTCGTCAAGATGTATCTTAGGTGGGTTAGATTGACTTCAAAGACTGATGTATAGTGATGGGAGAGACTGCCTAAGCGTGCCTTGGGTGGGCAAGAGACCTATAAATACGTATATTCAGTGGATGGGAGGCCTGTGAAGATGTACATTGGGTGGAAAAGTGGACTATAAATAAGAATAAATATGTGTGGTGTGTGTTGGTTCCCATAACATTATGTCTTGTGGGAATGAAGAGGACTTAAAGTACGTATATTTGGTGTGTGGTAGGATTGATCGTGATGTACCTTAGCTGGTAACAAAACCATTAACAATTCTATAATCTATAGGATGCGTCCGTCTACCGTACATAATCAAGTTATGGAACACAATCTCACCCCCAACCCCCACATACACATGATACAGACTCTTTTCGTTGGGACCCACCTACATATCCTACAGATACAAATCTTTAGGACTCACTCATCCACCCTACACACATTTTCTAAGACTGGGCCTGTCAAGTTTGCACAAATTTGACGTGTATGTTTGTGTGTATCTGTAATGATATACGTCATTTTATGTCCAATCCATAAAGGTAATATAATAATTTTGAAAGCTCAAAAAGTTTGTTTCAAACAAATAACCAAAGAATCCTAAACAAACTTCTTACTTTTGAAAGGATGGTAAAAGGACAAGTTAAGTTGTTTCATCAAACGATATGGTCGTTGGTATTTCGTACCTCCTGTCTTAAAATTAAATTTGGGAAGCTCTGTATAATACCTGGCATTTGATAATTTTCATTTTGTAAAAACCTTATTTTGAACAATATTAAACAACATTTATAGTGTAAATATGGTTTTTTGTTTTTTTATGTATCTAATAAACAAATGCATGCAGTTGTAAGTAGAATCTCGAGAGTTATTTCATGTCTATTACTTATGTAACACGTAATAATTTATAATGTTTTTTGTGAAAATACTAGGGATTAAACAGTAATGATTTAAATATTTGATAGTAATATATATCTAACTTGACCAAGTGATAACTACAATAAAATATGTGCTTGTAATAACTTTTGACTATGCAATTGTTTATTATTGAGGATTTTATAACCAATAAAACAGGCAGAGGGCTACACCTGTAATAAAAGCATATACATAAGACAGTTAAGATATATGTATGTAAAAATTAATTTAAAGAACTTATTGAAGAGGTCTACTTATCTTTTACAAAGATAAAATCCCATTGGTATACGATGATCAATTGCAGTGATTTTTAAAGTTTGTCACAGAAAATAGTTGTCACTCAAAAAGATAATATTAATTGAAAGATAATATTGAGTTACATCTTTATTTTTTTCATGAGTTTTGAAATGTAACATTCCTATTATCGTTTAGTATTGCCAGTCTATAATTTTTTTTTATTTGATACAAATATCAAGTAAAATATGTGTGTGTGTATGTATACATATATAAAGAATTAAGTTTCAATATTCTGGAGGCATTTTGATTAATATTTTAGAGTACTCCATGGAAGATTGCGTTTCTGTATATGTATATATTTACTATTCACGTTTATAAGTACTGCTAAATCAGATGTTTACTAATACAAAATAAAAATGTAACAGTAATTTTTCTCGATATATTAATTTATAAAAAAACCTTTAAATATTCAATGCTATAAAACAAAATGTCTTTTTACAGACTCATTAAAAAAAACTAAATTAAATAAACTTGAATACTATTACACTAGTGTCGTAATTTTATACCTGAAAGGTCCAATGCATGTGCACCTAAAATAATCTTTACACGTAATACTATTTGAATAAACCCTTAATAGATTCATTCTACTTCACAAAGGTAATATCCAGATAACAATTATTATCTCAATTGGTAACATTATATTAATATTAAAATGTATACATTTAATAAATTTTTAGGGCTTAAAGAGTTTGGGAAAGCTATTTATTAATCATTGTCTATTTTATTAGGGTTATTATAGAGCAGTTATAGTTTTAATATTTAATAATTATAAAATTACTAAATAACTTTAATTTAAATTTACAATAATGTAATTTTAAGTTGCTTTATTCATTACAACATCCATTGGTAAGTTTATTTAAATAATATGTTATCGTTTTAAAACAACTTAAGTACTTGTATGACTAAGGGTTCTAGAATGATCCGAGTATGAATAGGTAGTTTTTTATTCTGTTATTAGTATTCAAATAAAAGTGTAAAACAAAATTTCATTCATAATTTATTCTCACTATACTTGCAAAGCACAATTCAAAACTCACATTTTTAGGTTTATGATTAATTTTAATTTAGTATCTTTTTAGTGAGTATCAATTAAACCACATATGGTAGTCTGAAACATGTATTGGTAATTAACAAAACATTGAAGACATTCATTATGTTGTGGTCAAAGTCTGTCTCAAGTAATTTAATGTAAGTTACAAATCCAAGTAACATGGACCTCCAACTGCAGTTAGCCAACTGTAATTCTAACTTACCAACACCACTAAGCAGAGCCAGTACGATACAGCAGCTTTTGGGGTCATACAACTTCTAGGTTTTGTCATTTTAAAAATATTCTTCTTACTAAGCCACCCTACTTGAGTCAATTAATGCATATACACCGTAGGAGTGTAGTGTGGAAAATTTAGAGATAGCGTGAATATTACACATTTTATACAATATACTCATTAAATGAATTATTAGTAAATTATCTAGGTTTGAAAGGATATATGCGTAATTAACTTCTAAGTTTAAATGATGTTATTTCTTTTAAGTTTTACCACAGCAAAATATACCCTCTGTCTAATATAGCACAATTTGTATCCAAGGAAAAGCCTACGTACATAGATACATGATTACTATATCTTATGGCGATTAGGTACTTCTTTTAGCCATCGTAATCGTCGTGTATTGTGGAGAGATGAGTTGAACTTTAAATTAGGCCTACATGTCAAACTAATTGTCTTCATTACAGATCTACAACATCCTGGATGAATTCAAGAAATTATTTAGGATATATGCCGGGAAACGTTTAAAAAATAAGTATAGAGTGGCTCCCTGTTTTCTACAACAGTTTTGGCTTGAGACAACTCAGTTCTCTTCACTTGCTTGGTGGGTTGTGTAACAATCTCTGGGATAGCCACACCTTCCTGTATTTGTTTAATTTTATTTTTAATAAAGCTGTTGCCCGTTTATTTTAATTCATTTTGTCTTGTTTATAGGTTAGTCAGTCACATGACTGCGGGTTTCTTATGTATTTTTATTGTTGTTTAATCCAATTTTGTTTTGTTATTATTATTTTATGTTCTGTCGTCATATTTATTTATTCAGGTAACCAAAATTGTTTCTTTCGGATGTTTTGTTAACTGTACTTGATGCATAGGCTATACCTCATTATATTACAAGTTTTTGCCTGATTTTACAAGTTTGCAAGACTTTATACAATATTTAATTGCTATGTAAATTTGTGTTTGGAGTCAATTTTGTATACTAATTAATTTTTCTGTAAAAGTCACAGTTTTTATTATTTTCACTCTATGTTAATTTGAGGTAAACCCATTTTTAGTAATTCTTCAATTTCCATTTCCTTTTATTATTACTTCTTTTCAGGTAGCTTAAATATCTCTTTTCATTTTCTAACTTATATCTAAGACTTTTTGATACTCTCACTTTATTATTTATAATTATTTTTATAATTAAAGGATAGATGCTAATTAAGATTTTACTGTAATTTTTTTCTTGTTGTAGGCTTTTATTGTTAACGAGAATCTTAGGGGCTTGCTATTAATAGTTTTTCTATTAGGAACCGCTCTGCCTGGCATGCAACAATCCGGCCTGGCAGAATCCGGTGAAATTATTACCGTAAACATTATGTATTATTTCATTTTGTAGCTTTTCCAAATTGGTCTAACTTCTGTAATACTTTTCACATTCACTAGGCATGTGGTTTTTTATATATATATAGTTTAAAATTATTATTTCGTTAATTAATTAATAACTTTGTTAGTATCTATTTAATTGTGGTTATTGTTAAGTATTGTTTTCATGTTACTGTTTTTTACTGTCTAGTTGTTGTTGTATCTTGATATTTATTTATTTATTATTGTTATATATTTGTCAATGTCATTCTGGTATTTTTGGTTACCTCTTATTTATTTAATTTGTAACTATAGTTTTATTGGTTATCTTTTGAAGTCAGAGTATTTTTATTAGGCCTGAAAGTATATTTCACCCTTGAATTGGCAACAGCACAAAATTGTATATCTTGGTTTAGTATTTATGTTTTGTTTTGTACTGTTTTTTCCTTTAAAATTAAAATTTTCTTTTTTTTTAAATAAAATATATTGTGGTTGTAGCTTATGTTTGTTTATTCTGTGTCCACCTGAATCTGGTGCCCTCGCACCCACTCTCAATAGGCCCAGTGATGATTTTATGACGGTGAGTTGCACTTGAGAAAGGGACTGCAGAATGACTTTGCTAGAAGAGCACTTTGGGTGCAAGTGTGGCTTCCAGCTCTATTTTGGGAGTTGTCGTTTCTGAGAAAAAAAAAAGAAAAATGTCGTATGATAATGTTGAATGCCATTGTGACTGGATTCTTCAGTACTATATCTAGTATATATCTCATTAAGATGGGCCACAGTGAAACAAAGGGTGTGGTTCAAAGATTCAGTAGGTCTTCGATGGATTAGAACAACGAGATATCGTTGGTCAAAGGTAAATGTTATCAATAAATTGATTTTTTCTATATAAAGCACATGGGTGAGCCCATCATACTTCTTGGTTTTTAAATAACCCATCTGCTAGATAATTGGTGAAAGTGGATAAGCTACACGTAGGTCAACAGCTAAACACTATAGGAGAACAATATGTATCAGTATTTCTTTAAGAAGTAAACTTAAATAATAACGATTGACTATTTTAGATATTGTGATTATATATAGCTCATACAGCAACTATGTAAAGATATCGTATTCTAAAAAATTTATTATATACATTTATTTAAGACCCATTATCGTCCTGCTCTTTCTTTAAAACTATTCATTTCAAAGTATAACTCAATAGTTTATTTTTTATAGTTATATAGGTAGTTATATTAAAAACTAACTTTTGAATGTTACTTATTGTATAGTATTTGAATGTTTTTGTTATTAGAGTATTTTCTAAAATATATTTATATTGATTTTATAGTTATAAATAAAAGGGAAGAATCAAATTAACAAATTGACGTTAATAATCATTAGGAAATTGACAATATTATTTTATACTAGCAGATTATATTTAAAACACATGGATATCCATGCAGTTAGACAAGTTGCAAAATTTATTAACAAAACACCTTTGTTCACTTCAACAAGCATTTATAAATTCAGGAGGGAGCTGTGGATTAATTTCATTCCTCCTTGTTGGTAAAACTTCTAAAGATTTTAAGTCTGCCCTATTACGCTAACCCGTGTTTTAAAGGAAGCTAAAATACAAATTCTGTTTGGTTACGTTTATAAATAATATATTGTACATATTTATTGCTTTACTTAATTAATTATAACAATAAAGTCATTAGACTTATTGAAATAAATTTAATTTCAAATATAAAATCTAAGAAAACATTATGGTATATCAAAATTGGCTTTTAAAATTAATTCTAATTATAAAAAAAAGTATTTGAATAAAAATTCTTTATAGTGTTAAGGATAACTATTATAGCTTCAATAGTTATTAATTGTTTCTTTGAGTGTAACTATAAGCTCTTTTTGAATATCGTACTCATATTTCCGTACTAAACTAGCCCCGTCTATTATTGTTTCTGCAGTGGTATTATTGCTATTGAGAGTGTTCGGTGCAGTGACTTATTTCTCAATAAATCCAAATAAATGATAGATGTTTTTCCGTTCATTTACACACAAATATATTTTGATATTCTGCACCATTTGCAACCTTTTTTTTCAGACAGAATAGCAATTTATTATTTATGCATTTGACGATAGATCCATCCTGTAATTACAGTTTAACATATACTTTTTTGACATAATTTACATAGATTGATTTTATTATTAATAAAAAACAAAATATTTAACATTGAATTACCAAACTTTGTAATTTGATTGGAAATAACAGCATATTTTAAATAAT
Organism: Stictocephala bisonia; assembly: GCA_035578905.1. NCBI lineage: Eukaryota > Metazoa > Arthropoda > Insecta > Hemiptera > Membracidae > Stictocephala > Stictocephala bisonia. The sequence goes on from JAQJVL010000298.1 coordinate 317,391, forward strand.
AATTAATATTATTTTTATATGTTAGAAAAACAAAGTTAAACAAATTGTAACAAACAATAAAATTTTAAAACTTATCAAAGAATGTAGTTTGTGCTAAACAATTTATATTGTTAACTACTTACTAGAATTTCATTCCTTCCAATATTTATTTATTTATTTTTATCTTAAAATTCAATTTTTCCACATTACAAACTGATTTGATCGTTTCCTATTTTCAGTTTCTTAAATCCCTCCAACACAATGCAGTAAGTACACTACCCCAGAGTGATAGTTAATATGAGACAAAATGTATGGTCATTCAAAATAACATCTACATATACTCCTACAACCACCGTACACTGTTGCCACGTCTAATATGAGACACAACGATTTTAAAGTAACAATTATGATGAAACTTAATGGTTATTCCTTTTTATAATTGTGATCACAATGTTATCAAAGGCGTGGTAAGAACAAAGAAGGCGCTTCATACAAGAATAAATTGACAAGTTGAAAGTAGTATTGAAATAATGCTATGTATTTTATTATTTAAACTAAATCAAATATATGTTTGCTTTCAACAGATTCGGATAAAAATATTTTGAGTAGTTTATTGAAAAAACCTGAAGTTATCATTAAACGGAAACAGCTATCATTTAAGGATTTCCCATATATTACAAAACAAATATATAATGAGTATATTAATTAATTATGAAGAATAAATGTCACTTAGACTTTCATTGAAATTAAATTTATATTATTCAATATCATATATAATCTGAAGAATAACATTACTGTGTACTATCTACAAAATTGGCTTTTAAAAACTCTGAATTCTAATTCATGTTGAAAATAAAATATTTGTGAACGTAACAGTTCTTACATAGTGTTACTTAGTGTTTGTAGAGCTATTCATAGCTTCCAATAGTTATTAATTGTTTCAGTTTGAGCTGAGTAACTCTTGACCTCCTTTTTGGAATTCATCGCTACAATATTGTAATATTCCAATATGAAGCCCCGTCCTATTATTGTTTCTGCAGAGGGTAGTTGATTTGATATTGATGAGTTTGTTCGGATAGCAGGAACAATTATTTTGTAATAATAAAATACCAAATAAAAATGATGATGATCTTTTCCGTTAATTTACCATCACTAAATTCTTTCCGTTAGTGCACTACCACTTGATAAATATTCTATTTTTCTATAAACTATTCCAAAATTATTTTTACGTCCACTGTGATATTCCTTATCCACTAGAAATCCGATATCACTGGCCTTATCTTATCGCTTTCCAAGAACTTACACACGGAGAGCGCATTCGGCGGTAAGTCAATCATTGGATTTACCAGTTTATGATGAACTTTAGTAGCTCCCTAACCTAATCTAACCTTACCTCAATTGCGATAAAAAAGTAGTGGTAGTAAATTAATGGAAAACATAGTAGTAGTGAATTAACGAAGAAAGTCCCAAAAAGATATGTTATCTTCATTCAAAATACTCTGTTTAACTTAAATTTAGTATTTTATACTGTAATTTTGTCATAACATATGCTATTTTTTTTTTAAATAAGACCAATACTGAGTGGTTTGGATTCTATGTAAAGCTGTATGTCACCTAATTGCCCTGGCCATTGACCTAGTAGAAATGCCTCATTCTAAGGCATAGTTGACTTTATATAGAACAATGATTACACTCGTCCATCTATTCTATACCGATCACACTTGTTCACCCATAGGTCATTAGTGTCTTGATAATGAATAAATTAATAATTTACACCATATTATTAATAAATGTTACGTTATTATTGCCACTGTTGTGAAATACCAACAGATGTATTTATTCTTAAAGTTAAAAGGTTACTATCTAGATTATAGGTAACATTCATACACAGTAATATTAGCTACGTGTAGCTGTTGCCATTATTAGTGATAGTCCATTTGATTTTCATAACTTTACACAGCCAATTAAGCGCAGTGTTTTGTTTGTATTGATATGTATTCATAATTTTCCAGCACTGCAATATATTTCTGGAGAAAATTAACCTAATCGTAACGGTCCGAATCTTGGAAGCTAATCTAAACCTTTTAAGTTGCTACATATCCGGATGTCATAACTCTCAGCAACACTTACTCTATTTTCAGTGGTAATGAAGATTCCGCATTATCTACAGATAAGAGAAATAAGAACTTTGGACTGTTACTATTTGAATTAAAGAAGAATGTACATTGGAAGAGGAACACGAGGAATAATAAAATAAAAATAAAATTTAGCCTATAGCTCTGAATATAAGGTAACTGGAATAAAAAAACTGCCTAAAGTTAATAAGATTATTAATATCTTCGGTTCTATCCATACCAATGGCTTATAAGGAATTATGAAAAGTACAAATTTAAACAACTATCTCGTATTTGGTTATGTTAACTCAGATGCGGGCCTCGAATATACAGATTAGAGAACTTTAAGAAGATATCTCAAGACACCATTAGCACAGACTCAGTGGTAATTAACTACTGCTGGAAACAACAATATGGGAATTACTACACATAACTAATTTCGATGACTTGGTGGACTAAATAAAACGCCATTTACAATCGTAGACTGATCGATAATATTTTATTATGTTTTTATGGTAATACCTTGTTTGTAGAATCTCGGCAAATGGAAACAATGATGGATACAATGAATTCAAGAATAATAGCAAGAACAAAAATAAATGATACCTATAGCCAACAAGCTTTCTTTACTATCTCCTAATCTGTAACTATTTCAGTATAAGTAACTTTAACATTAAGGAATAATTAAATCTAATGTACATAGGTTTATGACTAGTTATTAACTAAACATAGGTCGTATTATAAAACATAACTTCAATTACATTGTGAGACTATTTAATATTTATTCGCCTACCAATATATTAATAATTTATATACCTCCCAAATTACTGTTTTATTGCCAGTTTAAGTAATTTAGATAGTGGCTTCCAGAAGTTACTTAAAGGGCGGTAACATGTCAGGGTGGGAATGTCTGAGATGGTAGTGTTTCCGCCATTTTTAAACGATTTGTAGTTTTAGGAAATGTAAGTTAATTAAAATATAACTTTAAGCACTTTTTATAGATAACCACATATGGGTCCTTTACACCTTAGTCAATGTACACCATTGTGTTATGCTATAATAGGACTTGCTATAAACTCTTTTAATTCATTTAATTAACTTATTAACTTTCATACATTACGAAATTTATTATTAATATACCCAGATTACAAGTAATTATTTCAGGTGAAAGAAACTAGATAAAAAGAAAAGAATAGTAAATTTGTAATAAACAAAAACACTTAAAAAAAAAAATGATTTAAATGCTTAATTTGCTATCATGCCACAACCGTATCAATATACAAATACGTGGCAGACTGAAATATAAAATATTGCTTTAGTACTATAAGATTCTAATGTTCTATACTTGTATTTTAATTCAGATTCTTTATGTAGATAGAATTCAATATTCGGAATTAAGGATAACTAAAAAATAGTTTTATATTAGACGAACCTTGCTTCACGTTATCAATAACAAATGACGATGCCAACTGAATTTAAATATATTGATAACTGATGGCTATTTTAAAGTGCTAATAACTTCTAATTTAAACGTATTGTATTAATAGTAAAAATAAAAGGGTGAGAATGAAAATTTTTGATAGGATCCTTAATGCTTCCTAAGTTACTTGACAAGTTTATCATTCTTGTATTTTTTGTGCAATAATTTCTGCCACAAGGCAGGCATTCACAGTATTTTAATTTAATTAAGAATGTTATTTTTTTAATTTTGTTTGTGGAAGATGACTTTAAATTAAAAAAACATTAATAAACTGAACCTTATTATCTAAGGAAATATTATCTAGTATATATGAAAATAGAAAAATACATTCTATCGTTTTTGTATGGAAACCACTTGATTCCTTCACTAAATCGAACCTTAGCTTATCTGAAGTAGAGACAGAAAACAAATATTAAGAAATCACAATGATTAATAAGATATGAGACACTCACACAGCTTGTATGTATTAGAAGGACAATGTGAATGTGCACATGAGTGTAGGGTGGGTGCGGTTGACTTGGCAGTCTACTTAGTAATTGAAAATATAATTATACACCAATATCCAGACCAGTTGTGGAATAAACCACACAAAATATTAATAATTAAATTAGCAACTGTACAGCTTATTATACTCTAATTATCTCCAATACACAATCATCCGGACCTTGACTACTACCCAAACACTGAACATTATTCCTATTAGTGTTCACAGCGAAGGATTACTGGGTCAACAGATATGTTTTTGTATCAAAGAACAATAATTTTTTACCTACAGTACACTATCAACCAAATACTTTTTTATGTTTCGTTCACAACCAGCCATGCATGCAAATTTAAATTAAGCAATCTAATATAAGAACCCGACAATCAATTTATTAGTCACTGGGTGGTAATTCCTTTGTTACGTGTATATCAATAAATAAAATAATAGGTACTAGTACCTAGTCCAATACGTTTATAATAAAGATTCAGCCGTAAATGTAGCCAGAAGTTCGTACGTTTTGAAATTATAAAAAACACTACAAAACCTTAAAGAAACGAAAGTTGATTACACATACTCTAATTATTATTAGGGTAGGACTAAAATATTACATACATGACATTAAAAGTAGAGCTTATACATAGGAATATTTCCAGTTACAACAGTCCACACTTGTTTAAAATATTAAAATCCTGTTCAAACTTGTTTTATGATTTAATGGCATTGTATGTCAAAAACTTAGACAATAACAAATAGCAATTTAAATTTCAGTAGGAATTAACTTGATTTATTAACTACAATTCTGATATTCCAGCTCCAATAATAAATGATTAGGAATTGTCTTAGGTTGACAGTGTAGGTTAATTTCAAAGGAAGATTAACATACAAGTGGTTGGACTAACAGTAAAATGTAAATTTAAAACAAATGAAAAGATTACTTAAATTACACTTGTGACATTATACAATTGTTGATCAACTAAATTATATTAAAACGAATTTCATATGACTTTCCTATTGACATGGAAAGGTTTTTAGCTCTACTACGTTAAAATACCTATGAGTGACATTTCAATATTTCACACAATTGAGAGAAGCACTGTAATACGAAAAATCTACGTAATACAATGCGGATTTGTCCAAACTGATCTATATTGTTTGCTAGATTAAGCCACCATTCTCTGATCGAATATTGGAAATTTACTAAGTCTAATGTGACTAACAAGACATTACTATAGTACAACGTTCTACTGACTCAATTCCTGACGATGACAACTTTGAAATTAAATAATATTAATTGGCGATTTCTTAATTTTTAATTTTTCTATTACTAGGTTATTTATTTCAATGCTATAGACCAAGAGCTTTATATTATTTGCCATTACAAGGGTGAAACTTAATAGCTCAGATAAGACGAACTATATCAATAACGGTTGTATTTATTGATGAAATGTTTCCAGCAAGGCAGGCTCAGCAGTATTTTAACTTAACTAACATCTTTCTTAGATTTCTATGTGAACATGACTCTTAATTAAAAAAACATTATAAATTACCTTCGGTAACTAATAATTCAATTCAATTAAAAAGTTGAAATTTACATTATTATACGTTTTCTAGTTGAAATACTGTAATTGTTAATCACTAAATTAACTGATATCTAGAACTGCAAAATTTATAAAATAATAAGTACCACAGTATTAATACATTTTAACCCCAAGTTACCTTGATTGTAAAGAAGACAATGAAGTGCGAGAAGGCAAATATCGGCTACCTAGAAAATATTCTTTATTAATAAATGAAAAAGGTCTAATAATGAAATATTTAATGCGCTCATAGATCAAATTATAAACAATATCAAGCCACTTTGTGGAAATCAAACCACAAAATATTGTTCTAATTCTTAGCAAACTGATAAGCTTTATACTCAATTATCTCCAATACACAACATCCGGACCCTGACTACCACCCAACATGGACAATACAGGCTTCTGTATTAGTGTTCACGCCGATGGCTACCAATCAACAGACGCATGTGGGTATCAAGAGAAACAATATCAGAACCTACAGACTACAATCTACCAAAAACTTGTTTACCAAGTAGTTAGGTCACAGCACCACGCCATGCATGCAAATTTAAATTAAAAGCAATCTAATATAAGACCTGACAATAAAATTATTAGAATAACGAGCGTGTAAATGTGTCATTGTTACGTTCATTCAATAAATAAAATAAATAGGTAACTAAGTTGCCTAGTCTAGAACGTCACATGAGTTACAGCCGCATTGTAGCCAGAATGTATAACGTATTTAAATATTATAAAAAACATGGCCGAGTTTTATAAAATGAGAAGTTGATTTCCCATACTCTACATTAATTATTAGGGTCCAGAAAATATTCTACATACTACATTGAAAAGTATAGGTTATACATAGGGTATTTCAAGTTCACTCAACAGTCCACACTTGTGTAAAATATATAAAATCCTGTCAAATTTGTTGTTAGCGAGTTTCAATGGCATTATATGGTCTAAAAACAGCGTGATACATAGCAATTTAGGTTTCGTATTGAAAAATAACTTAATTTTCATTAACAACATGTGATATACCAGCCTCCAATAATAAGATGATATGGGATTATCTGTGTTTTGATCAGTGTAGGTTAATTTCAAGGAAGGATTAACATACAAAAGTGGACGTTGGACTAACAGTAAAATGTAAATTTTTAAAATTGAAATGAATCATGTTACCTTAAAAATAGTTGACAATATATACAGATTTTGATCACCTAAATTATATTCAAAACAAACACTCAAAATGACTGTTCCTATTTACATGGAGTTTATGGCGTCTACTACACGTTAAATTACCTATACGAGTGACATTTCAATATTTCACAGCAATTTGAGTAAGAAGCACTGTTTAGGAGAAGAATCTACGAATAGAATGCGGATTTGTCCAAACTGATCTATCCACCAGTGTTTGCTATGATGAAGCCACCACTCTCTGTCTAATCTATGTTTGTCTAATATATGGGTGACTAATCTATGACAGTTCCTATAGTACAATGTTCTACTGTACTTTCATTTCCTAACGTATTACAACTTTTAATTTAACTAATATTAATTGGGCATTTTATTTTTTAATTTTTCTATTAATTATTTATTTATTTCAATGCATAGACAAGTATCCTTTCTATCTTTATTCTGCCCATTACAAGGGTGAGAACTTATTTAGACAGAGTAAGGAGGGAACTAGTCCAATAAAAGGTGAAAATTACTGATGAAATGTTCCAGGCAAGGCCAGGCTCAGGCTATTTCTAACTTAGGCTAACATCCTGGCACCTTAGACCACAAGGTCACTGTCTCTCTTAAAATTGCACTATTTTACCAATTCGGAAGACTATTTAATTCAATTCAATTCAAAAAGTGTGTATTTAATTATTATGAAGTATCTAGATTAAATATACTTGTAATAATGTTAAAAGAAAGTTAAATAATAGTTACAAAACTGCACAAATTTGTAAAATAATAAGGTACCCCAGATTAAATCATGTTTAACCCCCAAGGTTGCCTTCATTTCCGTAAAACAAACAATGAAGGGCGAGAAGCAAATATCAGCCAACAACTAGAAAAATATTCGTATATTATAAAAATGAAAAAGGTCTAATAGTAATGAAATATTTTAACGCAGCTTCATAAGAGCAAATATAAACAATATATAGGCCTACTTGCTGTGCTTGAAGTGTGTATAACAAATGAAATGCCTCTTGACATCTTACAATGCATTATATTTAGGCCTCACTAATGAGAAAATAATAATCTTTCAGTCTTGTTACATAGATCAAAACAGGCAAATTTCTTTATCTTGAATATCTTCTTATTTTTAATGGTACTGGTTCTTTAAAATTACCCATACAAGCCTAAACCTTTAACTATATTGTCGAAATCTGTCCAAGGCCAAATTATAACATTACAAAACATCCAAGGCAAAAATTTATATATGGAGGTTGTTAACAATCCTTAATAAAGATTAAACGAAACTCATTTCTGAATAATTTAACTAAAGTATTGAAAAATAAACATTTCATTTTCATCTCAATAAGTTTTGAAAAGTTCTACATTAAAAAAGTACTTATATATTTAAAAAAATAAGAAAAGTCTTTACTTTTCAAATATAATAACTTTAATAACATATTGCTTAGGATTATTATTTCATTTTAGTTCTACTTATAGATAGTATGTTCACAATTATCATTTGAAATGTAGGCCCTATATTTATTATTCACACAAATTTAAATATATACTTATATGTGTATAATAAATTTATTTAATACATAAATATGCTTAAATGACTTGCGGCATTATTATATCAATAAATGAGAAAACACTGTCTATAATATTACTTTATTACTATGCTAAATTTATATTTATGTTTAATATACGATGTAATAGTAAAATGTTTTTTTTATTTTTTTTTTCAAAAATTTACTGTATACCATTGCGAAATTATTCTCACAAAACTAAACTTAAAATAGTCCTCTTTCTTTTATTCAATTACTTAGTGTTTTTTATAATTTAATTACTTACTTCAAATTAAACAACAGATATTACTGTTAAATAATATATAGAGGTAAGTATTCTATTTTGGTTGATAATTTAAACTATTTGTCTATTGTTAACATTTGTGTAATTAGTTATAAAGGAGGGTTACACTTGATAACCATAATATTCGACTCATTACAATGATAATTAACTTTCCCTTCTCTTATTGTATAACTAACAATGTAATAACTTGATAATTAGTCGGATGTTTTCATTTTTAACAACAATTCGTTTGCGTCTCTGCGCGAAAAGCTTGTAAGCTGAAACAAACATGACTTAAATGTGTTTGAAAAAAAAAAAATAAAACGTAAAAAAAATAACAAGCAACAAAACTGTACTAAAAACAAGGGTAATAGTCTTCAAGTATTAAAGTTTGGAGGATGCAACTGGACTTTGTTCTCGTTACAACAACTATTTCCTTAAGGTCTCTTAATTATCTAAAGTTCAATTGCCTAGTTCAATTGAAATTTATTGTGAGTTATTTGTTATATAATCACAGCTTCGTTATTAGAACAGTTTTAAACATCGTTTTACTCGCGTATAAGTCATGGAGTAATGTTGATAAAAGTTTTAATAATCACTTAAACAACGTTGCGTTGATACTATAGTTTATGTTGCCAGTATCTACATACACCCTTAAGCATCCCTTACCTTCTACGTAAAGTTTTAATTTTTAATAATATTACAGTTAACTACCAAATCCCAACCGTGAGACTCCATATATGGTGATAGTTATTATAAGAATTTGTTTTTGTAAATTACCAAACATCATGACAGAGTTCTTAGATTTATAGTTTCAATATTTACTAATATGTTATTTTAGTATTACCATCTTAAAAGTGCAGAGGGTTTGAGTTATGTTTTCTTTCTACAAATGTATTTGATGAAAGAGTTCTAAAAGTAACAATTAATTATATTTATTTTAAATGTGTCTCCAAATACTTGAAGTTATCATATTTTGGCGATGACATTGATTAGTTTTGTCCACATAAACCTTTAATTTGTATTTAACATTATGTAAACGAACTAGTTAAAACTGTTATGATGTATATTCATTTACCTTCAACTGAGGAAATGTTCAAAACTGAATGTGACATTTGAACCTTTTAACTTAATTATTGTTTTTTTGTTAGTTGAATTATTGTTTCTACCATCACGCTAAAGTAAAAATAGATCAACTTAATTTGTTTTAGATGGATTATAACAATAGAAGCCCTTTACCATTAGATAACCATATAAATTATTTGTGTATAACAAGTTATATTATATAATGCTGTTATAATGTCGTTAAATAACTATAAATTAAGGGTTCCGTTGTTACTACAATGTAATAGTGGCAAGGGTTTTATTACATTTCCTTATCTCAATCAAATACCTTTATTATCACTAGGGGGAACACCCCTGACTTTCTCGGTAGTCAGAACGTATTAAACAGTTTTGCCAGATAGAGAAAAATGAAACCCAACAGAATGGATTTTCTTTTCTCTAATCAGGCTTTAGTGACAGCTAATGATGATTTAATGGTGGTCTATGTTGATTTGTGCATAATTTTAAAGGTCTAGTTAAACTGAAAACAATGCTGCAAACAGGACTTAAAACGGTTGATTCAGTCGGAAGTAAATGCTGTTCAAAGTTTTAAAAATGTTTAATACATTTTACCTACGAGTAAAAGAAAGTTACAAGTTATAGGAAATACTTACTGGGGAATACTTGAAGGGAAATGCCAACAAATATCAAGATATGCTTCAAAATGAGATAGTGCCTGCTCTACAAGCTAATCTTGGCGCTGACTTCCAAACGTGTTTTTTCCAACAAGATGCCACACCATGGTGTTCCTTTGAGGCAATACTTAGATTCAGTATCCCGTCACCGGTGGATTGGAAGTCGTGGAGCGATTGAGTGGTCGGCTCGTTCCCCTGACCTAACTCCGCTGAACTATATTTTATGGAGCTGCTTCAAAGACAAAGTTTATGAAACTCAGCCTACAAATATGATTGATCTTAGACACAGGATAGCACAGGAAGGTCAAGCTATTCCACGAAAATACATATAAAAAGCAGTGGACAGCTTTTATAACCGGTTAGTACATTGCCAGATGGCCAACGGGGAACATTTTGAACACTTACTCTTAAAGTAGTCCAGTAAGTATTAATCTCAACTTGTAACTTTCTGTTATTCGTAAGTATTATTTTTTATTATTTTATTTTATTTTATTTTATTTTATTTTATTTTATTTTATTTTATTTTATTTTATTTTATTTTATTTTTTAGTGTGGGGTGAGGTATGTGTGAGGTGTGAGTGTATGCGTGTGAGGTTTGAATGTGCGTTTGTGGTATGATTGTGCGTGAAAGGATGTATGTGTGTGTGTGTGCATGTGTTGTGTGTTTTGGTTGGTGCGTGTGATGTACAGTCATTGTGCTTGTGCCCATTATTTATGCTAGGTGTGTCCATATATGAAGGTTTATGTCAGGATAGTGTATTTAATTTGTGTATTATAAACCAGTACGTGTGCGAGGAGGAGTCGGGTGCGTCTTTCTTAGGCATGTGCGATCTTTCATGTAGGTTTGTATGCGGTAGTGTATGAATGTGTAATGCTTTGTGTATTGTGTAATTATGGGCGTGGGCAAGTGTCTGTAAATGTGAAATGTGTCCAGGTTTTAGGTCAGGTTTTTATGGTAGTTTTTTAGCGGATTACTGTACCCTTTATTATTATTATTATTATTATTAGTTTTTATTTATTTTATTTGCTGTGGCTTCTAATGTTACGAAATTTAGTTTATTAAAGTGCCTCTTTGTAATTTTGTAATTTAAGTAATAATTGTTATGAAAGATAAGTTTATTTATATACGTATTTATTTTTTATTTGTTTACATAATAGTAACATTTTCATTTTATTTTACGTCTGGCTGGTAGTGGCCCGCTCCACCCCCACAGGCATGTGCCCATGAGGGAAACTATTTCCACCATTTATATGATCTTTACATTATAATTATTGTTTTTTTTTTTGTTTTTTTTGTGTGAATAAAATGCTTATTTATCTATCTATCTGTCTGTCTAGTACAATGTATTAAACATTTTTAAAACTTTTAACAGCAATTACTTCCAACTGAATCAACCTTTTTAAGTGCTCTCTTAACTACCGCCCTCTAAAGACGACATCTGACCACCATGTACACAGAAAAGTAGCGTACTATTACCAGTAACGGAATGCCAAATTTGTTCGTGATAACTCTTGTCGTTTAAAAGCTACACAGTCGTTCTAAGACTTAATTGTCAACCTGTATAGTAGTTTACATTTATTATATTAAGGGATATCGAAGCCAATATGTCATAAATATTACATAAATTATATATTCTAATTTTAGAGGGATTAAACAGATAAAATATCCCAACTTTGGTGTTATTTTTAGTGTCAAGTATTATAATCGTAAACATATTTGATTGTGTTATATCCCAGATAAAAATTGCTTTGTTTGAAAGAAAATTTTAATTAAAAAGTTAGACTTTAACATTTTTTACCTGTCACATGTTTTGTGGACTTGGTATTTAAAAACTACAATAAAATCCTCATCAGAGTGTTAAAAAATTTCTGTTGTTCCAAATATAAATAAAATAATTAGATACTATCTTTAAACCCTGAGAAATATACGTTTCTTGTTTGTGATTAAGTCTGAGGATAGTGCCCAGTTCGTTAAGATTTTAAAATGCTATAACATTGATGTCCCAAACAGTGACTTAAAATAAAATAATAAAGTGACTTAAAATATATATATATATAAGAGTCATTAATATAAAGTATTTTGTTGTTCTCAATTTATCTACTTGCTGTTAATTATTATTGATTTGGCATATACATCGTACTTATAAAATAATTCATACGCCACAAGTATAGTAATGATGACTAAGTTAACTACTTTTTTTTACGTCACATAACTTAAAGCAGTCTTCTTAATTTCAATGGAAAAATACATTTATGTGAAAATGTGTAAATCTTATAAACAGCAAATTTATAGGCGAAGGATTTGTATTCTGGTGTATTTTACATTGATATAATAAAATCTGTTGTTCCAACGGCCAGATTACCAACATTCAAGATAGCTGGAAGCAAAGAGAACTGGAGATAAGTCAAACCTTGGTCGGTCCTCTTTATTCAAAGACAACTCGTTCTATCTTCACCCAACATTAGGTCATTGAACTCCAATGTTATCTGTTTGTTATATCAAAGCCTGTTAGATCACCCTAATGCTTGACAATGAATTTGGCTGATATAATGGCCGTCAAACTAATGTATAAAATTAATGATGAAAGTAGTTTTTAGTATATATTTCTGTATGAAGTAATGAACCCAGAACTTTAAAACAATTTTGAGGACGACTGGATTATACTGAAACAAGTGAAAAGTATAGTTTACCAAAACAAATAAGTTATAAAAGTTATTGAGCTATACATTTTCTTAGACGTTAGTTTGAAATTTTAATATTTTCCCTACTTATTTGAACAATACAAGAAATCAGTAACCTTTTCTAGTTAGGTTCTGAACATTTTAATGCATTAATTTTGCAATAAATTAAAAAGTTAAAAAAAGTTAAAAAAAAGTTAAAACTTTAATAAATTATAGTAATAAACAAAAACAATATCCTACTCAGGTGAAGTTAGTACTAATATTACTCTCTTAAACTTATTCTGAGATCAAACATATCTGAAATCAATAAAGTGGTAGGAGAAAAAAGTACTTGTTACCTCACCAGGCACACACCCTAATCCTGTATTTTACAGGCATGCCCCTTAACTAAGACCAATCAAACACGTTTGTTATCTTGGAAATTGGTAATTCAAACTTAGTTTAAGTTGACTATAAAGTACACACTCCTTAGATTAATTATTGTTACGGATCACGGCAGTCACCATCGGCACCACCTAGGTCATTGCACCCCCTTCCTGTGCTGAAAACTGCTCATGGGTCCAATCCAGGTCTTCCAGGAAGGACTAGAATGGCAGGTTATTCACGTATAGGTGAATCGAGGCCGTTACTGAATGGGAGAAGTTCTAGATTCCCCTTCCAGTATCACCATCGCCAGTTCCAGAATCTTCTGGCCTTACACCACTGGGTCACATAAAGATAACCAACCACCGACCTGACAGTCAGTGTGAGGAGTCAGTCAGTCAGTCAACTAGCTGTGGTTATATAAGGAGTCTACAAAGTGACAGAGTCAGCCCTAGGGGAGGTAACAGTGACAGTGTTTAATTGTGACAGCCTCGTGACAGCATACCTAACAGTGTCAGACATTAGGTGAATTGTTATTATTAAGTGTGATAATATTGAGCGTTCTAAATATTAGTGTCAAAATAGTGTCTAAGTAATAATATAAGTTTTTAAATATTTAATGGTGTATAATTTAGTGATTTAGTACGTATATATAAACAGGACAATTAGTAGCCAAAAGTGAAATCGCCTCACTAATTTATCACCCCGTTGGGCCATAAAATATCTTATTTAACTATCTTAATTTTTAATTATGAAAATATGATAAGCTATAAATTCCAGACCTTAGAAATAAACAAAACGAATAGTTAAACATAAGAAAAACTGGTAAAATAACCTAACCTATTCTAGAGTTCATTACAGATTTCATTTATTTCCACAATAAAGAAACTTTAATTAAATCACAATTCTTTAGTAAAAGTATTAAATTTCCTATTAAGTAAACTTTCTTTATTTGACTATTAACAAAGAGTAAGTAATTTAATGTTATTTAGAACTAATTCACAGAGCGCATTGCTTTAAGCAAGCCTGCTGGTAACTTTGAAAGTAGCCGCTTTGAAGTTTGTTTGAAGTTACTCTGTGTTTTAAATGAGAGTTGTTAAGTAATAATTAACAGAGTTAAGAGAGTTTATATGAATGGTATTATGAATTTGTCTTTTGGTATAGTCTGAAACAATATTTTTGTGATACTTATTACATATTTCTATGAGGTTTAATAAGGGGTTTGAATAATAAACAGAAGTAGAGAAGAATAAGGAACAATAAATCATATTTAGTAACGTATTGACTAAGAGTTGAGAAATAATATGATTTAATTTAAAATTAAAAAAACAACTAAATTGTTTGCCCGATTTATATTACGTAAACACAATTTTAAGTTTTAGCAATGTATTAAAATCCTTAAAATACATGTAATAAGAATTTGTTTATCCACTAATTTACTAAATGTAAATGTACTGAGTTATTTAGTGGGTATTATTTAAAATGTCAAATTTAACTACTCACATATGTATTCTAGCATATTAAAAGCAAACTTCCAACTGATTACTGACCTGAATGCAAATAGTAACTTCAAGGGGGTTTCCTGGTATTTTTTTTTTTTTTATTTTATTTCCTACCCTTCTCAATCTAACACAAACATACCATTTTATCGGATTATCTTCTATTAGAGTTTTAACGCCAAGTATGTTTAAAACAATGCACCAAATAAACATAAATCTTGAATATTTGACGCCAATTCTATCTGTATTTTGTAAGATCCTTGTCAAAGGTATTAGGGTATCTTGTAGCGAATAAGACGCAACTTTATGTTTTATTATTTTCTTTTTTAATTTTATAACTATGCAGTTATATGTGTTTTATCGAAGTTTAATATAAAGTAAAAACCTTTTAGTTTTTGGGAATTAAAATTTTCCCAATATTTATAACTGTACTAAGTTTGAACCCATTAAACATTTTTGGTCATTTTCTATACGGCAGAATTCCACTAAGAATAGGTTAACAGGAATGATTGCCATTAAAGTTTGGCATGAGATTGAAAGTGAATAAATTTAATATTTATTTTATTCTTTACTAGAGTCATCCTTTTACACTTTTCGTGCCAACCCCGTCACTTGATGATGCTATTTTGTTCTTTACTAGGATCATCGTTTTACGCTTATTGTGCCAACTCCGTCACTTGATGATCTCATTTTGTTCTTTACTACTGTAGGGGCATCATTTTACGCTTATTGTGCCAACTCCGTCACTTGATGATCTCATTTTGTTCTTTACTACTGTAGGGGCATCATTTTACGCTTATCGTGCCAACCCCGTCACTTGATGATCTCATTTTGTTCTTTACTATGGGCATCCTTTTACGCTTATCGTACCCACTCTGTCACTTGACGATGTTATTTTGTTCTTTACTACTGTAGCGGCATCATTTTACGCTTATCGTGCCAACCCCGTCACTTGATGATCTCATTTTGTTCTTTACTATGGGCATCCTTTTACGCTTATCGTACCCACTCTGTCACTTGACGATGTTATTTTGTTCTTTACTACTGTAGGGGCATCATTTTACGCTTATCGTGCCAATCCCGTCACTTGATGATCTCATTTTGTTCTTTACTATGGGCATCCTTTTACGCTTATCGTACCCACTCTGTCACTTGACGATGTTATTTTGTTCTTTACTACTGTAGGGGCATCATTTTACGCTTATCGTGCCAACCCCGTCACTTGATGATCTCATTTTGTTCTTTACTATGGGCATCCTTTTACGCTTATCGTACCCACTCTGTCACTTGACGATGTTATTTTGTTCTTTACTACTGTAGGGGCATCATTTTACGCTTATCGTGCCAACCCCGTCACTTGACGATGTCATTTCGTTCTTTACTAGGGGCATCCTTTTACGCTTATCGTACCAACTCTGTCACTTGACGATGTCATTTTGTTTTTTACTAGGGGCATCCTTTTACGCTTATCGTGCCAATCCCGTCACTTGATGATGTCATTTTGTTTTTTTTCACATGACATGCTTTTATTTTTAAAAGTAACCTTTTAAACTACGTTGGGCCTTATAAGCTTTCTCATTCTTATGGTAATTGCTCAGAAAGTGTTAATGCATTATAGATTTGTAAGTCCGAACGAGCTCTAGATCTGGTGTGACTACCAGAATCTAAATAAATTCATAACTGACGATTGACATACATTGTTCATTGTCGCTGCAATAAAGATTTATTTGTTTTAATAAAGGATCAGATTGGCCGGCATCGGTATATTTATTGCTTATCTTATTTTAGCTCTTTGAGCCTTATATCATCTGAAGGCTTTTAAATTCTCATGGTCCATAGACTTATATAATACAAAAAATGTATTATGTACTAGGTTGATGAACATTTAATTCCTATTTTACTTAACCATTATTTTTTTCATAAAAAAGCAAAAAATATTAGGTATAAATATAAAAACTATTTTGTTATTAAATACAATAATTATGTATACATTTTTAGGATATTGAGCTGTTTCCTATTTATTCTTTAAGAAAATCTACAAATGTGAAGGAGCGTATAAGTCTTTTTTCGTATCATATTCTAAATTTTAATTGGGCCGAACAGTAAGTGACATGCATGTTATATGTGGCGCATGTAGTCTTTCAGCATTGAAGGGGAATCTTTCCGCCGCTGAGCTGCTTTACTTCACGTACTAACTTCCACCTTCCGCAACAGTGTTTAGTTAATTTTAATTTAATTTTAATTTTAATTTTTATTTATTAACAATTTGTTTACAATTGTTTGGCCCCACCAAGTTACAAAAAACTTGTCGGTGGGGTCCATTTCTTACTCGTTAAATATACAGTATTGGAATTTGTAACATTTTTAATTACTGTGGCGGTTCAGGGGCAGGCAACTTATCATAATTTTCTCTTTACAAGCAACTGCAGATCTATCCTGCTGCAAATAAATACCTAGCAATAATAAAGTAACATATGATATAAATAAATTATCAATAACCAATAACAATAAATAATATACTAGTAGTAATTTAGTAATACAAGGCGAGCAAACATAGTTAACAGTAACAATAAATTAATAAACTATTCCCTACATATATCCTGTGCTTGTCACCCAATCAATGCATAGAAAACAGATAACTCATCAAGATGTCATGGAAAAAGAAGTAATATCTCTGTGCCTGTCTCCAGACGTCTTTGGACCGTCTGTCCACCTCAAGGAGAAATGTAAACAAGCCCTCCATCACAACAGCAACATAACCTCAAAAAGTCAAAGAGGTTACCTTTTACTCACCCAATCATAGTTTTACTTTTGTTGTGTTTCTTTACCCTATGAGTCAATATTTATATTATTTACTTGAATACCGTGTATGTTTAGAGTTACCAACAGTGTACAAGGTATATGATCATTGTCTTTCAAGCTAGTCCTATGTCTCAGTGTCTGTGATTTGCAGTGCTGTATGGGTTCTATTATATACCTGTTTATTTGTCAAGTAGTTAGCCTTAGTGACTGATGTGTGGAGTAAGTATTGTCACAGTGTCTTGTGTTGTAAATTGTGTTTTAACCAGTGTTTGTATGTGTTTGTTTGTACTTAATCATTAGTGACCGTGAAGTGATAGTGAAGTAATAGTGCAGTGATAGTGCAGTAATAGTGATAATGTGTTTTGTTGTTTATGGTCACTATCCATTCTAGTGGATATCGGTTCAGGTAAGTTTATAGTTAGTCTCACATCAACAGAGTAGTCTCAGATAGCCATAGCCTAACTTTTTCCTTATAATAATTCATACTGCTAACTTCTTCAATATTATTTGGTAGCTGATTGAATAAATGGGGAACAGTATATTTTGGCAATCTTTTACCATACAGTGTACGAGGAGTTGGCGTTACATATTTAATCACTCTCCTTGTGTTAAATGTTCTACTGTACGGTATCTTATATTCACTCTCTCCAAAGTATTTAATTAACATATTAAGTATGTAAAGACCTTTAGCTGTTAATAGGCCCATGCAAATAAACTCATTATTCTCATCTATGCCTAGGTTGGGACCAATATTGCTTTTAAAGAGAGTCTTCAAAACTCTTTTTTGAAGCATATTTATTGAATTAAGATGACATTCTGCTGCTGTCCCCCATACTGAAACACCATACCTCATATTTGACTCAATAAGTGCCTTATAAACACTAATTTTAACCTTTTGGTTTACTTTATTTTTTAATCTATACATGACAGCTACACATTAAAAAATAACTGTAAGGAATTGTACATTTTTGTTCAATTACTATACATTTTTACATCACTATTCCTTGTTTTATTTTTGGTATTAATTTGTTTTAAATACTAGATAAATATTTAATTAAATCACTCTAAATTGATTAGTTAGTGTTAATCAAACCAACAAATATTCACTTCTGTTAATTACGTTGTGGGTGAGCTTGCTATTACGCAGCCAGTACGTGGTTTTCTATCATCCCGGCAGCCATGAAAATTTTTAATTGGAATTATAGAAAGGGAAAGAGTAGTTCTCTATCTCACATCCACCACTGAGTGCATCACAATCGCACCAGTAAATTCAGTAAGTCACTTTTTAAGCGGCCTATCAATAGCATATTTACCAATAGTAAAAAGTGATCAAGCAGGTGTAACTAATTCATTGTTAAATAAATGTTAGTCTAGAGGTTATGTATATAGGCTCAATAGAGAAGAAGAAGGAGAGAAGTTTACTAGATTAAAAACCACTTTAGTTTCAAGTGGCCACATGAATATTGGGGAGTAAGTAAAAACAAACTGAATACATGTAGGTGTGGAATCCTTACTTATCTATGTAATATGGATTGTTACAATTGTTTGTGCTGTTATCAGCCTAACACTATACAAACAATTATTTATTAATGATTAAACTATTATTTTTCCCTAATAAACTAATATTTTCAAGTATCCTTGGTCTCTTCAAGAGGAAAATTTATAGATGAATTAAGCCTGTTATCTAAGATAATAGTAACAGAAATACTAATTTATTGTACGTTTATAATCAAATTTTCCCGAAGTATAATTTACTTCTTTAATTAATATAGGGTTAATATATTATATTAAGATTGCACTTAGAAGTTTCACCACTTGACGTCACCAAATTAAGGTGCAACCAGTGCTCTTTACACACCACTTCACCTTCTGTGTCAGGTGGCCAAAGAGGTCATTTGCGATTTAAAACTAGGGAAAATGTTCTTTCTATTTCCATATATTTAATGGAACCTATCGAATAAATTAATGGAATTATTTAATAAAATAGAATCATTTAAAATACACAACGCTCAATATTATTAAAGAGTAATAAAGTATACAAAATTAATTATATTTTCCAACCCTCGAAAACTCAGTTTTTAGAACCAGAATAATTTTCTTAACAAGTAATATAAATTGTTTAAATATTTATTTCATCAAAATATTTGCAACAAATAATTTATTTACGATTTTTTTTATTAAAAGCAACATATTCTTGTTATCCAGTTATTCACTCTCTAATTAACGGTATTATAATATGTACCGTTTACTTTACTCTAAAACAATACCTGATTATACTATGGTTGTTACGTTCCCAATTTACAACAGGAAACTTAAAACAAAGAAATTGTATAAACTTTGTAATAATTAATACGATTATTCCTAGCCGACTTATTTAAATTATTCTTGCAGGAAACAATATGGAATTTTTTACGTTTGAAAATCATACGAATATATCATGCAGATATGCAAAAAGCATTGGAAAAGTATCGATAATGTAAAATATATCAGATATACATACAAAGCCTATGTACGTAGGAGACATATCTACTGAACACATAACACACGTCCAGGAATTAATTTTAATCAGTTGTAAATTTCCACTTTAAATCCAAATTGTTTAGTAGTAATTTTTAAAGGATACTATCTATAAAGTGGAAGCAAAACTTAAACAACCAGTTTGTAAAACATTTAAAAATATTTATTAGATTTAATACCATATCAAAATCGTTTCTATGTATGAAAATGTTTGCAAACTGAATATACAGTGTGTCTTATAGAATGGGTGGTTAGTAAACACTTCAACTGTGTGCAGTGGGAGGATAATAAACATGTTCCACACATACACATTATGTATAATGCATATTTGAAGGAAATAAGACCCAAGGGATGACAGAAAAAAACCTTAATATAATTTTTTAAATGTTTATTTCATCAAAATATTTACAACCAGTAATTTATTCCCGATTTTTTGTTTTATTAAAAGTATTTTTTAGTTAATATGTTCTTTAACACCCTATTGTTATATTTTTAATAGGGTGTTAAAAACAAGGAAATTTCACCTTAAACGTATGACTTAATATTTAAACTTAAAGTAATCAAATGTAAAAAAACTGTCACAAAGAAATGTACCTTAAAAATAACTAATTTTAGTATCATGATGTAAGATGTAACTGTACGGATGATATATGAAATATATAAGGTCTTTTTAAGGGCGTAACCCAAGCGACGCTCCTTTGTACGTCCTGAGTGATATCAAGCATCTCAAAGGACCGTTATTACAATCTCCCTTTGCCACTGTGACTTGTATTTTCCTGGTAAGGACTTGGAAGTTTTATGTAGATGGGGTCTGTACAGTAAAGCGGGCTGTGTATTTACGTTACACAACTAGCCGACTTACTTATTTGAAACCTATTTTTATTCCACTTTAATATTTTCTTTGTCTCAAAACTCCCCTTCGTCAAAGTTGTTACAGTAATAAAAATAAATAAAATATTTTGATGGTTTTTTAATACATTTTTTAATATTAGTTATGTACCTTATTATGTACGTAGGAATTTTCAAACGTGTTAAAATATAAATTATAAGGTTGTAACATGTGTATTTAATATATTGAATACAAAAATTTTTTTACAGTACAAGTAAACGTCACACGACACAAATTTACTACAGTATAAGCACAAAATGCACAAATACATTGCAATACTAGTACAAAATGCACAAATAATATGGTGTTTGATTTCGGTGAACCACACTAACCTTCATAAGACCAAAGGAATTCAAAAAAGAATTGATCACCGTAGTATTTGTGCATTTTGTAACTAGAATTGTTATATGTTTGTACATTTTGTGCTTATATTGTAATAAATTTTTGTTGTGTGACGTTTACTTGTACTGTATATGTACCAACACGTATTATGCTAATCAAAAAACCATTTTTTAGTTATTACTACCGTTTGTATGATATTATCTTGAATATTTATTTATTCTTAAGACGCCGATCGTTAAGATTTGGGTGAATATGGATTTTGAATGAGTGTGATGAGTGTAGATGAGTGAATGTAGTCATTGTTACAAACTAAGGCCGACTATTCCTTAGAAAGTGTAATTAATTAATAGCCCAATGACAAATGAACAGCCGGTGATTATCAGCTGACTCCTCTCAAAATGTAGGTTACGACTCTGATTGGGATCGAACTGAGAAACTTTATCTAATGAAGCTGGGTTCATAGAACTTAATACTTAAAATGCTTAATATTTTATTTAATCATTATTATAATTTCACTTTTCTCAATTTAACGTATCAATTTTGTTTTTGTAATATTTTATATATTACCATAAACAACAAACCACTCCAAAGTGAAACTCCCCAACACCAAAGTTGTTATAGAATAAATCGAACTTTAGATGGTTGAATATAATTACGTGCATACGTTTTTAATATAAGATATGTAGCCTATTACAGTATGTACGTAGGAGTTTTCAGTTGTGTTCATAATGTCAATTACAAGGATTTAACATGCGCTCCTAGTCAGTTTTTGTACAGAATTCGATCTTATTGGCATTTTACCTTCAGTTTGCTATCTTCAACAGCGATGGTTTCGTTCATCGTCTTTGGTTTATTTCAAGATATTCCTACCTTAGTAACTGTGTCAGTTCTTTCGTTAATTCTTGATAGTAAATTGGGAATCAAATATTAACATTGTTTTCGGATATTTCACAAAATACAATTGCGAACCTACGTCAGTACACATAATTATTCAAATATTTTGTTTTAATTATTACTAAATATTAGACATAATAATATACCCTCCCAATATTAAACCAGAAAATAATATAAAAATACGTTAAGGTAACTGCATATTTGTTGGTTGTATTGGTTTATACGATTGTACTACACACACACCATCACATCTAACATTATCAAGTTACTAAAGTGACAGGGGATATTTAAAGTAGACGCGTTCAAAGTAAAAAAAAAACTATTAAAAATCCTACTAAAACATAAGAACCAAATAATCTTTCAAAGGAAATATTTTTATAGAAAATAATTTTATTCGTAAATTATGCATTTAAACTAATAAAGTGGATGAAAAAAAACACGAAAGCATTTAAAGAAGAATTTCTGTTGAAGGAGTCGTACGAAACGTTGAAATTTCTTATTTCAATAAACCATGATCTTCCTCAGAGCTTTAGACAAACACAATACCGTCTCGGTGAAGTATTGTTATGTCATATGTTGTTTTATACATGAATATAATAATGTATTTCCTCGTAAAATAACACTTTACAGTGCCTAAAAATTACTACTGTATAATACAATTCGCGTTATTTATATTTGAGTTATTTCTTTAGTGAACATTTCTTTTTAATAATAATCAATGTTTCCTATCCATCTAAAACAATGGCATGATACTTCTGAGTTAATTAAAGATATGAAATTGTTATATCAATAAACTAATTCCTATTTATTTCTATCTGGAAATCAATTTATACATCTACCAATAAATAATATATTTGATACATTGTGTGTGCTGCAGTTGAATCTTGAAAACTCATTGACCAAACAAAATTAATTAAACACTATAACATATCTTTCATATTCTGATAACTAAGTGTATGAATCACCAAAATTTTATAAAATGATTTATCTATGCCTTTTATTAATAGTAAATTAAATAAATAACTGTCAAAACTTGAACTAATTAAATTTTAAGCTGCTTTAAAATTTATATGGCACATGTCATAATATGTAATATATTTAACGTTTACCTTCACCTCCAACATTATCTTTATACTTTAGCAAATATCGTCTTAACTAGCATAATTATTGACTTTTTAAAAACATCAAAAACATTTTTCCTAATATTACAAAAATTTTTATTAGATTTTATTTTGAGTCACTTTGGTATGAGAACGATAATCAGGTGTGCGAAAATCTACTCTTTTAATTTGTACTCTTTTGTACTTATTTTGTGTGTGATACATTAAGTATTATATTTGTACACAGTATATCTACTGATAATTTACATATATTAGTATGAAAAATTAATATAATTAACTATATGCTTAGTAAACAATTCTATCCGAAATAAAAAGAATTATTAGTATTATTATTTTTTCTTTTTAAGGAAATTTAAAACAGTACACTTTTTGGATATTACTTTTTAAAACACTAAGATCATGGATATTTCTTTAGTATTTGTAATCTTAGTTATTTTACCCTGATCATTTAATAATAATAAAAGTAAATGTCCCAAATGGTAACTTTTTTAACCTTGAATTAGTACAGCTATTTATTATTTATTAATGTTTCTTATATCAAATATCAATTTATACGGCCTTTACTGCTGCAGTATTTCAGGCAAATGATCATTCGTGTTTATTGATGTAAAGTTTGTAGTTTCATTCTCACTTTAACCGTCCACAGCCCAATGGTTTATGTGTCTGTAATCCGTGTGTTTATTGTCATACTTCCAGAGAGTCTCCATAACCCTGTGACTAAACCACTGTGCTCGGTTTATTCACAGGCAACATTCTTCATTAACTGATTCAGAATTGTATACTAACAATTTAGGAGGAACACATTACTAGTTAGTTACAAATAGTATTGACAAATTGTAAATTCATTTGTTGGGGCTATTTTAAACTTGTAAACAGTTTATTTAAATAGCCAATTAAAAACCAATTTGTTTGATTTATAGTAGAAGTTCATTGTACTATTAGACAATGCTACAAAACTGGGTCTCTTTGGTACAAAAATTTACTTTTAGAATTCAATAACAACAAAATAAGAAACTGGATTATGGGAAAATTAGTAATATGATGTTACAAAATACCACAGCAAGTAGTTGCTTACACAAATTTCAGTTGAATATTTTAAAAATAATGCATTTTCCTCCTATCTAATTTTATATTTACATGTTCTTTGCTGAAATCATTTGTTTTGTTTTCTTTTTTGTTTTTTTTTTTTTTTTTGTTTTTTTTTTTTTTACTCCCTCACCAGTTCACATGAACCTAGAGTGTGTATAATTTATTCAACGAGTGAAGTTCCGACCGTTAGTTCTGTTACGGATTCGAACCTTAGACATCAAACTCCACATTCCAAGTCCTTAACCACTAATCCAGCACGCCGTCTTCTTTTTTCCTTCCATTAAAGAAGAAATGCCTCCCGACCGTATTGCCTGGTCAGAGCAAGATCTCCTCAACCCTGTACTTGTTATATGAGAGGTGTAAGTTATTTATAATTTCCAGGTATCTCTTTTTAACAGGATAAGATAAGAGAGACATTTGGAGTCCACCACGTTAGGAGGCTTCAAATGTAAATAGAAGCTCTTACAATAATTATGTAGTTCACAACGTAAATTAGGGGACATGACAAAATCATCTCCCCTACAGTTTTAATCTATGAAATTTTTTAATTATTTCCTTACAGCGCTATGTATAATGACAATGTGGTCTAAAACTTGTTCCTATAACAGAAGTTGTAATAATCAAATTCTACTAAAACTCGTATCGAAATGAGATACAAGTTGTTCTCGGTCTGGTTACTATAACGATGGATGTGCTTCAATGGAGTACAAAGAGCTTATAATCTTGTGATTTCAATAATAGAATGATTCTATTGTAGTTATTGCTTAGAACAATTCACTTTTATTTTATCTTTTCTGTTAACTCACTACCACTTAATAAATATTCTAGTACTCTAAAAACTGTTCCCAAATTATTTTTCCGTCCGCTGTGGTATTCCTTGTCCGCTAGGAAACCGATATTACTGCCTTCGCTTTCAAAGAACTTACACACGGAGAGCGCATTCAGCTTTAAGTCAATCATTGGATTTACCAGTTTGTGATCAACTTTAGTAGTCACCTAATCTAACATAACCTAATCGTAATTGCGATAAAAAAGTAGTAGTAGTGAAGTTAAGGAAAAATTAGTGGTAGTGAATTAACCGAAAAGTTTCCTTTTATTTTATAGAAATTCAAGTTAAACACATTTGTAGTAGATAATTAGGTAATTTTGTTCTCTTTGTACGATTTTTGCACATATTATTTCAGCCTACATAAGAACACATAAATGGTGTTCAAAATGTTCCAAGCTCTATTAATTGTTTTAACTCAACCAATATAACAAGATTCTTTTGGTGGTAGTTACTTCTCAGGATATTGTAATTTTTACATTCTGAAGAATCTCACTTGAAACTAAACTGTAGGGTCGAAGAAGTAAATCAATAATGATCTAAATGCAAAATGCACATAATTCAAAGTTGCTAATTTATGAATCTATTATTGTGGGTTAAAATGACGCAGATATATAAAATATGAGCCATTTTAGCTCTTTGCAAATTATTTTAGAGTATGGTTTACAAGCTTTTTAAATTCCTCCAAGAATATATATTTATATGTTTGTGGATTTAAACTATCGTTCGTGAAGTATGTTTAGGACCCATTGTAAATACTATATGGTAGGATACAATACCTGATAAAGCCTATTTTAAGAATGAAAAAGTTTTAAAAACTCACTTTAGTATTTATATTTGAGTAAATTGGAATAATATGTATTCTGTGAAACAAGTATGAATACCACAATTTTCTTCATTACATACAATAGTAATATTATTATCGAATTCAAATAAAAGTGATATATCTCTATGGGATACAAGTTGTTTCCGGTCTGGTTACTATAACGATGGACGTGCTTATTTTAAAGTGGCTTGTTAAGTTGACTTTCAGATAACTTTGACATTGGACTCTTGACGTGATACTTTTAGTAATTTAATGTTTTACAGTAAAACTTGTAAATTTATATGCTACCTTTATATTGGTGCTTTTCCTGTTGGTTTTTTTTTCAAAGTACATAAAATTATATGAAGTAAATTCAATTTGTATGTAACTTTATTTATATATGAAATAAGAATATAAAAATATTTTTTCTTATCATATTTAACTACTTTTGCAAGTACTTAACATATATTTGAAACCTGTACAATACTATTTATAGCACTTCTACTACTATTTTGAAATTTAAAAGTGTATGTTTAGCTTTGAAAGTAAATGGTACGCTGTAAAAATAGTTTGATTATATGTGATTATTACCATAGTTTATATTTTTATATAATTGGTAATAATGGCAAAACTGAAATATAAGCCAAACTGGTTTTTTTTTACCACCTTTAAAAGTCCACTTTTAACTTTCCCTAAGTGAGACTATGTTGACGGTCCTCACCTAAATTGCTACAACTCCGTCAATAACTGGGCCCAGTGGGATATTTATGCCTATCTATATTAATATTATTAACAGCTCATACTTGGCAGTTATATGTTATCATTATTTTTTTTATTTCCGTAGATCCATCTGTCAAATAACTTAAGTACATTGCAGTTTTGAGAGCTTGATAAACAAACATAAACTTGAACTCTTTTAAACATAATCCACAATTTTGAAGTATTGACAGATTAAAGATATCGGATATTTTGCACTGTGAGAATATTTTGTCACTTTTTAGGGTATCAAAGCATTATTCACAGATATATTTAAATTTTTATTATAATTTACAATTTAATGTTATTAGTTTTGTTATGTACAATAATCATTTATAGTAACCATTAACACACTTTCTTCTTTAAATAATTACCAACTAGGATATTGAGTTTCTGCGATTCAAAAGCTTGCATTATCAACTATCGATTAGCCATCGTTAAATTATTTGTAACTTTGTATTGATCACAGTGGCCAGACTGGCTTTCAGTGGGTTTTAATGTACAGTAATCATGGAATAAAGCATTCATCCTACACAATCTAACACAGATCTTTTAGGATAAATTGCAAGCTACTATTACATAATTATATAACGGGATGTATTCAGTTCACCTTTGTTAATATAAAATGAGAAAACAATGAATTCTTAATTTAAAATAAAACTGTATTCGTCCAAGTTTTTTTACACTATTTAGAGTATCTTTTTGATACTGACGAAAAATTAGTTGATGGCTAACAAATCATCTGTGCATGTTGGTACATGCCTACAGGTGAAAAATAAACCCTAAATAGAAGTATCATATTAGTAGGGACCCATTTTTTCTGTTGTGTAAAGTTAATAATGGAAGTAATGCTAGTTATTTTATTTTTAAATAGCTGATGACGTTATCTGCTGTGAGGAATGTAGTAGACTAACGTGTTTTCATTATTAGTTGTGTGGGGTTATTTATATGAATTTTAATAACTATTGAATCTAAATTGTTTTTACGTAAGGTAAAATTATGTCTATGTTATTTATTTAAGCTATTTATCAGACATTTTTACTTTAAATAGCTGTTTTTTGGATAATTTGTTAGCTAACCAAAAGTGCCTTATTTACCTTAGTATCATTTTTATGTACATTTACGGCGATATATGGCTAATTTTTTTCGTTTTTTCTTCACTCGCAAGTTGATATGGGCCTACAGGCCTGTGCGTCAATTTTATTCTATGAGTGAAGTACCGACCATTGGCTCAGTGGGGATTCGAACCTTGAACCTTGCCTTCCGTAGTCCGAAGCATTAGCCACTGGGCCACCACGCCAGTTTGTTCTTTTTCCTCATGGTGTCTCTAACAATATTAAAAAGGATTCTTTGTATAATAGTATAGTAGTTGGACTGTAAAAAACTTTTATTTACACACATAGTGTTAACAACTAATATCTTTTTATGTTTTTAATCCCCTAACAATATTATAGCTCAAGTTATAAAGAATAAGCTCCTAAGATTTATAAAATTGTTTATTAATATCTCTATATGTTATGTGCGCCTAACTGTTACCACTTCAACATGGTTCCTATAGGGACTCCTGTTTTGCCTTAAAAGAATGTTACAACTGTTTGAAACACTTCTAATATCCGCTTCAAATAAACAATAAAATACAAGAATATCTACTTGTTTAAAATCTATCCATTCAATATTAATAAAAGATAAAATTATTGCAATAATAGTTTAAAACCTAAACAGGAAAATTTACAATTCATATCTAAATAACACGAATATTAAGTAGACATGCTCTTATGACAGGTCTGTCAGACAAATACCTAAATGGTGCAATCAAAAACACATCTATTTATCACGCAAGTCTTCAATAGATATCTAAAATAAAACGAGCAAAGCTCCAGCAAGTTACGCCAACAAAAGCCACTTGTTCCGCCATGCTGAGCTGTAAGCTCTTTGTTCCAGAACCCTCCTTTCTGCTTGTCCGATGGTTCATACACAATACTATAGTGGAGAGCGTACATCCTACACAACGGTTTAGGGATGATGTGGTGAACGCTTTGTCACTGTAATCCATGGATGTTCCACATATCTGAAGTAATTTTATCAAACTGTATGTAATCCAACATATCATACATGTATTTTTGTTGTTTTACTTTTCTTTGAACCCGTATCGTGTTAAAAATGCACTAAAAAAGTAATACCTATATTTACCAAGTCATATTGAAACTATTTACATACCACTGTACGTGTCTGGGAGGGTGGGTGGGCCAATACCTCTGTACGGGTGTGGCAGAGCGGGTGGATCAATACCTCTGTACGTGTTTGGGAGAGTAGGTGAGTCACTACCAATTTACGTGTCTGGGAGGGTGGGTGGGCCAATACCTCTGTACGTGTGTGGGAGGGCGGGTGGGTCAATACCTCTGTACGTGTGTGGGAGGGTAGGTGAGTTACTTCCAATGTACGTGTCTGGGAGGTGGGTGGGTGAATACCACTTTACGTATCTGGGAGGTGGGTGGGTCTCCCAATAAATCTCAGCTTAGTCTTATTGATATTTATGGTTTTATATGAATATTTTTTCGTAAATGTTTTCATTAAATAAGAGAAGCTCGTATTGAGTTGTTGTGAACGTTCAACTTAGCTCTGTAATGGGAGTTCAGTACTGAAACAATAAGACGGAAGTCATTTTACATTGAAGACGGTTTTATATGGAATGTTTTATCAACTGTTCTATTTTAACACTTGTTTATGTTATAAGATGTTATATTTTATATGCGATATAACTATTTAAAATATTTTTATTTTACACTTTTTCTAATCATTTACTCGTTTACACGAAATTTTACATTTTTAAAAAAATACCGCCGTTTTAAAAATTGTAAACTAATAAAAAAGTTTGTAAATTTAACGTAATTAAGATATCAAGGTATATACTAAGTTTCATATAGTTATATTTATAACAGTTCATGTACATAGTATACCAAAATTATATTTTGCTATTCAAAATGAAAATTAAATACATAGACCATGCAGATCTTAGTTAATTAATGCCCATTGTGCTATATAATTTTTTTTTAGTTGGATCAGCAGCTGTTTTCATTAAATAACAGTAGCTGGTATTGAATAGTTGGGAAAGATCAACTTAGCTCTGTGATGGGTGTTTAATATTGAAACAATAAGACGTCTTTTTACATTAAATTCAGTTTCATATGCCATTTTTATCCACTGTTCCTTTTTACTACTTATTTATGTTATAAGCTGGCATTTAAATCCATTATTTCTGTGCCAACACTGTACGACAAGAAAGTTATTCGTCTCTTGGACCTCGTAGGACGCGCATTGTATTTTCGAAGGATATCAAATAGCCTCCTCTACACCATCAAACCACTCCGTGGGACTTTGGAGACCCTTGAGTCTCCTTAACCTCCCTAGGCCTTCCTAGTGACTTTGTGCCACCAGTGGGACTCCTTACTTCCAGACTAACGATACATCCCAGTTTACCACCAATGGTGTAGTGTCTGGGTGTTACTTCCCACTACAGGGAGAAGGTAAGTTTAGCGACTCAATGAGGGGTGGTTTGACGCACTCTAAGACCACTATGAGTGAGCAGTAGTTTAATGAGCTACCTAGCAACACGATTTATCTTCCGATAAGGATTGATGCAACAGGAGTCAGCTTAGTCTTCCTTTCCTTCCTAATTACCAGTTTTGGTCTATTCAGTTTTACTGGCAAGTATATTCAGTTCGTTTTACGGCATATAACTTCCTTGTGGGAAAAGCTGCTCTCTAACCTCTCCCATTAAGAACTCCATGATTAATATCTTCCAACCCCACTTTCTGTAAGGCCAAACTTATCCGTCTACTAACCGAAGGAAGCCAGTATACTCCTCACAACCCATTAGGTCTCCTTCGATCACTAGGTCTGAACCAAACCAACCGCCCCTAAAATCCAACGTCTCAGCTCCACCTAATTAAACCCCGTGGCAACCAAGGTACTCTGAACTCGTCTACTTTCTCGGCCAACGCTTCATTTTGCTCTGGGAAACTCAAACACTATCCTGCCTTTTTCCTTTTTTGAAACTTCTTCACTACCAGTAAGGCCACTCTGTCATTCATCGCCCATCAATCCACCGCTCTGATGTTCACCCTACCGACTCTCCTGCCTCCAACCTCTCTTCGCCCCTGAAACAACTAAACTACTATCCTTTAGACACCCTCTAACCATGTGGCCCTCCTCCTTGGTCACCCGATTGGGAAAACAATATTTTCATCTGTAGAATGTTTTCAACAACCTTAAAATACGAGTCCCACAACCATCAAAATATTTTTCCCACAAGAACTCGTCTAATATCCTCAGCTTCAACACCCCGGCCGATTCATCAACAAGATCCCCATCTCCGTTATTGTGATGAACTTATTTCATTCTTCTTATCTACTCCAACCCTGAGACTCCAGCCTCCACCTATATACACGGTGACAATACGTCCTGGTTTACCCGGGATAGTCCCGGATTTGAGACCAATGTCCCGGTGTCCCGAAAAAATACGACAAAGTGCCGGATTTTATGTCAATCCAACATACATTTTTCTTTAATTTCTGGCTCACATAAAAAGCATCAATGACAAAAGAATGTGTCAAGGCTCTCTAGATAATACAAGTGAATAAAATAAAGTAAAACAAATAATAACAGTTTAGTAGCTGATAAGCTTTCTTCAACGGATGAATACGACAGGAGCTAACCAACGACATCATCTTTTTGAGGTGGTTCAATAAGAAATTATACACATTCTAATGAAATTTTTTTTTCTTTTATTTGATTGTTGATTCCTAACTTTTATGCTAATCGTCATATACAATAGGTAATAAAAATGTATATACTGGTATACCAATATTATTGTAATTACGTAGCTACAAACAAAGAGACTATTACCGATATTCTTACAAGTCTCCTGGTATTGATTTTTTATTCAAATTTATAAAGCTCTATTAGCAACTAGGCTTGCTACACCGCATTAGCAAAATAAAGTATAATCTATAATTTGTTAATTTTTATTCTATTTTATTTATATATCCTTTGCTTTAAAACCCGCTCTATATTTAAGGTTAGAAGTCCCAGGATGCTTGACAGATAATATGGTCACCGAACCTATCTCTTCCAATCTAATCACCACTGCAACTCTAAGCTCCTTTCCAGGACGTTCCTCATTGTTAATCAGTAAGAGTTTCAAGAGAACAGTCGACTGTCTTCCAAACCAAACCTACTGTACTTTCCATAATCAGCCCTACATCTTTTTTCTGTTGCAGGTTTGTTTGTCTGCTTGGAGCCTTTCTCTGCCGGGTCATGTACTGTGTGCTTGCTTCATACCGTCACCTCCTCACTACCCTATCCCAGGCTGACGAGACCCTTATGACCTTAAACAGTCGTAGTCCCCTGCAGCACCTTCACGATCCAGTTCATTTCACTGTGAAAATGGTATATTCTCTTGAGATGGACTGTCATCCAACGCTATATTCATAAAATTCAACATTAAAACAGATCAAAAACTAATTGTTACAAAACTAAAAGATTTTTGATTTACACACTTTTAAATCAAAATAGTCAAATGTATAGCCTAAAAATCGTTTGGAGAAGACCCAACCTATTCAAGACCATAATTTTCTTTTAAGTATGACGTTTACTTTTTCTATTACTAAAAAGATAACTGGTCCTATACTTTAAAAACATTATCAGTGCCAAACATACACCTTGTTAACTTGTAGAATGTAAATGATTAATTTGTTTGCTTCAATTTTATTTCTTTTCGAGAAATAAAATGATGCTATATTTCTTATTGTAAGGCAAGCTTAATAGTTCACTCATTATTTTTAAATTATTGTTGCTTAGTTACAGGACGCCTACCAGACACGCATAACTTGGCCTTGAACAGTAGACATTTATCATACAAGCAATATAGCTCTAGGAACAGGACATTGTTGACAGTTGGGGAAACTCGATACGGATAGTGGCAGTACCTGTCCGACAAGAGCCACTCAATATCTGCTCTTAACTTACACTCGACTACAATTTCAAAGCCACTGTGATCTTGAAATTCAACTCCAAAACATTATTTCTGCGCAAATATATTAGATTTGTCTTGTAAAATAGTTAACTTTTATCCAACATTATACTTGAAAGAATATAATATAACTATAAACATACGACTTAAAACTAATCACAAACAATTAATTGAACAATCGATTTAAACAAACCGACTATTTACATCTACTTTCATAACCAAACCGAATTTCAAATAAAGGGAATTATACATTAAAACGTACAACACTGATAGTTGTAATGTAAGTCTAACAAAGCTATTTTTAATTAGGTATATATTACAGATACTTATATTTTTTCAGTATTATTATAATGTCTTGTAATATTAACATTACCAACTGACGTTTAATAATAAGTTATTATTTCGTGTATAACAATATTTATTATAAAACTAAAATAATTTACCATCTACAGCTAGGATGTTAACCGATAAAGATATGAATATTTTTGCTATAAATAATAGATTCCTTCATGGCTTCATAATCTACTTCATAAAAACCAGAGGATATACTCTCAAGACTTGAGTCATGTCCAAGTATAAGTCCCCTTTCTAATCAAGTGTGACAGTAAATACTCCAGTAATCTACCAGTCACCATTGTTTGACTTCATTGAGAAAACTTGATGACTGTTTAATGTGAGGGAATATTAAGGTCAATCGATTACCTTTACTAATCAAGGCTGGCAGTTAATATATCATTTATATACCAGTCAACCTCTAATTTATTACAGAAATTAATATGTGCAATCTAAATGCATTTACGCCTAATGTGTCCAATAGTCCTTGCAAGTGTTAACAATATGCAGTTCAAATATATACATAACAAACAATGTAAACCCATTTAAATGAACATTGCCAGGTTTTTTATAGTAAATTACTTGGTTATGCTATAAAATACCCTACATAGGTTTTTAGGGTATTCTTGGTTAAAGTTGTAAATACAAATTACTTTCTCTCACATCGTCACTATCATTAAGTTTATTTACATCATTTTCACAATATTTAGAATTGTTTAGTAATATCAGAATAACACTTGCGAAGTAAAGGATCTACGATACGGCTGAGTTATGATTTAGAATTATTATGAACACCTCATTTATAAAAATGGGGAATCAATCTTTATCGGCTTTTTGGACTTGTTTATTAGCGAGCTTTTCAATACAAATATCATACTAAAATGTTCAGTACATACAGACCTAGTCAATAATCTAGTCAATTATAAATAAATGCAGGTTATTTTATAAATACGTTTAAAGATTATGATATAAGTCTTAACTAAACGTGTGGAAAGAACAATTCATAAAGGATCAGTAAATTTAAACATTATATATAAAACAAACTATAAAAATAAAAGTAGCGAAGTTAGCAATCTAGTCAATGTTTTATCAACTCTCCAGTGTATATTTTATCAAAGGAATAAATCTGTGTTGGAGTCAAAGCTTGTTATTTTACAGTGTATCGGAAAATACCTCTTAGGCATGGAGACATTTCTAATAAAGTATGAATTTGATGATAAGAGAGGGGAAAATACCTTAGAAAATACCATCCATACCCTAACTTTTGTTACTTAGAAAGGACTAAATTTTATAACGTATAATATAGATTTTAAAATAGCATCTAATTGGAATGTTTCTCTACCATAAATATTGAACAATCCATAAAAAAATATAATTTTTCTTTTCCAAAATAAGTATCATAATTAAGTGTCATTAAATATATTTATAAAAGGTTGCTGATAGATTGTCAAATTTATACATAAATACATTTGTTATTAAAATAAATAACGTGGAGATCGGAATGAACAAGTCAGAATGAAATAAAACATTTATATTTTCAATAGGTATATCAATCCAAAAAACTCCTTGGAACTTAAAAGGTTTTTGACCAGAACAGACTCTGCACTAACCCATACACGTAAAATGATGTTGACCATCCCACCCAACCATGCACGTACGATAGTGATGATTGACCCACCCATCCATACACGTACAATGGTGATGGCCCTACAGGATCCATACACTTACAGTGTTATAATCTATTTTGTTACATATATTATAGTCGATGTAATATAATACATTGTTTTTACCAATACATAAGACAAAGTAGTATGCAACTCTTTATTAAACACTAAAATAAAATACAAGTAGTGTTACTAGTTAGTGTAGTAGTTTTTACTATATATGGTTAGGCAGTTGTGATTATACTAATTAAAATACAAGTAGTGTTACTAGTTAGTGTAGTAGTTTTTACTATATATGGTTAGGCAGTTGTGATTATACTAATTAAAATACAAGTAGTGTTACTAGTTAGTGTAGTAGTTTTTACTATATATGGTTAGGCAGTTGTGATTATACTAATTAAAATCTGTATGTTGTGAAATATTTAGCAACGTATTTTTATAAACTATTTAACAGTTAAAGAATCCCTTAATTAAACATTTTTGATGAAAATAAAAAAGAATAAAAATATTACTGTTAATTTCTTTAATATTTTTCTTGTGCTTTAAATGTAAAAAGTATAAAATACATAAAACCCCTAAGATATAAACATCGTAAAGCGAGTTGTATTTTAATTAAAATGAAGACGACGCTGAAGTGGAATGAACTACATAAAGAGAAAAATACAATCCTTCTAACTATAAAGTATATATCCCATTTAGTCACACTTTCAACTTTTTTTAAATTGTTAGTGGGGGAAAGCATTAATAAGTATGTACAGTTATGTTTTTAGTAGGGAATTTTACGTATTTAGCTTAAGTATGTTTACTAAACAATACAGTTGTACTATCCATATTTCGACTCAAATACTGTCATAAGTAAGAATTAAAATCTTCTTCATTATATGTAGTGGTTTTTGTGTATTTGGGATATTTTTATGTAATGTTAGTTCTTGCCAATGCAGTTGAGGAATTTGACATAGTATATTTTCGTTAAGTCACTACCACTACTTTTTTTCTTTCCGTTAATTCACTAACACTTGATAAATATTCTATTACTCTAAAAACTGTTCCCCAATCATTTTTACGTCTAATGTGGTATTCCTAGTTCGCTAGTAATCTGACATTGACGGGCTTATCTTATCGCTTTCCAAGAACTTGTACACGGAGAGCGCATTCGGCGGTAGGTCTATCATTGGATTTAACAACAGTTTATGATCAACTTTAGTAGACACCTAACCTAACCAAACCTGACGTGACATAACCTAACCGCAATTGTGATAAAAAAAGTAGTGGTAGTTAAGTAACGGAAAAGGTCCTTCACATAAAATATTCCTGGATAATTTAGGAAAGACACACTGGACATGATGGTTCGTTAACATTCACGACTACCTCTTATAAACACGTATACTGTAAGGGTTTTACAGCTCGGAATATTAACTCATGTATAGCTGATTGTAATTGTATATGCGTTGTGGTAGATCTATCCTTGTCAAAAGCTGATTATTCCACCTCTAATCCCTGTGGAAGAGGGGGGGGGTGATTCCTTGTAATTGGCAGTTACTGTGTACTGTTTGATTCGCATCTACCGGAAATATATTTCTTGCACACTTACTTCTATTGTACAAGACAGTAACTGAACAGTTTAGGTCGTAGACATAACAAGAAATTGATACTATTCATTTTACTGTGAATAAATGAAAAACTAAAAAAGACGGGGGAAACATTTATGTAGAAAAAAATTTTTTTATTGAACTATCATAGAGGATGTGTTTATAGCCAAATAATATTTTAGCGTAATACGCTAATTATTTTGATCTAGCATGATCTGCTAGCCCTGTCTGCAAGGTAAAGGACGGTTTATAGTATTTTACTTGAGGTGAAAAAAGTTTGTTTGTTAATAAATTAATATATGATTTCATATCGTTACTGAAAAACTGAGTTAGACAAGGAAAAAGCATTAATGAGTTGACCTAAAAATGGAACTTTTAGTACAATCCTCAAGCAAGATAACATTCAGGCGAGATAAAATGTGTCAGACAACTTTGATACTATCTATTACAAGATAGTAGAATCTAGGCCAATCGTTGCACTCAAATTCTCTTTTCTCTCCTTGCCAAGAGGCAAAGTTGAAATCTAATCCAGATTGTTGAATCTTCAATCAAGTCGAAATTGCTTCCAATCCCTTCCTTTCCTTAAAATCAATCAGTCAATCTGTTTTATTCCTTTGAAAATTCCTAAGGAATGATTTCCTTTACATAGAAATCGTTCAGGGACTAAAAGATCCTCAATGAACTATTGTAGATTAGTTCATTACTCAACAAACATTTTTAATTAACTATTCTCAGTTCATTCTAAAATGTATATAAGTATTTTTAATTATTGGAATCGGTTGTTAAAAACACATGTAAAATTTTTAAAGATTAAGTGATAAAAAGTTGATCATTAGAGCTTTAAAAAAATAAATAACCCAACAAATTCTTGAAGTAGTTATATGACCCATTTATTGGATACATTTTTAGTATGTAAAATACTTAATACTGTCTAGCTACCACAATCAATTATTAATAATAGCCTAAAAATAATTAGTTAACGCTGTTGACAATTACATTACAACTTGAAATAAAATAAGGGAAAATAGATTAATAAGGAAACATGACGGATTTTTTTAAAATTATAACATAAAAAAATAACTTTGTAATATATTTATCTTTAGTATATTTAACACTATCAAGCACACTTTATTAATACGAAAAATGTAAATTTTTCTACCTCTTTTTGTCAAGAGACTAAAATATACATCCCATATACAGTTTGGCTAGGTCTATTAATATAATGATATAAACCACTCAAACAATCCACTAGAATTGAGGCCAAAGGTTTTACATTCAGCGTTGTGTAAGGGGTTAGAATTGACCCTTTTGGGACACCTGCAAATGGAGTGCAGGTTTGTTGTGTGGCTCTACACAAACACGCCACAATCCTCGATAACTCATCTCCTTCCACTAAAGTATCTTTGTACAATAGTATTAAGTATACCTGGCCTAACTAACTACACAAGGTTACATATATTTAACATAAAAAAATGTAAATTAACAATAATTACTATTCATTATAGCTACCAATCGAAGCTATTTTTTACAATTGAGAGTACTATTAGAAATAAAACTACGAAAAACCCTCATTCATAAATCAATCTCTTGAAATAAATTTTATTTTATTGTAACACTCTGGACTATCCCATGTTATTGAAAAGCAAAGAACGAGTTACTTTGATTAAAATCTCAATCTTTTTATTGTTTTTGTTAGTAATAAAAGTTTTCGGTTTGTTCCATTTTGAGTGGGTCCCCTACGTAATAGAACATACAATGCAATAAGCTACCGTAACAACATTTTCTTTAATTTAAAAACCCAATACAATAATAATACTTTTTTTATTCAGATTGTCATCTAAGCCAACGTTGTTTTTGCAGGTTACATAAGCGTCTACTAAGAAACCCATTCCACTTGCTATCTTACTGTAAAGCCTAATGTATTTTACATCAATACTGATTATACATGTTATCTATTCTTATTAATATGTCAATTCTAACATGTATCATTGTTTAAGCGGATGGGGTTTGTTTAGTGTCTGAACACTTTGTGCTAGTATTTGACCATTGTGACTTTACTGTATCAATAATAAATATTAGAATAGTTAATTTACGATGTGAGTGAATATATATTATATTACAAGCTCACAAAGAAGTTATTTAAAGTAATTCCAACCATGTTTGAGTTTAACTAAAGTGTCCCATGACACAACGTCATTACCTGAGTGAATGTGGTTTACGCTTGCTCCTATATCTGAGCCAGATCAAACGCTGATTCATCCCTTATCTGGTGATTTATAGGGGTTTATCTGTGAGTCCCCGGTGAGTCACTACTATCCCCTCACCGCAATCAGTCCTTACGTCACGTTTTGGCTGAAAGCCATAAAGGGGGGGAGGCGTTTGAGGGCGAAACTTCTTTCTTAGCGTTATTCAAAACTGAGTAAGAGCTTTATTTTTATAAACGGTGTGCGTACTTTTAAAATTTACATATTGAAATAATAAGATGTATACAAAAACAATTTTGCAATAAAGGGAAAATAAATCTCTATAATTCTTAATAGAAATATTTACCTTAACATAACCAATTTCAATATAGTAAATAGTTAAAATAAAAAAATGATACTCAGAGGCATTCAAGTACTGAATATGGCGATTTTTGAGTAAAAATACGAAACAATTTATTTAAATTCTGTACAATTTCGCTATCTAGTTAGTCCGAACGCATAATACTTTGAATATCTTACATTACTTATCTTTAAAATTGGCCATCAAATGAGGTGATGTTTTCCAGACCAAATTAATATTCCTGTAAATTAAATTGTTTTGTTCAAGAAAAATGTCTGTTGCATTATTATGTATACATAAGTATAGTTTTACTGATGTAAACTACTTTTTTAATTAGTTAAGGTATCAAATTATTTTATTTTCTGACATATTCTGATATATAATTGAAAAAGTTCAACAGGATTAAAACAGTTTTTTTTTTTGCTTTTTAAATTAGTTTAATCCAACTTAAATTATTCACATTGGCCTTAATATGAACAATAGTGATAAGTGAATGTCACGGAAATAAGTGTCAATTTGTAGCAAGTCTTAACTGGATGTTTTAAATGCTAATCTTCTAGGGCTTTAGGTTCCCCATTCATTACGTGGAAGAGGGGAGATCCTGTGATAAGAGTATTGCAGCCCAACCACCAAGGGACAAACCATCCCGCAAATGGGAAAATTTAATAGTTACATTAATATTAAAATTAAAAAAAGAAAAACATAGGCCAACGAGGGAAATAGTATCGAATATTTTGAACCATAAATACTACGTTCTTTTGACTCTAATCAAAATATTCAAGTCAGAGAGTATCTAAGTCTACCGAAAACTGTGAACAAGGAACGTGAACTCCTAAGTGGCCAAGTACTTAGTAACTATTAGTAGAACCATTGTACATTTTTCAATAAAAACCAAGTGTTAAAATATTTCTAAGGTAATATTGAATAGTTTATAAGAAAAAAAACAATACTTAAATTTTACACCAAGTTTTCAGCAATAATAACTTAGTTATGTTTTATACATCATTACAAAGAACAATAGTTTTGATCGCACTACAATTTGTTGCAGAAAAATATGTTTTATTGAGAAATTCATTGATTGATTGATAACAATTTTAAATATAATGACCCTTGCAACATTATTAATCTTAATACAACCTTTGGGAGTGTGAAATTTTTTAGAAGGAGTACTTCTAAAAGAGATATTATTTAGTAAATTGTTTTTTTACAATTTGGTAACTTGTATAACTACTTCGAACTGTAAATTAATACGTATTGTAAATTATTAACAATATACTTAGAGAATTAATTACTAAAAACACGTAGCATATTTTACTGTCTAAGTTAAAATGTGTCAATTATTTTATAAAGATATTAATCTAATTCCACCCTTTCGAGTTTTGCATTTTCTAAAATCTCTAATGTCTAACTCAGTTGTTATATGGTTTTGTGTCTTTAAAGGCTGATTAAAAATAGTATCATAGAGCTCTTAAAACATAAAACTAAACGTAAATATTATGCAGATACCTAAAGTTCTGTACTAAATTATCTGATTTCCGGAATAGTCCGGAACTATACAAACTGTGTCCGTTTAGTTATACACTATCCACAACAGTCACCCCTCCTCCTCAGTTCACTATATAATGTCAATAAACGTCCTTCACCACCACCGTGTGTCTGTCAACTTAATCAAGAGTCCGCGTCCAATCCGATTATTCTGTGGAGGGAGGGGACCCCCGCCCCCGTGTAGTAATTGGGATGCCGGCTTAGTTGACATTTCATTCAACCCTTACATACGTGAACATGTTTACGGTTCACAAAACAGCAATACATTTCCGTTGAAGCTTATATTGGGAATTGAAATCCATATAAACGTCGATTGCACATAAGAAAAAACAAACGAGACAGAAATTGGTGAAATATAAAGTATTAGAGCATTTGATTATTGTTATTACATGAATATTCTCTTTTAAAATACGCTATACACTTCAATAATAATAATAATATTAAAGGTACATTTTTAAATTAATCCAGAAATACATGTTCACAATGTTATTGAATATATTTAAAACAGGAGTTCTACACGCAAACACTTTAAAATATAAACTAATTAAGTTTTCATTGTTGGAATACAAAAGAACTAAAAAGAGGCTCAGGAACCATTATTCAATAAATGACAATGACAATTCACTTTCACATGAACTATAGTTGCAATTATTTTTTAACAATATGACTGTCAAAATTTGTATTCACCAAAGAATACACAGAGGCACGCCATCCCTTCACCAAACCTCCCAGAGACAATGCATATTTCATTACGTTGGGCGAACAGTTTCAAACTGACTTTTACCCTAATTAAATGGACCATCACTTCCCTTTCAAATTGGGTTATAAATGCCTTTACTATTGAGAAATATATCCGAAAATTGAAAAAAAAAAAAAAAAAAAAAAAAAAAATTGCTATACAATATAGGTGCTCTTTCTGTGGAACAGTTGATCTTAGTTAGTAACAATGACTACACTCGTTCATCTACACTCATCACAATCATTTGCCCCTCATATTCGCCAATATCTATTGACGATCGTCGTCTTATGAATGAATAATTAAAAACAATATTTGATTAGGTACTATGTTTGTAGTGTGTGTAGGGCTTCTCTAAGACAGCAAGTATCTAAGCGGTATATCTAATTATGTATTTCAACTACTTATCTTGTAATTAATGTAGTTTATATCTGTAAAGTACGTTAATTTTGTAAGTATAATTGATACATACAGCATAACCGTTATCATTTTTCTTAAGAGAACAGTCACTGGGGCATTCTTTGCAATGTACTGGTGAAATTACCGTTATATTCGAAGATTTTAACGTTTCTTTTTAACGAGTACAGTCTCATATCAAGCATTAAAATATATTATTTTATGAATAATTATGGATAACCACCATTTATAATAGTTAGCTTTTAGAAAAATATAAGCTAAGGACAGTAGTAAGTATTTAATACTTAATTTAACTTTTTACTTTAGTTAAAGACTTGAATTAAACGGCCCCTTGCCTAACGCAGGTCTGCAGGCGTTCTACAGGCCGTATTGTAGCAGGCACACCGGGCTATTAAGTCGCCCTATATTGATGCCGTTATTAAATATGTTCTGTATAAGGCTTTTTTACAGATAGCAACACTTTTTTAAATTGGATACATTGTTTAACAAATCACTGAATGTTATCTAATTAATTTGTGAAAATCAACCTTATACAACTTTACTACTTACGTATTTTCCCCTGAACATTTTTAGATCTATATTGTTATATCGTGTCGTGAAAAAACTCCTTAGTCTACCATGTTAAAGAACACGTTATGTTATCATAACAATTCAATATTATAATATTGCTTATAAATAACTTACTGTGTTTATCAAGGAAAATTACATGAACATTTTAGTTCCACATAAACATACAACAAGAGTTTACAGTTGAAATTCTCATAAAGTGCTTTATTTTACTTCGAAATAAAACGTATTGTAAGTTTATAAAATATACAAAACTGTAAAATATTAGTTTGTGTTTAATTTATATGTGTACTACATAAATTCATTAGGTCACATATGTTAGTTGTCGTAATAAACATAAAAGTGCCTTCATTATTTTAGATCCTAAAACTGACGCATGTCTGTACGCTGAACGAATCCGCGTTCATCCAAGTCTGCAACCATCAGTAATTATGTACTAAAAAAATATAGAAAAATATGCTAACTGCTACGTTTTATAATATAAAGAGGATAGAAAATTAAATTAAAAGGATTGTAACGATTCAATGGATTACTAACAATTAAAGAACGAAATATATTACAACCTACCTAATGTTATTTATGTATGTGGCATTTACTATTTACATTGTAGGTATAAGTTTTTACTATTTATATTTTATAGCCAATAGGCTGGTTCGCACAACATATATATATTCAATTATGTACTGTATACAAAAAATATTTACACTACAAGGTTTTTAGAGGGCGCTTTCAAACAAATACCCTCATAAACAACGAGGTTTTTTTTACAATCCAACTGCAGCAATAACGGTTTGAAAGTAAACGCCAAAATATATATAAATGGAGAAAGTGAATCAAGCAAATGACTAACTTTAGTATACAATACTAAACGTAGTCTAGTTAGGTACTATGTGACAATCAATTTCTTGACGTTATTAGTGTCGTTGATAATAACAAATGCCACTAAAATTGTACCACTACCCTCAGAGAAGCGAACAATGAGTATCAATACACTGTCCTAAAGTAAGTGTATACGAGTCTTTTATCAAGCAAACGTTTTATATAACAATGTTTTTATTCACAATATCAGTTTGGAGCAAGCTTTATTCAAATTCCGATCGCTGGTTGTGGCTGTATTCAGCCCCAGTATAGGTTCGCCAGCGCCTCTAGAGGCAGGCGGAGTGAATGCATACAAAATGACACACTCAAGTATCGTTCCATTTATTATTTATACTTCCGAATCATTTTCATTCTGAATATTTCTATTCGGCTATTATCAACATTCAGAATGGTTTAATTTGTGCATTAATTCATAAAATAAGTTGCAATTTTGTGCAAGGTATTTCATGTAATTATTTACAATTATTTAACTCTACGTAATTATAATAATCACAATAAAACAATAAAAAGTATATGATTATATTATGATAAATTTTTTTATATTAATTAGCTTATGAGTTCATTAAAACATATAATTGTATAAATTATATACATACAAAGTTTGTGTTTTACAAACCATTGGCATAAACAGTTTTCAGTTTTGTACATTGGTTTTCTTGGATATGTTTATTGACGTATAGACGGAACCTGTGGCTTTTCTGCACAAACTGTATCAATAACAATGAATAAAAGTTACTAACAATCTATTTTCACGTTTGATTTATTTATTAGAGAATTAAATTGAAACGTAATTGTCATTGTGTGAATCCTTCCGGCTACAAGGTGGACATCATATATATCAACGAAAGTTTGTTTTTAAATTATTTAAATACTAAGCTTATAGTAATATGTTATGAAACATTTACATTTGTACTATTTTTATATACATACTAAATTACTGAACGATATTGTATTTATAGTTTCAGAACAGTTCAACTTTGATTATTGTGTTTGGTTTCAGAGAGCTCAAATATGAACAAGATTTACATCAAAGCTTATGTAAAGGAAAAGATAAACAAACGGTTTTCTTATATATATATAGATGAATATTTTGTCCTTTAAATATTTTATCGCTCTTCTCGTTCTTCAGATATAAATGAGGAGATAATCAAAGACATCGGAAAAGCAAACAGAAATTTATAAGATTATATAATCAAACTATGACTTTACATTACCATAGCAAAAATAGTAATGTAAACTCCAAAAATGCAGTAGTTTTAATAATAAGTATATTATTTAAGAAATATACTGCACTTAATTAATATATACTGCACTTAAATATATACTGCACTTAATATACTGCACTTAAGAATATTATTTAAGAAATTTTACCTTTTTCTGTCGTAACAGTTCTTCAATTACATTACTGCTATGTACATTTCAAAGCATATAAAGCTTCGATATCCGGCTTTCAAAAACGTCACTGTTTAAAACATTTAAAACCCTAAAATTACGAAACATTAAAACACTAA
Source organism: Stictocephala bisonia (assembly GCA_035578905.1). Taxonomy (NCBI): domain Eukaryota; kingdom Metazoa; phylum Arthropoda; class Insecta; order Hemiptera; family Membracidae; genus Stictocephala; species Stictocephala bisonia. The sequence continues at coordinate 362,165 of JAQJVL010000298.1, forward strand.
AATTACGAAGCATTAAAACGCTAAAATGATGAAACATTAAAACCCTAAAATTACGAAACATTAAAACCCTAAAATTACGAAACATTAAAACACAAGCGCATACGAAGTCATCAGTTGGTGTCTATCGCCAGCCGGCAAATGTATTGTATGTGCTAATGTTTTAAAGTGTTTCAATTTTTCGTAATTTTTGGGTTTTAATGTTTCAAACAGTGAAGTTTTTGGAAGGCTGATGATGAAGCTTTATATGCTTTTAAATTTACATAGCAGTAATGTAACTGAAGAACTGTTAAGACTTAAAAAGGTAACTTAAACCAGTATATTGCTTAAATATAACAGTGCTGAAGGCTAATAACACAAAATAAATACATTCTTTAGGCTTACCAGTTAACATGAACCCACCTCATGGATAGTTTAAGTGTAAGTCAATCCACAAACCTTACTCCCTTTGTCCCAACTTGATAGGATTGATTGGTAAAATAAGTGATCATGTCACCTATTGGGGATTGTTAGTAGATATGGGAAAGGAAATTATGTGGGCTGGTTCTTTTGGAAAAAAATATTCTAGAATTTATTGTCTAATGATTATAGATGTTTATTAATAGGAAATAAAAAAAGGTTAGGAAAGTGATTGTGGTTAGAAGGATAGAGGGTGTGGGTTTGAAAATATATTTTTATATAGTGGTTTATGATGTTTAGAAGTATCGAAGGAGTGAAATGAAGATGGAGATATAGGGTGATATTTGTGATAAATAGAAATGAAAGAAGACGAAAAAAGTGGTTTAAGTGAGGTGATTGTGAAAAGTATGTCTCTCTCTCTCTCTCTCTCTCTCTCTCTCTCTCTCTCTCTCTCTCTCTCTCTCTCTCTCTCTCTCTCTCTCTCTCTCTCTCTCTCTCTCCTCTCTCTCTCTCTCCTCTCTCTCTCTCCTCTCTCTCTCTCTCTCTCTCTCTCTCTCTCTCTCTCTCTCTCTCTCTCTCTCTCTCTCTCTCATCTCTCTCTCTCTCTCTCTCTCTCTCTCTCTCTCTCTCGCTCTCTCTCTCTCTCTCTCTCTCTCTCTCTCTCTCTCTCTCTTCTCCTCTCTCTCTCTCTCTCTCTCTCTCTCTCTCTCTCTCATCTCTCTCTCTCTCTCTCTCTCTCTCTCTCTCTCTCTCTCTCTCTCTCTCTCTCTCTCTCTCATCTCTCTCTCTCTCTCTCTCTCTCTCTCTCTCTCTCTCTCTCTCTCTCTCCTCTCTCTCTCTCTCTCTCTCTCTCTCTCTCTCTCTCTCTCTCTCCTCTCTCTCTCTCTCTCTCTCTCTCTCTCTCTCTCTCTCTCTCTCTCTCTCTCTCTCTCTCTCTCTCTCTCTCTCTCTCTCTCTCTCTCTCTCTCTCTCTCTCTCTCTCTCTCTCTCTCTCTCTCTCTCTCTCTCTCTCTCTCTCTCTCTCTCTCTCTCTCTCTCTCTCTCTCTCTCTCTCTCTCTCTCTCTCTCTCTCTCTCTCTCTCTCTCTCTCTCTCTCTCTCTCTCTCTCTCTCTCTCTCTCTCTCTCTCTCTCCTCTCTCTCTCTCTCTCTCTCTCTCTCTCTCTCTCTCTCTCTCTCTCTCTCTCTCTCTCTCTCTCTCTCTCTCTCTCTCTCTCTCTCTCTCTCTCTCTCTCTCTCTCTCTCTCTCTCTCTCTCTCTCTCTCTCTCTCTCTCTCTCTCTCTCTCTCTCTCTCTCTCTCTCTCTCTCTCTCTCTCTCTCTCTCTCTCTCTCTCTCTCTCTCTCTCTCTCTCTCTCTCTCTCTCTCTCTCTCTCTCTCTCTCTCTCTCTCTCTCTCTCTCTCTCTCTCTCTCTCTCTCTCTCTCTCTCTCTCTCTCTCTCTCTCTCTCTCTCTCTCTCTCTCTCTCTCTCTCTCTCTCTCTCTCTCTCTCTCTCTCTCTCTCTCTCTCTCTCTCTCTCTCTCTCTCTCTCTCTCTCTCTCTCTCTCTCTCTCTCTCTCTCTCTCTCTCTCTCTCTCTCTCTCTCTCTCTCTCTCTCTCTCTCTCTCTCTCTCTCTCTCTCTCTCTCTCTCTCTCTCTCTCTCTCTCTCTCTCTCTCTCTCTCTCTCTCTCTCTCTCTCTCTCTCTCTCTCTCTCTCCTCTCTCTCTCTCTCTCTCTCTCTCTCTCTCTCTCTCTCTCTCTCTCCCCCTCCCTCACTCCCTCACTCCCTCATTCCCTCACTCCCTCACCTCCTCACTCCCTCACTGCCTCACTCCCTCACTCCCTCAATCCCTCACTCCCTCACTCTATCACTCCCTCACTCCCTCACTCCCTCACTGCCTCACTCCCTCACTCCCTCTCTCCCTCTCTCCCTCACTCCCTCACTCCCTCACTCGCCTTATGACATATACAATTATACCCACCCGTCCACCCATACACGTACAGTGGTATTGATCCACCCGCCCACCCATACACATACAGTGGTATTGATGTGTATACCACTCAATACCACTCCCTCTCTCAACCTCACCCACCCACCCATAAATCTACAGTAGTATTGACCAACCCATATACCTACAGTGGTATCGACCCACCCATCCACCCGTATACCACTGTAGGTGTATGCACAGGTGGGTGGGTCAATACTACTGTAGATGTATGGGTGGGTAGGTGGATTGATAACACTGTAGTTGTATGGGTGGGTGGGTGGGTGGGTGGGTCGATACTACTGTGGGTGGGCATTTAGCCACCTGCCCGCCCATACACGCACAGTGGCATTAACCCACCCACCCACCCATACACGTACGGTGGCATTGTATACGTATACGTCATTGTACCTATACACGTAGTAACACAGTACGTGTATAGGTGGGCGGGTGGGTTACTACTGTGAATACCACTGTATGTGTATGGACAGGTGGGTGAATACCAATGTACAAGTATGGACAGGTGTGTGGGTGAAAGATCCACCTCACTTAACTAGGCTAACTTTTATATTGCCTGTCCGATCTCTTTCACTTGGCACCACACCCCGTCACCACTGGTCCGCTCTGCTTCGGTTCTCACTGGTGGTCCAATCAGCTTATTTAGAGACATCCGAAGCTAATGGTTACTCTGCTTCACTAAGCACGCACCGACACCACTTATCCGTTCGACTCCCTCACTCCCTCACTCCCTCACTCCCTCTCTCCCTCTCTCCCTTTATCCCTCTCACCCTCACTCCCTCTCTCTCCCACTCTCTCTCCCTCTCTCCCTCTCACCCTCTCACCCTCTCTCCCTCTCTCCCTCTCTCCCTCTCTCCCTCTTTCCCTCTCTCCCTCTCTCTCCCTCTCCCCCCTCTATCTCCCCCTCTCTCCCTCTCTCCCTTTCTCTCCCTCTCTCTCCCTCTCTATCCCTCTCTCCCTCTCTCCCTCTCTCTCCCTCTCTCTCCCTCTCTCTCCCTCTCTCTCCCCCTCTCTCTCTCTCTCTCTCTCTCTCTCTCTCTCTCTCTCTCTCTCTCTCTCTCTCTCTCTCTCTCTCTCTCTCTCTCTCTCTCTCTCTCTCTCTCTCTCTAAAAAAAAAGACAACTTTAAAATAAAATATTTTCAAACACCTATGGACCACAGAATTCTCCATGTTGTTGGCAATTTGAAAGTAATTAATCAGATAATTAGTTTTGTAGGTAAATGAGCTACTCAGTCTCATATTGATTGGCTTTAACGATTCCCATTTCATATTAATTGTCTGGTATGTGATTTAAATTCATTTTCATTTATTGTGTCTCGGATTTACGTGGCTTCTGACCCGTTAGGCATAGCCTGTATCGAAATATCTAATGCAAAACTTAAAAACAAAATAATGTCATCATTTTAGAGCTTAATTAATTTCAATAAATATTCAATAGATAAACAATTTAAAATATGTATTATTTCAATTTAAATTTAAAATTCAAACGTATGAGTATTAATGGAAAGTCATTTTTCATGAGCCAAAACCACTTTGAAAGATAAACGTACCTACCTGTGTTGTTAGCCCTGAGTCGTGCAGTTCAACACCACCAAAACTGTTTTTAGTTGCTTTTAGGGATGTACGTAGAAGGGGTATAACAATAAAGGCATTCGTTTAAAAATATAAACTCCTTTTAATTAAGCTGAGCAATAAATTATATTGTGGTTTTAGTCCATATGACGTTTTTATAAACACCTTAATTGTAAGATAGTGTTTATTTATGTAGCTAATTTATTTTAAGGAAAATATTATGGCTAAATATTTACTCTTTCATCTGAAAAATAAGTATATAATAAAATTAAAAACAAAAGTAATTGATCTGTAAATTTATTCAACTTAAGCTTGAAACCATTTTGGGCCATACCATAGATACTGCTAATAATCTAACATACACATATTCACTATGTGTATATTTTTCTCACAAACGAATAAATAAATGATTAAACAATTATGTATCATATACTTTAACCATGATTCTAAAATCCATTATTATTAGTGCAATAGTGACTGGAAAAAAATAGTTAAGTTTGTTTAAGCATCAAAGACTACAATATAATTGATGATTCCTTAACAATGTGTATTATATAGCTGTAAAAGTTGTAAATAAATAACAAGTACAAAGTACATTAAACAGTTGCTTAGGCAGTTTTCTATTATCTTGCTACATTCATTATAGTGGAAAAAGTGACCGTACATCTAAATTCCTCCCTCCCTGCCTATTTAAACTACAATCACGTCAATAAACTACTAATGATAAAAAAAACGAAAAAAAAATATGAGTGTTGTTTATTTTACTAACTAGTACTAATAAATAATAAATACTGACATTTTGTGATTGAACATTATTTGACTGTTTGATAAATTTAGTTTATCATGATAATATTGATTCAATCGTATTCTCTTAATTTTTCCAAGTTATAATTGCAAATTTTTTACTAAATTATAATTTATACTATATAATATTACGACACAAACACTCTAGTAACTCTATGTACTACTAAAACTGTATAAATGTTCAAGTTAACATTTATAATTTACGTCAAATAATCAAGTAACGGAATGATTAGTATCAATGTTTATGAAAACAAACATATCCATTAGTTGTATTAATTATTTTTTTATTTTAATGAGGTTATATTTATAAAGAAAATTAGTTAAAGCTAAAATTATTCACCGCAAAGCCAAATAATTAATGTTACTTTTAATGATTTAAATAAGGCAATTAATCGTTAGATTTAGTCAATGAAAATGTTTAATTAAATATTGTGCACAAATATATAAAATAGAACCCCTATACATAATAAAGTTATCTTGAAAAATAAGGTATTTATATTCATTTACTAAGCTTTTTATTTGAAAAAAGGTGTTCGTACCTTAGGGCCGTTTTATTGGCCTCAATGGAGTAAGTCGAGAAAATCCGCTTTGAATTACCTGTTTGTTTGTTTATGGAGGAACTTATAGCCTTCAGAATCCTAAGTTCTTTATGTGTTGTACATTCCAATAGACGTTTTATACTGAAGCTGTAATCTTCGCGTTGTTATTTTTATATCCATACATGTTAATCAGTGTGGTAGCAGATAAACTTAAAATTCGTTTTTTATAATTTTTTTAATATAAATTATTAATATGAGACCACGCCTTTACACACAGACAATTAAATAAAATATTATATTTTACACTTCACAGAAAAGCTAGTATTTATTTACTACTTTCTATAGTGCCCATCACATATTTGCTTTTCAGATATATTTTAGTATCTCTGTTTAGTAAATAAAATAAAAGAGAACAAAACAAAAAAGTCTAGTTAATCCAAAGCATAAACAAAACTAAAATACGTCAGCAATGTAGTGATGGCAACAACATTACATATAGTTTTGACAGTACAATAAATACAGTATTTATGTGTTAGGAAAGGATAGTCTAATACTACAAGAATTGATAATACGATACTTGTGATAGCATTTTTTTATTTATTTTTATTTATTTATTAACAATTTGTTTACAATTGTTTGGCCCCACCATTTCTTACTCTTGAAATATACAATATTGGAATTTGTAACAATTTTAATTACTGTGGCGGTTCAGGGGCAGGCAACTTATCATAATTTTCTCTTTACAAGCAACTGCAGATCTATCCTGCTGCAAATAAATACCTAGCAATAATAAAGTAACATATGATATAAATAAATTATCAATAACCAATAACAATAAATAATATACTAGTAGTAATTTAGTAATACAAGGCGAGCAAACATAGTTAACAGTAACAATAAATTAATAAACTATTCCCTACATATATCCTGTGCTTGTCACCCAATCAATGCATAGAAAACAGATAACTCATCAAGATATATGCATGAAAAAAGAAGTCATATCTCTGTGCCTGTCTCCAGACGTCTTTGGACCGTCTGTCCACCTCAAGGAGAAAGGTAAACAAGCCCTCTATCACAACAGCAACATATCCTCAAAACGTAAAAGAGTAACCTTTTACTCACCCAATCATAGTTTTACTTTTGGTGTGTTTCTTTACCCTATGAGTCAATATTTATATTATTTACTTGAATACCGTGTATGTTTAGAGTTACCAACAGTGTACAAGGTATATGATCATTGTCTTTCAAGCTAGTCCTATGTCTCAGTGTCTGTGATTTGCAGTGCTGTATGGGTTCTATTATATACCTGTTTATTTGTCAAGTAGTTAGTCTTAGTGACTGATGTGTGGAGTAAGTATTGTCACAGTGTCTTGTGTTGTAAATTTTGTTTTAACCAGTGTTTGTAAGTGTTTGTTTGTACTTAATCATTAGTGACAGTGAAGTGATAGTGAAGTAATAGTGCAGTAATTAACGCAAACAATTAACACGTAGAAAAGTTAACCTACCTATGACATTAAACACTCTATGGGGGAAGCTCACATTTTCTCTTTGAAGTAACCAATTCAGGGTTGATAGTAAAATATTTTTATTTACTAAGTTGTTTTTAATATTTAGGTACTTTCTTGAAGAAATGTAACCCCAAAAACTGGCATGAGTGTTAAAAAATTAGTTTTTAGATTTGAAGCTTAGCTACTACATGTTTTATAAAACAAATTTTGTTTCGGTGTTTTCTATCACCAAATAAAATAATTTTAAAACTTTGAAAAAAAGATATTAGGTAACATTTGCAATTAACTTCATAATAAAGTTTCAGCTTTTCTTAATATTATTCGCAAATAAAATGGTTGACTAACAATTCGTTTAGAAATTAATGTTGTTAAAAGTCATCCCTCTTCATTATATTATACCATGTTCCAAACGAGATTATTAACATTTACCACGAAAGTATTTGAAATAAGATGATTTATAGGGTTATTAATAGCGTTCATTATATTAAAACTAAATTTTAACCTTTAGGAGGTATATTTGAGACTTAGGCTATGAGAGTATTGGACATTATTTATATTTTATTTTGTACGGTTTTATATAATAACCAACATTTAAGGCATCAAAATGTTTTCTTTAAAGACCTAAAGCAATATCATTGCTCTCAGATACCTCATAGTATTTTTTTTTTGCGAAAAACAAACCAATTATATGCAAAATATCATTTCTGTAGCGTAATAACAAAGTTTCTTATTTGTTCTTTATAGGTCTTTGTTGATAAAAATGTCTATCATTAAAAAATTCGAACAAGTTTTTAGAACTGTTAATCGTCTACTATTTCCATGAAATTCAGACTACATTTAAAATGTCTAAAGATTAGATTATTGTGAATTAACAAGTTTGAAACTCTTAAGGCTTAGTTTCTTTTTTAGAAACAAGAGTAATGTAAAATATTTATAAAAATAAATAGAATGGAAAAAATATTTGAAAGATTATATTTTAAAAATCAGTAATCATTTAATTGGATATAATTAATTGGAAATCATATATTTTAATTATTCAAGGTAAACAAGTAACAGTACTTGAGTAACTATTAGAACTATCAATTAGAGCCAATCTTGTGTGAAATTGAATGTTTGTAACAAGTTACAAAACGATCAAGATATATTTATTATGAAAATGGGAAAGGCAAAATTTTGTATTAGTACCGATAAAAAATTACTCTTTTATATTTGACATTTAAGGTAATTTGAAGAGCTACGGTGCTAAAACGAAGAAATATATATCCTGTTTCTAACTAACGAAAGGTATTTCCTATAACCAAGAAGAAAGAATGTATACTTATCGTAAAGAAATAAAAATAGTAGTATCTTTTTTTTACAGTCAACTTAATAGTATAGGCTTGATTAGAACCGATACTGTACAATTATGATATATACAGAATATATGTATATTTAAACTGATGATTAAATGTGGGACTTTATGAAACTTTTCTGTACGTCACACTTCATACAACTTAAATGTTTCATAGTCTGTTAAATAATTTTAATTGAATGCATATGTGTTTATTATGCTTCATATGCTCTTTTTCTTTCATTAAAACACAATGTTTATCCTAGAAGGTAAAGTCATATATCACACCGCAGTGACAGGGTCCAATGACAGCCATGGGGCTGTGTCATAACTCTCTTGGCCGATAAACCTGGAGATAACAGCTTTAGTGGGAATTGTCTGTGAGGATAAATGAGTCAATTTTTAATATATATATGTTAAATTTGATGAACGTGCTAAAATATTGTTCAATTAAAATATAATTGTAAGCATAAAAAATTGTGAAATATTTAAATTACAAAACTCTATTTTTATTATTCAAAATATAGGATAAGGCAAAACTATCAATGTACAAATTTGTATAGTATATACATACAGAATATATATTCTGAACACTGAACAATGATTTACCAGACAAACTGATAGACTAGGATGTTGCAAGAAAATAATTATAAAAAACCTCCTGAGTAATGTCGTATTGCTGATTCCAGGTACCCAGGAGGATGTTCCAACAAGATATTCATAAAAAATCTGCTGAGTCCAGCTGGTTCCAGGTATCAATGAGGATGTTGTAGAATATATTTATAAGACATCTCCTGAGTAACGACATCTGCTGATTCCCGATATCTATGAGGGTGTTGCAGGAAGATATTTATAAAACATCTCCTGAGTAACGTCGTCTTACTGGTTCTTGGTATCAATGAGGATGTTGCAGGAAGATATTTATAAAACATCTCCTGAGTAACGTCGTCTTACTGGTTCTTGGTATCCATGAGAATGTTGCAGGAAGATATTTATAAAACATCTCCTGAGTAACGTCGTCTTACTGGTTCTTGGTATCCATGAGGATGTTGCAGGAAGATATTTATAAAACATCTCCTGAGTAACGTCGTCTTACTGGTTCTTGGTATCCATGAGAATGTTGCAGGAAGATATTTATGAAACATCTCCTGAGTAACGTCGTCTTGATGATTCCAGGTATCAATGAGGATGTTGCAGGAAGATATTTATAAAACATCTCCTGAGTAACGTCGTCTTGATGATTCCAGGTATCAATGAGGATGTTGTAGGAAGATATTTATAAAACATCTCCTGAGTAACGTCGTCTTGATGATTCCAGGTATCAATGAGGATGTTGTAGGAAGATATTTATAAAACATCTCCTGAGTAACGTCGTCTTGATGATTCCAGGTATCCATGAGGATGTTGTAGGAAGATATTTATAAAACACCTCCTGAGTAATGTCGTCTTGCTGGTTCTTGGTATCAATAAGAATGTTGCAGGAAGATATTTATAAAACATCTCCTGAGTAACGTCGTCTTGATGATTCCAGGTATCAATGAGGATGTTGTAGGAAGATATTTATAAAACATCTCCTGAGTAACGTCGTCTTGATGATTCCAGGTATCCATGAGGATGTTGTAGGAAGATATTTATAAAACACCTCCTGAGTAACGTCAACTTGCTGGTTCTTGGTATCAATAACAGTGTTGCAGGAAGATATTTATAAAACACCTCCTGAGTAACGTCAACTTGCTGGTTCTTGGTATCAATAAGGATGTTGCAGGAAGATATTTATAAAACACCTCCTGAGTAATGTCGTCTTGCTGGTTCTTGGTATCAATAAGGATGTTGCAGGAAAATATTTATAAAACACCTCCAATGTAACGTCGTCTTTCTGGTTCTTGGTATCAATAAGGATGTTGCAGGAAAATATTTATAAATACCTCCTATGTAACGTCATCTTGCTGGTTGTTGGTATCAATAACAATGTTGCAGGAAGATATTTATAAAACATCTCCTGAGTAATGTCGTCTTGCTGGTTCTTGGTATCAATAAGGATGTTGCAGGAAGATATTTATAAATACCTCCTATGTAACGTCAACTTGCTGGTTCTTGGTATCAATAACAGTGTTGCAGGAAGATATTTATAAAACATCTCCTGAGTAAAGTCGTCTTGCTGGTTCTTGGTATCAATAAGGATGTTGCATAAGATATTTATAAAACATCTCCTGAGAAACGACGTCTTGATGATTCCAGGTATCCATGAGGATGTTGCAGGAAGATATTTATAAAATATCTCCTGAGTAAAGTCGTCTTGCTTGTTCTTGGTATCAATAAGGATGTTGCATAAGATATTTATAAAACATCTCCTGAGTAACGAAGTCTTGATGATTCCAGGTATCCATGAGGATATTGCAGGAAGATATTTATAAAACACCTCCTGAGTAATGTCGTCTTGCTTGTTCTTGGTATCAATAAGAATGTTGCATAAGATATTTATAAAACATCTCCTGAGTAACGATGTCTTGATGATTTCAGGTATCCATGAGGATGTTGCAGGAAGATATTTATAAAACACCTTCTGAGTAATGTCGTCTTGCTTGTTCTTGGTATCCATGAGAATATTGCAGGAAAATATTTATAAAACATCTCCTGAGTAAAGTCGTCTCGCTGGTTTTTGGTATCAATAGGGATGTTGCAGGAAGATATTTATAAAACACCTCCTGAGTAACGTCGTCTTACTGGTTCTTGGTATCAATGAGGATGTTGCAGGAAGATATTTATAAAACATCTCCTGAGTAACGTCGTCTTACTGGTTCTTGGTATCAATGAAGTTGCTGCAGGAAGATATTTAATAAACATCTACTGAGTAACGTCGTCTTACTGGTTCCAGGTATCAATGAGGATGTTGCAGGAAGATATTTATAAAACATCTCCTGAGTAACGTCGTCTTACTGGTTCTTGGTATCCATGAGGATGTTGCAGGAAGATATTTAATAAACATCTACTGAGTAACGTCGTCTTACTGGTTCTTGGTATCAATGAGGATGTTGCAGGAAGATATTTATAAAACATCTCCTGAGTAACGTCGTCTTACTGGTTCTTGGTATCCATGAGGATGTTGCAGGAAGATATTTAATAAACATCTACTGAGTAACGTCGTCTTACTGGTTCTTGGTATCAATGAGGATGTTGCAGGAAGATATTTATAAAACATCTCCTGAGTAACGTCGTCTTACTGGTTCCAGGTATCAATGAGGATGTTGCAGGAAGATATTTATAAAACATCTCCTGAGTAACGTCTTCTTGATGATTCTAGGTATCCATGAGGATGTTGTAGGAAGATATTTATAAAACACCTCCTGAGTAATGTCGTCTTGCTGGTTCTTGGTATCAATAAGAATGTTGCAGGAAGATATTTATAAAACATCTCCTGATTAAAGTCGTCTTGTTGGTTCTTGGTATTAATAAGGATGTTGCAGGAAGATATTTATAAAACACCTCCTATGTAACGTCGTCTTTCTGGTTCTTGGTATCAATAAGAATGTTGCAGGAAGATATTTATAAATACCTCCTATGTAACGTCATCTTGCTGGTTGTTGGTATCAATAACAATGTTGCAGGAAGATATTTATAAAACACCTCCTATGTAACGTCATCTTTCTGGTTCTTGGTATCAATAAGAATGTTGCAGGAAGATATTTATAAATACCTCCTATGTAACGTCATCTTGCTGGTTGTTGGTATCAATAACAATGTTGCAGTAAAATATTTATAAAACATCTCCTGAGTAAAGTCGTCTTGCTGGTTCTTGGTATCAATAACAATGTTGCAGGAAGATATTTATAAAACATCTCCTGAGTAAAGTCGTCTTGATGATTCCAGGTATCCATGAGGATGTTGCAAGAAGATATTTATAAAACATCTCCTGAGTAAAGTCGTCTTGATGGTTCTTGGTATCAATAAGGATGTTGCATAAGATATTTATAAAACATCTCCTGAGTAACGACGTCTTGATGATTCCAGGTATCCATGAGGATGTTGCAGGATGATATTTATAAAACATCTCCTGAGTAAAGTCGTCTTGCTGGTTCTTGGTATCCATGAGAATATTGCAGCAAAATATTTATAAAACATCTCCTGAGTAAAGTCGTCTCGCTGGTTCTTGGTATCAATAAGGATGTTGCAGGAGGATATTTATAAAACATCTCCTTAGTAACGTCATCTTACTGGTTCTTGGTATCAAAAGGGATCTTGCAGGAAGATATTTATAAAACATCTCCTGAGTAAAGTCGTCTTGCTTGTTCTTGGTATCAATAAGGATGTTGCATAAGATATTTATAAAACATCTCCTGAGTAACGATGTCTTGATGATTCCAGGTATCCATGAGGATGTTGCAGGAAGATATTTATAAAACACCTCCTGAGTAATGTCGTCTTGCTTGTTCTTGGTATCCATGAGAATATTGCAGGAAAATATTTATAAAACATCTCCTGAGTAAAGTCGTCTCGCTGGTTCTTGGTATCAATAGGGATGTTGCAGGAAGATATTTATAAAACACCTCCTGAGTAAAGTCGTCTCGCTGGTTCTTGGTATCAATAGGGATGTTGCAGGAAGATATTTATAAAACATCTACTGCGTAACGACGTCTTGATGATTCCAGGTATCCATGAGGATGTTTCAAGAAGATATTTATAAAACACCTCCTGAGTAACGTCGTTTTGCTGGTTCTAGCCAGCTTGTTTGAACAACTGACGAGTTATGGTAACATTCTTTGTAATTAACACATTCAGTGTTAAAATAATAACTTCCATTAGTTAATACATAATTGATACAAAATCTATAGTAAATTTGACATTTATACATTATTCTCTTTAAAGCTATAGTAACATTTAAAGTGTTTAATTAGTCTTAGTAGATTGTTACATCATTGCTAAAAATTCAATAAAATAATACTTTTTCTGTATCTTTTATAATAATTTTTTATTTACATTTTCTTAACAAGCAATATTTGAATGTGTTTATATACTTTGAATGACCATTTTCATTTTTTATTTTACCTTTTTATCAGTTAAATTGGTTATGCTTGTACAAATGCAATCACTGACAAAAAAAGTAACATTAAGTCAAATATACTTTTAAAAGTATTGAAGGATGCTTTTATAACCTAAAAATACAGTAAAGTGTATTAAACTTAAGAAAAGACAAGATTTCTCACTTCTAACTTCAAAGTAAATATTTCTTAGAATTGTCTATAAATAGAATGTTATTGTAACAATAAAACTTACGAGAAATTAATTTTAATTCTATACCAGATAGAGAGTATATCGAAGCATTTCGATTTGAGTATGTTAGAAAACCCTTTTGCAAAAAGACTCATTCTGCTTTTATCCTAAAAACGTTATTACACTTAAGATTGTAACGTAAGGATTTCGAGTGAGGCAGACTTCGTCATTGATACGATATTCTCAAGAATAGAATTTCAGTTGTCCTTTTTAACTATTTCCAATCTAATTTTGTTTATTCTATGGGGTTTTTTAGCCTAATTTCATCATCTTTGGGTATCTTTTGACAAATCAAACATAGTAGTTTAAATGTCTGTTTATTACTAAGCTATTTTACATTACAATGGTTGTTGAGTTAAAAGTAACATTCATTTGTTTAAGACATGTTGATCGACAACATTAAACTCGGAAACAAAGTTACTACTCAAGTTAGGTAGAGGGTTTATTGGGCGTAAAATGACTTTTCAACAAACTTGGTATTTTCTACCCTACATGGAGGTGCTGTAGTGATGAACACTGATATTTTAAAATTGTCCAGTACTACAACATATATAGGGGTTCTAATACTAATATACATATTGTGTCATAATTATTGTTATTCACCCCACAAATACTTTTTTATAAAGAAGCTATTGAAATATTTTGGTCATTTTACATGTTCTTATACACACCTAAATACTTAATAATTTGTAACGAAGATTTGCTTAACTTTTGTGCAAGACTAAAAGATCAAGTACGGTATGACACTTGAAATAAATTAATATCTAGACAAATCTTTTGTTTCAACAATGTATACATTGGCTCTTATTACAAAGAGGTCTTATTATAAAATAAGTAAGATTTGTTTTCCTCTTTTTTTTAAGAACAACATTTAATAACTACTTACGTCTTTTAGTTAATCTGTCCACTAAATAACTTGACGACGCGTTTCACTTCAAAGGACTCATCATCACGTTACTTGCTTTTGTTAAGATGCACTTGAAACTCACTTCATATAAAGTTCAAACACGCGAAAACACTTTTTGTCTGGCACCGATACAGTTCTGTGGGCGATTGTTGCACAAGAACTTCATTTATCCCCTTCTTCACCTATATCATTGTTTAAGTGAAGAAGGGGATAACTGAAGTTCTTGTCTAACAATCACCCACAGAACTGTATCGGTAAGTGACATAAAGTGTTTTTGCGGACAATCCATGGACCCATTTTCGATCCCGTACATCAACATAGCATCAACCTTAGAGAGAGGGACAGCAGTCCGTACGAGGCCTCCAGATCAGCTACAGGTTCTCTAAGAAAAGTGAACCACAATTCGGTAACAAGAAGCCTCATAAATCGCACTTGGATTCTATTTAAAACAGCCACGTGACCAAGTTGGAATAGAGACCAAACTGCATATCCGTGTTCTAAAATAGGGCGTATAAGGGTCTTTATACAAAGTCACCATTGTAATTGGGGAGTTAAACTCTCTGGTCGACCTCATGATGAAACCAAGGAGTGCACTATCTCTTGATGCTACACTACAAAGATGATATTCAGGACTCAGAGAAGCATGCAGGATGACACCAAGGTCACGAATCTTGCAAACGTTCTGCAGTGCAGAACCATCAACGTTGTAATTAAACTCAAGGGAACTCCTGCCACGAGTAGACGTGAGATGACCTGACACTTTGATGTATTTAGTGTCAACTTTAACTTAACCTATATAAAAAAATTAAGTTAAAGTTTATTTGAATACCACAGAGGTTAAAATGAATATAAAATATTTGGTCTCTTCTGAGAATAGAAGCTACACGTGCGGAGAGGAAAATTAAAAGGGATAATGTATAACACGTTGTGAACAGCTCGGAATGTACTCGCTAATTTTAATTAATGCCATGTTTTTACATTAGGGGTTGTTTTGCTCCGTTTGAAGCATTATGAATGTTAAAGCCACGTTACTTGGAGAGCTCGTGTAGTTGGATTTAAAATGCAAACCCAGCTTTTATAAAAACAAGGTAACCTCGTACTTTACTATGCAGCATGTTTAAGGCATTCATACAAACAACCAAACGTTAATAAACTTTTATGTATAGGATTAAGGCTCCGTGATTTATTGTTATTGTTTGAGAGCCTTGTAACTAGAGGTACAAAATTGAAATCAGTTACGACATTATCAACGCAAAAAGGATGTTGTCATTACTACTCCCTTTTTTTTAAGAGTGTTTAGACTACAAAAAAAGGCAATCCGCCTTGTTGCTAAAATTGGATACAGAGATACCTGCAAGCCCTTTTTTAAGGAACTCAACATTCTAACATTCCCTAGCCTCTACATTTTTGAAACGACACTGTTTAATACCGCAAAAGCACTAGTTGAGGGCGAGACGTGCATGAACACAACACAAGAGGCAGGGATTACAGGACTGGGATGCATAGAACAGTAAATTATGAACACTTGCCTACAGAGGCAGGTATTCGATTAATCAACAAACTTCCCAACACAATAAAATACGCCACAACGCCCAAGGCGTCCAAAACTCGCCTAAAAGGATATTTAGCCTCACACGCTTTTTATAGTGTAGACGAGTTTATGGCGAATAATTGGGAGACCTTATAACCGGTGACTGACACCGTTTCTGAAAGTGGGAATGATTGGCACGAGTGAGTGTTGGATGTTTGAGTGACCTTCATTGTATGTTTGAATGACAATTTTGTGGTGAGTGTGACCAAATTTTATAAATATAAAATGATGACGTTTGCAATGTAATGTATTTGTATACTGTAATGAATAAATTGATTCGATAACACATTTTATAGTAAAGATAATAAAAATATATACAGCCAATAAATAAAAGAAAGTATAGTAAGATATTAATGGGTACTAATGACAAACAACTCAGGATACAAAATTACATATTCCATTTTCAACTTTATTCCTCATATGCTTTTTATTTGCCTACAATGTAAGTTGTTACAAACACGTTCCAACCTTTAATCATATTTAACTGTATTTATTTTCAGTTAAAAGTATCTAATATAATAAAACAAGTTTTTCTATACTATACATGTCCACTTTTTTTGAGAAAAGTTATAACCATTTATGTTGAGAAATGTTACAAAGTAGCGCACATGTTTAATAAATGTTCCCTCCGCATTCCATAAACAATGTTCGTTAATGATACGTGATATTCTAGAATTATTTGGATTGCAAATACATCCAACTGTAATTGAAAATGGTAAAAATTGTATGTACATAAACTTGATAAATATGTTTGAATTACATTCCGTCGGGTGATTTACACAATTAACTTTGCAACAGAAAATTCTACTTAGAATTAATTGTATTTCAAAACGCATGTGAGTTTAGGAAAGAGGGGTCATCGCTTTGTATAATTAATTTTTCAGGACTCAAAACACCACTTAGTTCGTTATTTTAGTCGTTTTACCTATTTTTGTAGAGCTAAAATTTTCAATATAAAACAGATATACCTAGGTATTGTTTAATTTAGAAAGGTATTAACAGAAACAAAATAATATTTTTATTCCTGGATACATTCATTTATATTTATCAATATTTCTTCATATATCTATACATTATAGTTTTAAAAATATAGGTTAGCCACTGAAACATAAACAGGTTAGTGTATGTACAGGATGTCTTGTTAGTACTCAGCTTTGGGTTAAAACAAACAAAAATTGTCATGTGTAAAAATCGTCTATCACGCCGTTAATCGTCTGTCTGCCTGTATGTGATTTTTTTCAAAAAGGATTATCTGAGTTTATTTTTAAAAAATCGTAAAAATCCATATGACCAAACATATATAATAGTGTTTATATATGATTTAAATTTCATATCAGTAAAATAAGCCTTTCTAAACGGCAGCCATTTTATATTTTTGATTCTAAATATCTTAATACATAAATTAAAAAATCATTAATTTATTTTTATTTATTCTTAAGACGCAGATCGTCAACCATTGTAATTTGGGCGAATGTGGATTTCGAATGAGTGTGATGAGTGTAGATGAGCGAATGTAGTCATTGTTACAAACTAAGACCAACTATTTCTTAAAAGTGTCATTAATTAATAGCCCAATGACAAATGAACAACCGGTGATTATCAGCTGATCCCTTTCAAAATGTGTTACGACTCTCATTGGGATCGAACTGAGAACCTTTAGCTTATGAAGGGATTTAACCAACTGAGCTGCAGACCAAATAACTTTAAATGTTAGTAAAAACCTGTTTGTTACAAATAAGTTGAAAATGTATTTCTACAAATAACGGTGTAAACAGTTTTAAGATTTAACGACTATTAATTGAGACATTAAAATGTTTTTCTATTAGTAATGGAATCATTCTACCAGTAAATCTGTTCTATTTGATTACAATTTTAATTTCTCAGTTATAAACTGTTTGATCTTAAACATTTTTATACCATTATTTCTAAAATTAAATTCTTCAAATTATTTGTAATTAACAGGTTTTTAATAAAATGTAAGGTTATCGAAATATTTTGTTTTTAACACTTAATATGGCCGCAAAAGGAAAATGAACAAACATTATTAATTTTAAATAGTATACGAACACTGTAAAGAATCATTCAAATTTTAATGTTTTATTTCAAATAACTTCGGAGACATTATGATTTTTTTTTTAATCACATAAAGACATATATACCTATAGCGGGTAAGAGATAAACGAGTCGTTCTCATTATATCTGTTTGTTTGTATTAACCCAAGAAATGACCTCGAGAAGTATAGCTGGCAACTTACGGGACACTGTAATACATTAGTTTTCATTGTGCAAGATAATTTATTTATAATTATTTCTATACCGATTTCATTTATTGTAATCAAACTAAGTTAAAAAAAATTGTAATACGCATTTTATCGTTAATTTGTCTACATAGATATTAGATGTTTGCCAGAAATATAATTCGTGTATCAATGTGATTAAATTTAACGATCCATAAAAACAGCAAATTTTGATGAATAGTTTTTTGTATGCTCGACCTGTAATAAAAATTATATTTGTGTTGTGTGACGTTTTATTTCACTGTTCATTAATTTGTCTATATATTGCAATAGATATCATTGGTGTGTTTAAATTATTTGCATTTTCTTTTTGTGTTTCATCCAAACTGGCTCTTATTATTTCTAATAAAAGAATACTTTTTAGTTGAAGCTGATAAGCCCTCACGCCACACGCGGATGGACAGTAGTTTATGTGGGTTGATTTATTATTTATGGAAATAGTTAAACTTTTTCTGTATAACTATTTTTTTTAAATGAAATATTTTATTTGAAGACAAATTAAATTATGACATATAACAATATAAACAAACCAAGTATAATTAAATAAGGCACTTCAATTTGTTGAAGAGACACTAACATGATTGTGAAGTTCCTTAAAAGTGGCTACGTATATTAAAACTACTCCATCTATTAAATACTATAACAATTCAGTAGTTTAATAAGCCATGGAAAATATTATATTTTAATTGGAAAACTCGCTGACTGAAATATTTGATAGAGTAATACTCACACATTACACATTCCCTTTTGTATTCGCGTGGGCTTACCACCTACGTAAGCTTCTTCCTCATTTGTTTTCTATGAATTTAAACACACTCACAAAAGATGTAAAGTTTGTTTGCAGTATCATACATGTAGATTGTAATAATTTAAGGAAAGGGTATAATGGAGGCCCTGGTTACAATAGGGGACATGGTAAACGAGAAGCCCTTCACTCCATGGCGGACCTACTTTACACTGCCAAAACTAATTTTCCAAATTCAAAAATAATCCTTGACAGTGTGCTAATTCAGCGTGATATTGGTAATAGAGCCTTAAACAATTTTAATTTACAATTATAAATAATGTGTATAAATTTTAATGTGACATTTTCAGAAGCAAACTGTCGTGTTGGCAGGAGGGACCTCGCCCGTGACGGGATACACTTCAACCGGAGGGGTGTCGCTCGCTTGGGTTCACTGTTTGTGGATACCATATCTGCGGCTCTGCAGTCTCCGGATGCAGTACCAGCCTCTCCTTCTTGTGACCGGGACGGGGTTGGGTCGGCTGCGCTAGCCTCCACTCTTGGCTGGCAACCTGAGGCTGGGGTGGTTGCTAACTCTGGTCGCCGTTCGAGTAGGGGCACCACTCAGGCCGCGGGAAACTAGCTAGGAGGGGGGGGGGGGGTAACCTGCGCGAGCTCCGAATCGCTCATCTAAACATGAGATCTTTGAACACAGGTTTTGACGAGATGTGTTCATTGGTGGATGATTTTGAGTTCGACGTATTTGGAGTGACAGAGACCTGGCTTCGTCCTGGCACTCCCTCAGATAATTACATGATACCAGGGTACACCATGGTACGAAAAGACCGTCAGTCTTTGGGAACATCAAATGAAACAGGGGGATGTGTTGCTCTGTACCTGAAAGATGGTATATCTTTTGAGCAGTTTTGTTTCTCTGATGAGGTGGACCCTGGGTATTGAACATGTCTGTGTTGTTTTGAGGTTAAAGGGGGTTAGACTTGGCTTGTGTGTGGTATACAGGCCAGCCTACATTGGGTACACACGTTTAGATGCCTTGTTTCATGCCTTGTTTGTTGACCTAGCAATACAAGTTAATTCAGTTGTATACTTGGGGGACACGAACATTAATCTTATATCGACCGTAGAACATGATGCAAGATATTTACGCCGACTCTTGAAAGAATATAGCACTACACAAATAATAAGTGAGCCAACCCGAGAGACAGCTACCTCGACTACTTTTCTAGACCACATAATAGTGGACAAGTCGGCCGAGGTCGAGAGGACCGGCGTCATAGATGTCCCCAGTATAACAGATCATAGAGGACTAAAGATAACGGATCATAAATTAGTGTATTGCGATATTGTTTTTAGAAAGAACAAAAATAATCCGAAACTTATATATTATAGAGATTTCTCTAAATTCAATATAATGCAAGCTATCACACGAATGTCAGAAATAAAATGGGAAGAGGTTATGAAACTAGATGATGTAAATGAAATTGAAAACTGGATTTCATCAAACATTAGAAGTGTCTATGATGAGCAGGCACCTATTGTATGTAAAACAATTACTAAGAAAAAGGCCCCTTGGAGGAGCCAGGAGATTGTCCAACTAACAAAGGCTAAGAGTAGATTGAAAAATAAGTTTTTGAAGAATAAAGACAACATTGTATGGCAAAATTATAAAGTAGTCAGAAATGGACTAAATGCTTTATAAGAAATGCTAAGAAGGCCTATTTCACTGAGAAGTCGGGCTCAGCTGAGTCTCCGAAGGAATTTTGGTCCTGCTTAAAAATGTGTGATATTGTTGGGAGAAAAAATAATAACGTCCCAGATAATTTTAAATCAGATGATGTTAACAAGTTTTTTATTGTAATGGGATCTGGAAGTAATATTGACATGGATATATTAACACTTTTTCAGAACACAAAGAAAAGTGTAAATGCAGTGCTTTTTAATTTTACAGAAGTAACAGAAAACATGGTTAAGACTGCAATGAATGAAATAAAATCTAGAGCAGTGGGTGCTAATGGCTTGCCTATACAAATGATCAAAGCAGCGAGTCCGTATGCTCTGGGAGCAATCACACACTTAGTGAACAGATGCTTGACAAATTGTGTTTCCTGACAACTGGAAAAAAATATTGTTCATCCACTCCCGAAGGTTAATGTACCCACTTGTGTAGAGCAGCTGAGACCCATCTCAATATTACCTGCAATATCTAAAATTGTCGAGAAGATAGTTATCAAACAAATAACCACCCATGTCAATGAAGAACATATTTTACCAAAGTTACAATCTGGATTTAGACAAAACTATGGTACATCCACTGCCCTTACCAACTTGTTTAGTGATCTATTTGAAGCAAAAGATAAAGGACAGATCAGCTCTCTCATTATTCTAGATTATTCTCAAGCTTTTGATTCTATAAGTCATGAGATATTGCTAGCCAAAATGAATTATTATGGATTTGGTGAGGGAGTAATTAGGTGGATGAAATCATATCCAGAAGAAAGACAGCAGGTCACCAAGCTTGGCACCGAGACATCTATGCCTCTCCTCAAACTACGGGGTGTTCCACAAGGTAGTTGTCTTGGGCCAATCCTATTTAATTTGTACACGTCTGATTTTCCCAGTTGTGTTCAACACTGTTTCGCTCATTTATATGCGGACGACTGTCAATTGCACTTGTCGTATGAGCCTGAAGAGATTGACACCGCCATTGATCAGATCAACTCTGATCTTCAAAGAATCAGCTCTTGGTTGGTGTCCAATGGACTGAAGCTCAATGCAAGCAAGTGCACAGTCCTTCATGTAGCACCACACAATCTGATAAGGGCCCTTGAAGAGAGTGGATTGATGGTCGTGCTCGATGGTGGGAGCCTGGCTGTGTGTGACAAGGCTAAGGTTCTCGGCGTCGTCCTTGACCGTGATCTTACTTTTTCTGACCATGTGACTAACGCCTCACAGCGTGCGCTTGGCAGAGTGAGGGGTCTGTATGGGTTTAGAAAACTGTTGCCGGAGTTTGCCAAGCTTCAGCTCATGCAGTCACTTGTACTTTCATTATTCTATTACTGCTACCCGGCCTACGGGAACAGCATCTCGAGAGGGGACATTGATAGAATCCAAAAAATTCAAAATTCAGCCATCCGGTACATTTTCAATCTTCACTTTTCCGATCATGTTTCTCCCTTTCGAGATGCTGTCAACATGCTCCCTATGGAAGTGGTGTATAGAATTCTGACATGTTGCATGGTCCATAAAGCTCTTATTCTAAAAGAGCCACAGTACCTAAGCGAGAAGCTCATGTTTCGTGGGGATGTCTCTCAACGTAGCACCCACCAGGATGGACAGCTTCACTTTCCTCAAGTGAGGCTTGAAGTAGGGAGGAAGGGGTTTTCATACTTTGGCCCGAAGTTATTTAATGACCTTCCTCCGCATGTTAAAAATATAGCTTCTGTTGCTAATTTTAAAATAAGAATGAAGGAGCTGTTAAAACTAGGGCCTATTTAGATAAGTAAAGTGTTTTTGCTGCTGTGTAACTATTGTTACTAATTTTATTATTAATTTTAATTTAAGATTGACAATAGTTGATTTGAAAAACAGTTGTTCAAACTGAAATACACTTGCACAATAAAGGCATTTTTATTTATTATTTATTTATTTATCATTTATCATTTGTAATTACTTCTGATCGAATATTCTCAGAATCTGTAAGTAAGAAACATATACTACATATAGTTTTTAATACTTCAAAATTAAAGGCTTATTATATAAGTTGTTTTGGAAACATCTGTCAACTAATTGATGATTAAATAACACAAACCTACATTCGCTCTGAGGCTTAAGAGGCCGGTGTAGTAACTAAAATGTATATTTTCCTGTGACAACTGGGTCAAGTTGCTATAGTACACGTTTCGTCCATGCTGTAATGTAACAGTAGCTGAGACTCAAAGCATGGATAAAACATTTGGTTATATTGTAAATTGTTTCGTTAGCACCTTTATTTAGTTGTTACTAGAATATATACATTCCAGTTGACACAAACTGAATGAGATTTAAGTGAAAAAATATACGGTGTTAGATTAGGTAAAATAACTGTACAGTTCTTTTATCCAAGGAATGCACGAGAACTTAATAAAGGAATGTGAACTCCTCATATGTTTATAAATAAACTATTTTTTTCTTAAATTGTTGAACTCCTTTTACAGACTACAAGGATATTGCCAGTGGCCTTGACCGGAGGATTTCGACGTTATCGTAAGATAACCGAGTCAAGCAGCATTGCGTGGCTGTTCCCTGGTTGAGTGACCTTCTGAGCGATCCCTTCCTTGCACACAGGCCGCTTGTCCAATTACTGGTGGTGGTTCGGAAGTCACCCTTAAGTTATTGGTCCAAAGGTTAAATGTTAGATGTTAAATGTTTAGATTAGACTATGTTAGGACACAGTAGGGACTCGTTACGTTCACGTAAGCTGTTGAGCTCTTTGGGAGGCCGCTGTATGCCTAAGCACTTGACTGTGGACTTCCAATATTAGTTTTCTCCGTTATTTCTTGATACAAGCCCCCAAAGAAAGGACACCTTCATCTGCCGATAGCCTCACATTCCAACACTATATGTATAACGTTCTCTTCAGCTTACCGACATAAGTGACATGAGAGCTCCATCGACCCAGAATCGTATAATTTGCCATAATACCATAAATGAATTATCTTAATCCTTTTCTAAAACCAAAAGAAGTATCCATTATTAAATATAAATGGGTATTAAACTAAAAAAGAATTATATAAAACAAAAGAAAAGCTTTACTGATAAAACTTACTTAAAATATGTAATTATATTCACCTAAACCGTTTATGTAAGATACAAACATTTAATCATTAACAAGATATCCACAAAGTATGTGGTGTGTTATGTATACGGCTGATGAATGGGGTAATATCTAGAGCCTGAACTTAAAAATTATCCTATTTGATGTCTTATAACACATCTTTCCAGGTAATGCTCTTCCAATTTAATGTATGCAGCAAATATAGATATTTGTTTACTTCTTGGCAGATTAAACCTCACTAAACTAGAGAGAACGGTAGTGTAATTACCAGCAATGTAAACAACACTCATGTTTACTACAGACGGTATATTATAGAAACTAAGGTTGTCTGTGACATTTTTTATATGAACCAATAGAACTACCAAAATTGTTATTTATTTATACAGACTACGGTTTTAAAAAAGTTGGTTTCAAAGTTACTGACTGTTAATGGGATGCTAGATTGTTTTGTTTGACCAGTATACAGTTTTTTTTAACAAGACCGACTACAAAGTGCAAAATACGTGCAAAATGATAAAAAGTTAATCATTTAACAAGGAAAATGAAGATGAAAAGGAACGTTTTGTACTGTTTTGGGTTTTTTATATTAAACGTGTAGAAGGCAATGGCGGGCGTACGAAGCTATGAACATATACTGTACAGTAAATAATTAATATACTTGGTTGATTCTAATATTGGTGCACACACCAAAACAATTGCAAGTACAAGGTAATATAACTTAGTATGGAACTAGGCGTGGAATATTAAATCCCTACTGATGCGAGTCAATGTGGTGGTGGTGGCATAGTAGACAGGACACATTCAAGGTCATATTGAGCTATGTCACTGGATATTGCCACCCTCATAAGTTAGAAGGAAGATAAAAAAATTGTTAAAGTTTTTCCGAAAAAGTAAAGAAAATAACTTTAAACTATATTATATAAGTTTAACGGAAAAATCAATATGTTTATCAAGTGGTTTTAGGAGTAATGACTGATTAGTCTAATAAGTTTTATTATTATTTTTCCTGATGTTATTTACTTAAAACAGTATTGTTCGTTAGAAGCTAAGATAGTGAAAAACTAGTAGTGAGTGACAAAGCCTCGTGGTATCAAATATTATATTTTTATTTTAAAGGGAACTTATTTTTGTGTGAAAAGAATGTTATTTAACTGACTCAATTGTACTTAACTGTAATGATATTTGTATTTATATCCATTCAACAATAATGAATATTATTGTTTGTGTATTGAAACAATTTTAGTTATGTGGAGATGATAGTATAAGAATATATTTACGAAAACATAAAATGGGAGACACAGTATCAAATTTAATGTCTTAATTAGTTGCTTAAACAAATTTTCCGTTATCTTAAACAGGACGTTGGATATAATTGTGCATTAAATATCATATTGAAAGTTTATTTATTTATCTATTTTTTTTAATGAATGGAATTCAGCTATCCTGCTCAATATTACTATCAGAAAGCTAAATCGTATTTTTGTCAAGCTATACAATAAATACAACTAAAACAAATTTAAAATGGGACGCAGATCCCCGATAACATGAACAAAAGAACCCCCATAAACAAGGACCATTGTTTGGGAGGCAAATTGTAACCAATTCCTTTAATAGACGTCCTATTGTGTTGACGATTGCTCATCCACAACGATGTAATGGAGGAACGCCCAGTACAAAAAACCACTCGTTTGGTTCAATAAGTTAGAATACCAATCACATCGTAACAGCCATGTATTGTTTACTTTATTCAAACAAGCTGTTATATATGTTATTTTTAACAAAAGGTTATTAAACATAGTAAATATGAGTCCCATATTATTGACTCAATTTGTCGTTTGTGATCTATGGTTTCTTTAACAGTATTTCTCTGAAAAAAAAAGAATAAAAGTTGGAACTATGCTACATTTTTTTCATAAATAACGTAAATTAAAGCACTCCTAGTGAGGGAAATTTTACGTGGGAAGCAAAGATGATTACGAAATGCTTAGTGGACAAGCTGTGTTAATTCTGGATTTTCCAACCCCCAATATCATCTCTTTATAAACTACCCTTGACTCTCACCCAACCTTCCCTGCACATGATTTATATGGTTAATACCCACACTCCCTATACATATAAATATTCTCGCATACTGTACCAGTTGAGCTCTCAAGAATCCAGCACAGCTATGAGGCCCAAACTTGGAACTATTAGACCACCCTACTGAAACAGTGTGGGCTTTAGAATTGTGTAGAAGAATTGGAATCCAGTCTCAGTATGATCAGCTAATAATTATTAATAGTACAAAGTTTGATAAATTCCCTATACTGTCCACTTCACCTAGCTCCGGAAACATCCACACCATCCATGAGATGCATTTTCTCTGGACATACTTGACAGATCCATCTGTGTACACCCGGTCCCTACTCCAAATAAGTTACATACTCTAGATAACTTCAAAACAAGGACCTGAACAGTTTTAATCAAACGTCCTTGTCATTGAAATACCTGGTGATCGGCATGACCAAACTCTCTTCTAGCTTTTGAAACAACACAATTTACGTGTCCAAAGAGGGGTCGTATTGGAGTCCATGAGAACACTAAGAACATGAACAGTATGTTCTCTTTCGGTTTCTATAACCACTAACGTGATAAAAGAAGAATTATGAATTAGTTTGGTGGGTAAATGAAACTAACACTGTTTTCCTTCGGTTCTGCAGAAATTTTCTGGAGCTCATCTCACAGCGAAACTGACGCAAAGGTAGTATCAGCGATCAGCGATCTTGTATCAGTAATCTGCATATATATTTGAATATCGTTAGCATATAGTTAGTAACTACAAGTTTAGGAAATATGTAATGTTATTAATAAATAAAAGAAAAAACAAACGTCCCAAAATATAGCCTTGTAGTTCTCCTGAACTGAAAGTTCTGTGAATACATTCATACCACTAAATCGTATTTTAAACGTCCTATTCAAAAGATAACATTTATCGAATGGAAAAGGTCAAGGGAGTATCAAAGAGAAGAAAGATACTAAAAAATATATTTAAAAATACAAATGAGTAATTTCTTTGATCACCTTTTGAAAATATAAATGGTATCAACCTGTACTTGACACTGGACCGCAGGCCTAGTGACTGCAAGAACGGGGACAGTTTCGTAACAGTCGAACGATCTTTCATGAAACTGATGAGGATACGGTGGCAGACTCTCTCATCTACAAATAATGACAATAATTTTTGTGTATTGAAAAGAGTTTAATTCTGTGGATATGTGACAGTGGGGAGAAAATATCAAACATGAGACACAGAATCAAACAGTTTTTTGTGTCTTTTTTATGCACATACAGAAACAACACATATGTACAACTGTTTCAAATATCACGGGTACGAATTATGAATATTTGAGAGAGCTGCTATTGTCCTAAATAGTTTTAAAGGTTAAATGATGTTAGATGGTGTAAAATAGGCGTACTTATTTTATTCTACATATTAAAAGCATTCTAACAGTACGAGCTTAGCAATAATTTTGTTATTTTAGCCGTTTCATTCAAATGTCATAACTAATATACAAAATGAACCAATATATGTACTGATATTTTTGGAATACACTTTTACCACCCTGTAATTATTATCCATATATAACCTTCTAGATAATTATATACGATATAGCACAAAGTACTATAAATCACAAGTGTAATTAATATAACATTTACTCTAAATAATGCTATTGATGATTGTTTATGCTAAAGTTATAAAAAAGAACAATTTTGTATTGTCTGGTTGGTGACATTAATATAATGTAATATAGTGAATTTTCCAATGCATTTTATTTATCTCTTGACGTTCTGGAACCATTATTTTTAAAATTACAAACAGGAAAAATACATACTTCAAACCTCTTGTCCTTTAATTTATATTCATTAAGTTGCTATGTGAATTATTCCTAGTTTTGTTTTTATTCATACATTCTGTAATTTGTTATTAAATTTTTCTTCCTTTAAGTGTTTACAGTTTATATGAGTAAGAGATATTAAATTTCCTAGTATTCCAAAAGATCGTAGTTTATCTATAAGTGTAGTTTACCTGTTTTAACGGCTATTAATTGTATCACATAACATAGATTGCTTTACTGCTATGATATATTTATAAAATAATTTGTTTATGTATATTACTATGGATCCTAAACTAATCAAATCTAGTGGAACCTAATTTATCTCTCAATTTAGCCTACCCCAAACTAACCAATCCTGACAACCTAACTGCCCCTAATCTAGCCATACTAAATCCAATCTAACTCAACCCAACACCAACCCAACCTTCTAAGATTATATAGCAATCATTGTTACTATCTACCAAATTCTTACATGAAGTCCAGTACTACCAGATGTTCATGTTTAAATGTATTTTATCATGGATATTTGTGAATTCTAAACTAATATAGTCTGACAGCTTAACCCAACTCAGTTCTACTAAACCTATATCAGTTTAGTTTAACCTGATATAAGGTTGTTTAGTAGTACAAACACACAATGTTTAGTAGAACTGAGTTGGGTTAAGCTGTCAGATTATATTAGTTTAACCTATCTGACGTATAAAACCATATCATTATGTAATTTAATGTAACTAAACGAAGCAAAATTGAACTTAATGTCTGCTTAGCCCATTTAGAAAACAAAAATTGTCTCCCCCATAGTCATTAATCAACAAGGGCTTCCTTAATATTATCTACAGACCTATAAATAAAAACTGCAGTAGTAAGAGAAAATACACTAATTTCAATATGTAAACCAAAAATTTAATATGGCAAAATTAGTCAAACGTTGCCATATTCAAAAACTGTGCCGTATGGCAACGTTAAGTGCTATAGCAAAACTGTATAGTATTTAAAACAGTTTTGATAAAATACTATACAAAATTGTTTTAAATATACACTTGTTGTCATATAAAAGCTTAATGATGTTAACATATTTAATATTACATATAATATATGTGTATGGGCGGGCGGGTGGGTCAATACCACTGTACGTGTATAGGCGGGCGGGTGGGTCAATACCACTGTACGTTTATGGGGGGATATGAGACAACTAAGCCGTATTGGAACCCGAGAAAGTCTTTTATCTTCATATTACGGAATTTTTTAATCTGTTTTGTCTTTGGTATTATTTTTTGGGGTTTCACAAGTAAGTATAATTTAGAAAGTGTGTTCAAGTTACAGAAGAAAGCGCTAAGGATTGTTTGAGGACTTGGTCGGGCTGAGCTGTAGAAGTAAATATACTTTAGGAGATGTAATAGTTTTAAAATTCACGTGACTTGCTTATAAGCGAAGTTTGTTCCTATGTCAGATTGACTAAAGAATGTATGTTTCACTTTCATACGTCTTAGATTAAGATTGATATTTTATTTCAGCATGTTCGAAGCCCGAATAAATAACACTAAACTATATCACTATACATTAGTAGTAAATACTTACTAAAATTATTAGCTCTTATATGTAATTCAGGCAAGTTAAAAGGGTGCACATATGTTTTATTTATTGAACTTCAAATAATTTTAAGTATTGAACACTTTCTTCACATTTGTAAGCTTAAGCAATACAACATACGGAAGTGTTTATATGACTTTTTAAATTAAATCCCTTCAGTAGGGTATAATTTGGCCGGGGATCAAGGCTAATGAGGGTCTGATGGCAGTTTTTATAACCTTAAATAGATTTTTCTGTTATGGAGTATTGGCTAATCAGTTCAGCATGTAAAATGTTGGATTATTTTAAGTGTTTTATGGGTCAGTCATTTGGAAATATAAATTATCTTCATCCAACCCTTTGTGTAAAATATTTTACTTTTTATTAAAAATTAATTCCTTAACGACTTTTTGAGCGTTAATTATAAACACATTAGAATCTTTCATACTTTTTAATTTAAACTTCAAATACGTTTATTAAAAATGGTCCAATATTGTTTTAACGATAACTAATAATGATACTACTGAAATGTACATATCTGATTTCAAACAAGTGACTAAAACTATTTTAATGTTTATTTCTATGAATTATTTCGTATGTGTTCTAATGCGGGAGTTTCATACTGAAATAAATTCCATGTTTACTATACACAATATTAATAATTCTACCTTGAAATATTTTCTAACAACGTAAATTTACAAATAAATGGCAAGGGATAATTTGAGACGTGATAAATTAAAAATTTACTTCTCTGAAGCAAAGATTGGAATGGAATGAATAGCCAATTAACGACAATTGTTTCCATGCTTAACATTTAATAAAAAATTCAATATTTTTTAATAATCAATAGTTTTTATAGTATTTTTCATAAACTATTTCCAAAATATTGAATTAAACAGTGTAAATATTTATTTGTATGAATCATTGTCTATATTCTTCTTGTGAAATTTTGATTATACAGTAGTTTTATAATTAAATCACACATAGTTCATCATTTTATTATTATCTAACAATGTATATCTCAAAATAAACAGGTGAGGCAGTATTTATTAGGGGATAAATTGACGTTCATAACTCTCCAAAGCAACAGTCGAGGAATAACATAATGTTCAATATCTAACGGATGAGGTATCATGCAACGTTTAACTTGAAGCACACAAATGAAGATGACCTCATACATTAAATAGCACCCAAGTAAAAGGCTTTAATAATACACTATTACCATTGATTATATAAACTTACAATAGATAAACCATCTAATAGGAATATTTGTGCCAGTAATTTTGTTAGTTTGTGTGGCCCGCAACCACAGCTGGTTTAAACTGCATTACATTTACATGGGACTACACTAGCGCTCCACAATGGACCACAAAAACAGCTGATATTTTGAGACTCAAAATTTAACATTGGATGGGAAATCTATTTGTGTATAAAATCAATGCTATTACCTAATCAATGAGAGTTGGCAACTATTTATGATTTGTACTAAACTAATGTCACTGTTATGTTATATTTGGTTTAGCGAATATAGACATTAACAGCAGGAGATCTGAGAGCACTACGTATTTTTGAAAGGAGAATTTATAGGAAAATATGTGGGCCGGTGAAAGATGGGGAGATTTGGAGAGTTAGGAAAAATTTGGAAATAAATTAGATTGTAGGGATAGAAGATATTTTTATGTTTATAACACCCCAAAGAAAGCGGTAGATTGGCCACGTAGAGAGAATGTGTGAATATAGACTCCAAAAAATAGGTATGAAAAGTAATATAATTGGAGTAAGGAAGAGAGGAAGGCCTAGAAGATGGAAAGAAGATGTGGAGGAGGATTTGAGAAAGCTAAATTTAAGAAGATGGAAGAAGGAGAAAGCGAGGGCAGAAAAAATCGGAAGCACAACGTGAATGAGGCCAAGGTCCACATGGGCTAAAGCACCGAAGGGTGAGGTAAGTATTTATACCGTCATTTTTGACATTTCAAACATACATTAGTTATGTTTACTCACAATTTACTGATTTATTGTAGGTTAAATTTTAGTTTGTAAACACTTCAGTATTTTTGTTTTTATATCAAAATATTACTTTTCCAAAAAATTCCAAATTATTGTCTCAGTACATTCTCTACCTCATATTTACGAAAGTATACTCAAAATAAAATGGTTAACAGTAATTAATGTTCACTCATATGTTTCACTTGAAGCCGGATTGTCTTTTCGGTTGAATTAGTACATGTTTAGTTTTACAGGTAGCGCCAGCTATTACCCTCTCTCTACCTATCTTCATCCTCTTTGTCTCTTTCCAGCACATGCTGATGTGACTAATAGCTAAATTAATAGTACACCAAATAATCGTCGAGCATTTATTTAAAACAAATCACTGTTTGATAGAAGCGAATGCGCGTCTCTACGGAAAATGAATTGGCTTGGACAGTGTATTTGTTTCTACAGTTATATGCTATTTTTTATTTCCTCAAACACTTACAATTCTTGCTATCCTGTTATCAATTTATATATTATACAATGAGTTTAACCATGATAAAATGTTAATAAAATTCATTTGACTATAAACACAAACTAATCCTTGTTACGCTATACATTCTTGGAAATTCCTATTTGTGATCATAAATAAATTAACTCTATTGAATAAACTAAGCTTTCAATATTTAAACAATTTTCACTCCTTAACTAACGGGTTCATTCCGATAAAACAATAAAGTAAAGATCGTGAGAAATAACACTTGAAAGACAATAACACAACTCTTCTTGTCTATGAATAGTATAGTATAGTAGAACTCTTCTAGTATAGTATGAATAGTACTCATATCCTCTAAACTACATTTTCAAAATGAAAGCGTCTTTGAAGCTCAAAAGAATACATTTACATACAATTGTAAACACAATTTCTAGCTGACATTCGTACTTTCAATTCATTTCTTTTACAAATTCTCTTTGACACTCTGCTGTTTCCGACATACTAATGTGCATATGTACTATATGCTATAAATATTTATAGGATGATATAAGAGTATAGCTACATTCTTACACCCTGCATCAACTTGATTTGCAAAACAATAAACAACTATACGAAGGCCAATTAATTTCTACTTACGAGTGGAAAGTAGATGTTTTTGTCAGAATACCAATTATCTAATTTTCAGACGTTTAAAATTATTTTTCAAGGTATTGATATAAAATATGTGTTAAAACTAAACACATATATCTTTTAGAAAAATGCGAATTTAATTATATCTGAAAATTTCAACAGTTATAAACGTTATATATTAGAACAAAATAAAGATTAGTGCATCAAATTTAAAGTACAGTATGTTAGCAATTTTATATTTTCTCTAGCTATTGTTATAAACTATACTCAAAATTTTATAATTCTATTGTTTGAAGTGTCTTTATATTTACAAATGTTTAACGCTATGTCTATTGTCTAATGTTTTAAATAGAATATGACAGTTATGCTAATGTTACAATAAAAAAATATCAAATATTAAACCATAAACGTTAAAGTGATGGTATTCAATATATTATTTTAAGCAATTACACTTTATTTATGCAATATTTTCAGTACAATATATATATATATATATATATATATATATATATATATATATTCTTTGTAATAATTAATTAAGCTGAATACACCTTTTAAAATCCAATTCTATATACAAATATATTTATTAATATTTTTAATATTTTATTCAAAAATGTTGTAAGAAGTACATTGTATTTCGTATGTGTAAAATGTTTTTGCCGTGATTTAATAGTTTTAAAAAAGACATATTTTTAATACTGGCAGTAAAAATGTAAATTAACTTAAAGTATTTTTTTGTAATTTATTTAGTAATTATAAAAATCTCTAATAAGATAAAAAATCCTTGAAAAGTGTAATGTAATGCTTCCTGTTTTTGAAATAAGCTTTAATTAAGAGAGGCTTAGGACCGGACGCTGTTAAGGTCAACCAGCGCTAAGCTTTAAAGGTCTAAGTAGTTCATAAATTATGTATATAGTGGACGCTCTTGTGAGTAAGAGGATTGCAGTTTGGAACTACTAGCTTTGGCCATGCTGCCTTTATACGTGAATGTAGCCCACTCATAGGCTTTAAAAGGCCTAAGAAGTTCATTTATTATGTATATTAACCCTCTCACTCGCAAGTGGACACTCATGTGAGTGAGAAAGTTGCAGTTTGAATCCACCAGGTTTGACCAAGCCATCTTTATGTGTGGATGTATAATATAGCCTGTATAGTATAACCTTCTAAAGTATACATTTAACCTATTTAATATATGAAAACCTATTTTAACACATAATCAGTGACGCACAACCTTCTTAGGGAGACGGCCCGCTAGGAGTCGGAAGAAAATCTTAAATGTAATCATAGATTGATTAAAATTTTAGATGTGTTTAATTAGTAATACGTCATGATGGTGCAAATTCGACCTCAAAAGATTAATTATAAACAAAATGTCGGTGCTCGAAAGATTCAAAACTAATCTTATGTGCATATTCAAGAATTTTTTCATTTTATGGCAACTATATGAGATGAAGCAACAAAACTTCACACATGATTACTATACACAAACACCTAAGATGTATTCAGTGCCCAGCTATTCTGCTCTGGAAACGGTCCACAAGGGGCCAGTAGAAAAGTTTCAATGTTGCAAACTGCACTTAAAAAGCTTTAACCGTTATAAAATGGTTGTTTCAAAGATTTTTAACCAATAAAATTGTTTTAAAATATTTAACCAGTCCGGGACTTTTTGAACATCCTAGACGATCTTGTGAGTGAAGGATTTGTAGTTTGGAAGTACTAAATTTAACCATACTGAATTTCTTTGTATGGGAATGTAACCCTCTCAGAGGATTTTCAGAGTGTCAGTGAGTTTTAATTTAAAATAGAGGCTGTAATTTATAAAAGTATTAGGTTTCATATAAAAAGTGAAGGATTTTAAGCTTAACATTCTGAGTAAATGCTGATGAACGTATAATTTGATCGTTCTGTAAATTGGTCGTTCATTGGTAACTACATTTAAAAGCATGATTTTAGTTTCAAAAATCTGATGGAAAGTTCCAAGTTTTGGTTGATTTAAATTATTTTAATTTTCATATAACAGTTTTATCCATTTGGCAACATTATTCAATGTTTGGTTAAATATATATTTTGAGTGCTCAAAGTTATTACTATTTCATACATTCGACTACCTCACATGTTTGTAGTACAATATTTATATTAAATATTAATTAATTGATACATTATTATATTAGTAGTAGTTATAGTTAATTTGACAAGACACAAAGTTTGTACAAATAGAATTTATAATTGTAACAAATAGTATGTCTTAATAAAGGATTTGATTTGATTATTTTAGATCAAATATACTAAAACTTCAACCAAGCAGGATCAATAATATTTCTTCACTTCTGTATTACTCAGACCTTATGTGTCGTGAACACACGCATTTACTATGAAGCAGCAGTTAGTATAATGTACATTGATGACGTGCGTGTTGGTTTATTGGGAAATCACCGTTAAAAGGAAGGGGCGGTGTGTCTGATGTGTACCTACCGGGAGGGAAGGAGGGGGTGACGTGCAGGGAGTGTCAATGTTGTGGCTGAGGAAGGGGGTTTACTTTTGATATATTTGATATTCTTACATTTTGTTTCTGTAACACTTGTTGAAGTTGTCAAGATTCTGCTGGTAGTTTTATACTTTCTTGTCGTTAATAGTTAATAGTTAATAGTTAACTGTTTTTGTAGTGAAGTTGAGAGTTGATATTGGTCACTTAATAATATGTTCAAATCATATAATTTACAATAAAACCAATATATTTTTAATTAATAAATTAACTTAAATTTAAATTTAAGTTAAAAATTAAAAATATATTGTTTTTATTGTAAATTATATAATTTGAACATATTAACTGTTTTTGTGTTTATTATAAAACGAGTATCTAATGTAATTATTGCTCCTATCTTCGTGTAAAATTAAGTGACAATCATACATTTCCTGGTAAATATTTTATTCATCTTATAGAAAGGTTATACACGTGTAATATATTCTCCTGAATACTTAATGCTCAACTGCATAAAGACTTGTACAAACGTTATAAACCCGTCTGTTATCCTTCAAGTCAAAATAAATTACACTTTTATACACGTCACTGGATAAGTAATGGTTGGTCAGTTTATATTACTGCCATTGACATGAAAAGCCATGAAAATTTACTTTAAATAATTAGTTGAATCAATTATAGAACAAATATAACTAAATAGCATAGTTAGTTTAACTAACATAGGTCAAATAATAACCCTATATATTGTAATTTACATTACAATCAAAATTTGTAATAATATTTTATTGATCTATTTTATAATATACAATTAAATATAGTTAAAGTAATATTTATTGTAAATCTTGCTTTTTAATACTCCTTATTTTATAGAAAATTGATTTTCTTAATTAGTTTTAATTTAAATGTTCAATTCATATTCAATTAAATTTTGTATCATTTTAGTTAGTTTGCCCGGATTTAGGGACAACTGAATTCCACTCGCAGCGCTGACTGTACGTCTAATCATGATCTACTCATACACAAACAAAGACCCCGACCCTGGGTAAAAGTACAACCACAAATTGAGCATATAAAGTTAATCAATTTTGTAAATTGTGTGACATTTAAAAGCATATGATTCCAAACACAACATTGTATTTTTCGTCGAAGTAAAATAAAAACAAATATATAACATTAGTTATTTAAAATTAAATTTGCTAATTTGCAGTAAAATTACGCAATTTAAAATAACTGATGAACAAGACCAGTTTTGTGAGGGTCTGTTTTTTAAATTTGGGAATAATCGGGGAAATAGTTACTTAATTCTGCATGGACCAAGAAAGCCTGAATTCGCATCTTTCAGATGATGTATTTATAACTACAACATAATTTTAATCAAAGAAATACTTGGGAGGCGTTTAGTAGCTGATATAAAGAAATTTAAATCGAAAAAAAATCTAAATTTATTTTGACCAAACAGCCTTAACTAATGTCTTTATAAATTAATAAGGTTTAATTATTCTGTCGGTCCATCTATGGTTGTAATAAATAAATGGAAAGTATAAACATCTATGAAAGATAAGAGATGGTACCTCAGTCATTCTTTGAGAAATGTAGTGTTTTTTGGATCACTAATCAACAGAAATATAAATGTCTATAATTTTAAAGAGGTAAGTAAGTAATGGAAAAATTTCAGGCTCTAATATTATATATAAAACAACAGTGCGTTTAAAAGGAGCATAGTAAAACTTACCTAAACAAGTTTAAAACCTAAATATAGGTATAAGGGTATAAGTTAACTGAATTCATGATGGTTTGGCATCAAACGAAATGGCAGTTTACATTTCACGGACTTGTTAATACCACCACGAACATGACAATCACGCAAATTATAAAGGCAGAGTTGATATAAATTAAATTAATTATCTTATAAGTTTATTTATAGAAAATATTATTTATTTATTTTCATTATGTTTATGAATTTAACAGATTATAAACA
Source organism: Stictocephala bisonia (assembly GCA_035578905.1). Classification (NCBI taxonomy): domain Eukaryota; kingdom Metazoa; phylum Arthropoda; class Insecta; order Hemiptera; family Membracidae; genus Stictocephala; species Stictocephala bisonia. The sequence goes on from JAQJVL010000298.1 coordinate 398,915, forward strand.
TAAAATGAACGTTTAATTTGAAAATATGCCAGATTGAAATATTTACTATCGTAGTAGTTTATTTTCAGCAAAAAAGATGTTGTGTATTTTACTCATACCATAATTTCAAACAATAATCTGACTCAGTGTTCCGTATTTTAACACCACACTAACTTTAATTATTGTTGTGTAATATGCTTGTAATAATATAAAAGGAGGGTTTTAAAATATATTACAATAGATAGTTTCACCTGATTTTCCTTCCCTTACTCTACCGATGTTTGTGTAGTGTTTTATATAAGTATAAATTCTCTTAATTATTATATACAAATAAGTTAAAAAAATATTGTTTTTGTTAATATTGTGGTGAACTTCGGGCTATTTACTTCTTTAGATGCAGTCATAAAATCCAATAATAAAAAAATTAAAAAAAACTAATTTTATGATAAGGGAATTACATTTTTACAACATTTTATTGTTGAACTACTGGATATGGGGCTCATTAATATCTATCACATATATTAAAATTTCTCAGTGCACTATTTAATTCATTTTTATCTACTTCTATTAATTTTTATAAATATTTAATTTCTTTACTATATTCACTGTGAACATATCAATTAGTAGAAATCAAACCATACTAGATCAGTATGTATTAGAAACAATAAATACTTTTGCTATCATAATGTTAATATGTATTTAAATAGTACACAACAAATACCTTTTTAACTCTCGTAAAAGATTGCATAATTTAAAAATAAATTGAAACCCACAAAGTTAACATGCCGTATACTTTTTGTAAATTTTAAGACGTTGTTTGATTAGACAATATTACGTTATCTGCCACAAATCACCAGTTATTAATCAAATATTATATAGACAGGCGACTGTATTGAGGTTCAGCTGGCTTATCACAAGATGCAATCAAATCTAACTGGAGTTGCGGATTGTATAGTGGAATTTATATCATACATTCATAACTCAATTTCATACATTTTTCCATCCATTCGCATATTTAAAAAAAACTTATATTCATATAGATTATTGCATTAGAATTGCAAATACACTATAGTGTAATAATAAAGTTTGCGTGTAGGTAAGATTTATATAGCAATACAATTCGAATAGTTAATTAAAAATAATAAGTATGAATCAAAATATATTTTGTAGAAAATTATCTTCGACAATGATAGGTAGCGTGTTTATATTGCTATATGTCTGTTATGTAAAACACCTTATATGTAACAGACAAACCCACCTGTTGAATGTATTCCATTAAGTATGTATTTATTTATTATTTACCAATTAAATACATATACTGCATTTAATTTCATCACAATTAAATACCCAAACCAATATTATTATATTACTCAAACTATTTTTTTTTATTTTTCATTCGGATAGTATAATTAAAACATGGTACATTTATTTTCATTGTAGAAATTTTTATTTATTTAGCTTTTTAATGTAATACTAAAAAAATATCTTTTGTGTACAACATTTGGTAATGAAAGACAATGTAATATTTTTTGTTCTATATTTTTAATAGAAAGTAAAAATTACCATCTTGTAATGTGCTGGATTAAACAACAATTAATGTAAAATTCTTTTCTTACGAGGTAATTTAATAGAATAAAACTAAAAGAACACTTGAACAAACTTCCATGATATTTTTAATAGTTAAAAATAAACTATGTATTTCACATCAAAAATAACTGAAAACATATGTAAAACAAAACAAATACATATATGAATTTTCATAAGGAAGTCTTTGAGTACTAAAAATATAATAAATATAGATAAATAGTTATTATAAGTAACAACAATTACATGGAGTAATAATATAACAATGTTGGATTCAAATTAATTTGTAATATTTCTATCCGACTTAAACTACAAACCATAAATCGGAAGCCGATCCCTCTCAAGAAGTTTTAAGACGTTTTTGCCCTAAAAATTATACAATCTAGAAATTTTACAATGCATTTTATGAAGATTATTTTATTATTTTTCTGATTCTGATCTATAAACGTCCTTTTCCAATCGTTCTAGTTATCCAATAGTTCCAGATATCTAATAATTCCAGATATCCAATAGTTCGAGGTTCTTTCGTACTACTAATTACGAACCAATGCGATCTAGGAATATACCAAGAAATGTTCTAAAATTGTTTTTAAAAAAAGGCATAGAATTAACTATCTATAAAAATAATGACATTAGTAAATATATAAACTCACGTGTAGCGCTATTTAAATGGAACTATTTTTTTCTTTAATCTTTACATTTCCAATGCTACTAAAAAATAACGATTAGTTATCTAGCAAAGGGCAGTTTCTAGGAGAATATAAGAGTTTTTAAAATGACATTTCTTTTAACTATTTGTAGAAATTCACTTAATTCACACTATAAAATACTTTGGATTTATTTTTGGGGGATTAGCCTCCGGATCACTGTTCAATACTTAAAGTGGTTTATATACCTGCATTCAAGTAATCCAAGTCGTTGCTTCTGCAACCGGTTTCAACTCATCATGAGAGTCATCTTCAGGCCGTACAAGGATGTAATAAAATGTGATCACTTCATATGAAGGTCGTCACGAACACATAACGAATACGGACACTACGAATATACGAACACATAACAAAACACTTAAAAAACGTTGACATTAATTAACAACTAAAACTTCGCGACGCGTGCCGGGCTGGAGCGTAGTCTAGACAGTCTAGACTACGCTCGAGTCTAGACTACGCTCCAGCCCGGCACGCGTCGCGAAGTTTTAGTTGTTAATTAATGTCAACGTTTTTTAAGTGTTTTGTTATGTGTTCGTATATTCGTAGTGTCCGTATTCGTTATGTGTTCGTGACGACCTTCATATGAAGTGATCACATTTTATTACATCCTTGTACGGCCTGAAGATGACTCTCATGATGAGTTGAAACCGGTTGCAGAAGCAACGACTTGGATTACTTGAATGCAGGTATATAAACCACTTTAAGTTTGGATTTATGTGAAAGTAAGTATAGCAATTTAGAACAAAAAGTGTAAATTTAGTTCTCATTTATTGTTCCCGTTTTTTTCTGCTTCCTTATTAGAGTGATGTTGAGAAGCAGATATAGGCAACACTAATACTAAATATAATCTTTATCACAGTGAAAAAGGTTTCTTCAAAAATATATAAAAAAAGACGTGTGGTTTTTTTTAATAAAAATATGCGTTATATACGTTATTATGTGTTATTAAGTGTATTGCTGCCATTACGTCATGTTATACAATAACCTCACCCTACCTGCTAAGAAGTGTGTAATGGATCAGGAGACCAGCTAAATGACACCATATTTACGTGTATTGTAGGCACTACGTCATGTAGTAAAATGACCTCACCCAACTGGCTATGTAGTGTGTAAGGGCCATGTATCAGGAGGCCAGCTAAATGGCGCCATATTTACGTGTATTGTAGGCACTACGTCATGTAGTAAAATGACCTCACCCAACTGGCTATGTAGTGTGTAAGGGCCATGTATCAGGAGGCCAGCTAAATGACACCATATTTACGAGTATTGTAGGCACTACGTCATGTAGTAAAATGACCTCACCCAACTTACTATGTAGTGTGTAAGGGCCATGTATCAGGAGGCCAGCTAAATGACACCATATTTACGTGTATTGTAGGCACTACGTCATGTAGTAAAATGACCTCACCCAACTGGCTATGTAGTGTGTAAGGGCCATGTATCAGGAGGCCAGCTAAATGACACCATATTTACGAGTATTGTAGGCACTACGTCATGTAGTAAAATGACCTCACCCAACTGGCTATGTAGTGTGTAAGGGCCATGTATCAGGAGGCCAGCTAAATGACACCATATTTACGTGTATTGTAGGCACTACGTCATGTAGTAAAATGACCTCACCCAACTGGCTATGTAGTGTGTAAGGGCCATGTATCAGGAGGCCAGCTAAATGACACCATATTTACGAGTATTGTAGGCACTACGTCATGTAGTAAAATGACCTCACCCAACTGGCTATGTAGTGTGTAAGGGCCATGTATCAGGAGACCAGCTAAATGACACCATATTTACGTGTATTGTAGGCACTACGTCATGTAGTAAAATGACCTCACCCAACTGGCTATGTAGTGTGTAAGGGCCATGTATCAGGAGGCCAGCTAAATGACACCATATTTACGAGTATTGTAGGTACTACGTCATGTAGTAAAATGACCCCACCCAACTGGCTATGTAGTGTGTAAGGGCCATGTATCAGGAGGCCAGCTAAATGACACCATATTTATGTGTATTGTAGGCACTACGTCATGTAGTAAAATGACCCCACCCAACTGGCTATGTAGTGTGTAAGGGCCATGTATCAGGAGGCCAGCTAAATGACACCATATTTACGTGTATTGTAGGCACTACGTCATGTAGTAAAATGACCTCACCCAACTGGCTATGTAGTGTGTAAGGGCCATGTATCAGGAAGCCAGCTAAATGACACCATATTTACGTGTATTGTAGGCACTACGTCATGTAGTAAAATTACCTCACCCAACTGGCTATGTAGTGTGTAAGGGCCATGTATCAGGAAGCCAGCTAAATGACACCATATTTACGTGTATTGTAGGCACTACGTCATGTAGTAAAATGACCTCACCCAACTGGCTATGTAGTGTGTAAGGGCCATGTATCAGGAAGCCAGCTAAATGACACCATATTTACGTGTATTGTAGGCACTACGTCATGTAGTAAAATGACCTCACCCAACTGGCTATGTAGTGTGTAAGGGCCATGTATCCTGCAGCCAGATAAATGACACCATATTTATGTGTATTGTAGGCACTACGTCATGTAGTAAAATGACCTCACCCAACTGGCTATGTAGTGTGTAAGGGCCATGTATCATGCAGCTAGATAAATGACACCATATTTATGTGTATTGTAGGCACTACGTCATGTAGTAAAATAACCTCACCCAACCGGCTATGTAGTGTGTAAGGGCCATGTATCATGCAGCCAGATAAATGACGTCATATCTACGTGTATTGCTGGTACTACATCATGTTGTACAATAGGCTCACCCTACCTGCTATATGGTGTGTAGGGGCCATGATTATGAGACCAAATAAATGGCTTCATATGTCGAGTATTTTTGGCACTACGTCATGTACAATAACCTTACCCTACCTGCTATATGGTGTGTAGGGGCCATGATTATGAGGCCAGATTAATGACGTCATACCTACGTGTATTGTTGGCACTTCGTTATTTACAATAACCTTACCCTACCTGCTATATGGTGTGTAGGGGCCATGATTATGAGACCATATAAATGGCGTCATATGTACGAGTATTTTTGGCACTACGTATGTACAATAACCTCACCTTGCCTGCTATGTGGTGTTTAGGGACCATGATTATATGAGGCTAGATAAATGACGTCATATCTACATGTATTGTTGGCACTATGTTATGTACCTACCTGCTGTAATAACCTTACCATACCTGCTATGTGGTGTGTCGGGACCATGATTATGAGACCAAATAAATGGCGTCATATGTCGAGTATTTTTGGCACTACGTCATGTACAATAACCTTACCCTACCTGCTATATGGTGTGTAGGGGCCATGATTATGAAGCCAGATAATTGACGTCATATCTACGTGTATTGCTGGCACTGCGTCATGTTGTACAATAGGCTCACCCTACCTGCTATATGGTGTGTAGGAGCCATGATTATGAGACCAAATAAATGGCGTCATATGTCGAGTATTTTTGGCACTACGTCATGTACAATAACCTTACCCTACCTGCTATATGGTGTGTAGGGGCCATGATTATGAGATCAGATAAATTGAGTCATATGTACGTGTACTGTTGGCACTTCATTATTTACAATAATCTTACCCTACCTCCTATATGGTGTGTAGGGGCCATGATTATGAGACCATATAAATGAGGTCATATGTACGAGTATTTTTGGCACTACGTTATGTACAATAACCTTACCCTACCTGCTATATGGTGTGTAGGGGCCATGATTATGAAGCCAGATAAATGACGTCATATCTACGTGTATTGCTGGCACTGCGTCATGTTGTACAATAACCTCACTCTACCTGCTATATGGTGTGTAGGGGCCATGATTATGAAGCCAGATAAATGACGTCATATCTACGTGTATTGCTGGCACTGCGTCATGTTGTACAATAACCTCACTCTACCTGCTATATGGTGTGTAGGGGCCATGATTATGAAGCCAGATAAATGACGTCATATCTACTTGTATTGCTGGCACTACGTCATGTTGTACAATAGGCTCACCCTACCTGCTATATGGTGTGTAGGGGCCATGATTATGAGACCAAATAAATGGCGTCATATGTCGAGTATTTTTGGCACTACGTCATGTACAATAACCTTACCCTACCTGCTATATGGTGTGTTGGGGCCATGATTATGAGATCAGATAAATGGAGTCATATGTACGTGTATTGCTGGCACTTCATAATTTACAATAATCTTACCCTACCTGCTATATGGTGTGTAGGGGCCATGATTATGAGACCATATAAATGGCGTCATATGTACGAGGATTTTTGGCACTACGTATGTACAATAACCACACCTTGCCTGCTATGTGGTGTTTAGGGACCATGATTATATGAGGCTAGATAAATGACGTCATATCTACATATATTGTTGGCACTATGTTATGTACCTACCTGCTGTAATAACCTTACCATACCTGATATGTAATGTGTAGGGACCATGATTATGAGACCATATAAATGGCGTCATATGTACGAGTATTTTTGGCACTACGTTATTTACAAAAACCTTACCCTACCTGCTATATGGTGTGTAGGGGCCATGATTATGAAGCCAGATAAATGACGTCATATCTACGTATATTGCTGGCACTGCGTCATGTTGTACAATAACCTCACCCTACCTGCTATATGGTGTGTAGGGGCCATGATTATGAACCCAGATAAATGACGTCATATCTACGTATATTGCTGGCACTGCATCATGTTGTACAATAACCTCACCTTACCTTCTGTATGGTGTGTAGGGGCCATGATTATGAAGCGAGATAAATGACGTCATATCTACGTATATTGCTGGCACTGCGTCATGTTGTACAATAACCTCACCTTACCTTCTATATGGTGTGTAGGGGCCATGATTATGAAGCCAGATAAATGACGTCATATCTACGTATATTGCTGGCACTGCGTCATGTTGTACAATAACCTCACCTTACCTTCTGTATGGTGTGTAGGGGCCATGATTATGAAGCCAGATAAATGACGTCATATCTACGTATATTGCTGGCACTACGTCATGTTGTACAATAACCTCACCTTACCTTCTGTATGGTGTGTAGGGGCCATGATTATGAAGCCAGATAAATGACGTCATATCTACGTATATTGCTGGCACTGCGTCATGTTGTACAATAACCTCACCTTACCTTCTGTATGGTGTGTAGGGGCCATGATTATGAAGCCAGATAAATGACGTCATATCTACGTATATTGCTGGCACTGCGTCATGTTGTACAATAACCTCACCCTACCTTCTATATGGTGTGTAGGGGCCATGATTATGAAGCCAGATAAATGACGTCATATCTACGTATATTGCTGGCACTGCGTCATGTTGTACAATAACCTCACCTTACCTTCTGTATGGTGTGTAGGGGCCATGATTATGAAGCCAGATAAATGACGTCATATCTACGTATATTGCTGGCACTGCGTCATGTTGTACAATAACCTCACCTTACCTTCTGTATGGTGTGTAGGGGCCATGATCATGAAGCCAGATAAATGACGTCATATCTACGTATATTGCTGGCACTGCGTCATGTTATACAATAACCTCACCTTACCTTCTGTATGGTGTGTAGGGGCCATGATTATGAACCCAGATAAATGACGTCATATCTACGTGTATTGCTGGCACTGCGTCATGTTGTACAATAACCTCACTCTACCTGCTATATGGTGTGTAGGGGCCGTGATTATGAAGCCAGATAAATGACGTCATATCTACGTGTATTGCTGGCACTGCGTCATGTTGTACAATAACCTTACCCTACCTGCTATGTAGTGTGTAAGGGCCATGATTATGAAGCCAGATAAATGACGTCATATCTACGTGTATTGCTGGCACTGCGTCATGTTGTACAATAACCTCACTCTACCTGCTATATGGTGTGTAGGGGCCGTGATTATGAAGCCAGATAAATGACGTCATATCTACGTGTATTGCTGGCACTGCGTCATGTTGTACAATAACCTCACCCTACCTGCTACATGGTGTGTAGGGCCATGATTATGAAGCCAGATAAATGACGTCATATCTACGTGTAATGCTGGCACTGCGTCATGTTGTACAATAACCTCACCTTACCTTCTGTATGGTGTGTTTTTAGTGGATGGCTTGATTTTATACATTTTTTTTTATCAAACTATAAAAACAATGTGTCTAAATACTGCATGGATATCGTTTTATATTTTATTTTAAATGTGTGATTTTAGTCAATATTGGTGTCTTATCTTTTCTAAATCAATATACCCGAATCACTTAGCAATATTTAAAATAAAAGATTAGTCACCTGAATGGATAGAGCTTCTTACGCTGTCAATAAATACAAATATATCTAACTATGGACATTTTAAATAGATTTCGTAACTGTATATGTTCCATTTTATTAAATTATCTTGACGTTTGTTAAATATAAAGGTTAGTGCGAAAAAATTAAATTAATATTTTTATAAACAGAACCAACTACCTCAACTCTATACTATTCGGTTGCTTATGTATTCACAATTATTTAACTTATTCTTTTATAAGTTAAGTAAGTATCAACTTATAATTGTTTTCCGGCACTTTACAACATAATAAAAGGGAATTTCTCAAATTCGTCTTTGTCTAAAATTATGACTTGCACAAAACCATGGGATTTTTTCATATAAATACAGAAAACCAGTTTTTAAAATGGGTAAATATAAATTACTATTATTTCTCTGACCTTTGTGCCTATCTACACATTTTTATAATTGGGCATAATTACACGAAAATCTCGTAAATAAATTGCATATTCAAACATCAATATTTAGCATGTTTTATTTTGGCTTTATTCGCCATTTTTGTGGGGAAATATGTACATGTTTTTTACCTTCAACTTGAGGAGATGGGATTCTATAATATCTTATAAACAATTAATTTTGATGTATAAAAACACCTACAGTCAACTTCCTGCTGCACCCATCAATACAAATTTATAAATGTTATTTAAATTTTTTTGGTTAATATTTGGAATATTACTATGCTTAGTTTAGTTCCACCACCATGATTCCATTAGAATCAAGTTATAGGTAGATGTCATGCATGTTCAATGAATAATTACATAGTAGTGGCAAGGTGTTATTTCCTAGATAACACTATTTTATTTTAATAATAAAATATTAACTAAGAAGTCAGATTGCCTAGTAGTAATCAGTTCCTTTCAATTACAAAGAAAAGGCCTTTTTTAGTTTTGTTGGCTTTTTGACATGGCACAGGCAAACATTCTTTACGGTCAAGCCGGAAATTGAGTCTGGGCCAGTATGAGACATGCCAGCGGCTTATTGATCCTACTCTACAAGAGGTATGGTACATGTATTTTTGTACGATATTTGTTTCTTGTTTTCGGTAATAATTAGTTATTAAAATGTATTTATTATAAAGACCAATGAGTATTATTTGTTGAGCTTTGCAGAATTTATTTACTAATTTAATCACCTCATTTGTTTTTTAGAAGTTTTTAGAAATAACCTGTTGCATAGCATTTATATCTGACTGCAGACCTTTCTTACCTATCAACAATCGACTGGCTTTATGCTATAACTTGGATTCAATAACAAGGTAGTTATACAATACACTGTACTGTAAAGTAAGGAATTTGTGTTCGTTAGTACACATATTACTTAACATACATGTAATACAAAGTAATAATGAATAACTGTGACTGGGATCTCCTTTTTAAATCGCCACTTTACGTCCAGTAGTGAAATTGAATATAAATGTTAATCTAAAAATCTTATAGTAGAATATATTTCATTTATTGACCATTTTAGGGCTAGTGTTTTTATAATCATTGTTTTGTTATGATAATGTATAGTTTTTATAATAATTTTAGTATTTATAATTTCTTGTCGTACATTTATTCTATAACAACAATTGTACAAAATGGTTGGTAAAATAGTTCATGCCTTCATTACACACACGAAAAGTCAGTGTTGAGTGGTCCGTGGTATAGAACAGCTGTGCTGGTGAAAAAAAAAACTCTCTGTCATAACAAAACCAATCTCAGTTGTTTTGTTTTATGTGTTGCTTTAACTGTCTCATTTTTATTTTTTCAGTTCAAATTGAATTAAAACCGAATGTCTTCAAACTTCGAACTTTTTTTTATTTTTAAATCGTCCAACATGTTTTACCTCTTTGTGACTATCAGTATTTCTCTTTAAAATATCCTGTACCATTACTATATTAGGATCAATTAAGTAATTTGGGATCTTTTCCGTTAATTCACTACCGCTAGATAAATATTATATTGCTCTAAAAACTGTTCACCAATCATTTTTACGTCCACTGTGGTATTCCTTATTCGTTAGAAATCCGATATCACTGGCCTTATCTTATCGCTTTCCAAGAACTTACACACGGAGAGCGCATTCGGCGGTAAGTCAATCATTGGATTTACCAGTTTTTGATCAACTTTAGCAGCCACGTAACATAACTTAACCTACTTAACCTGACATAACCTAACCTAATCTATCCGTAATTGCAATAAAAAAAGTAGTGGTAGTGAAGTAACGGAAAAGAGCCCTAGTTTGTTATATGGCAAACACATTATAGTATGGTGTAAACATCACATGGGTGAAAGGACGCTGAGCATTCCCTTATGAACCAATATGGTTAGTTGAGTGATATAATTAGCATTTACGATATCATTTTAGGGATTTATTTTGGTTACGTTAATTTAAAAATAAATGCATATTTTTCTATTGGGAAATAATTTTAAAATTAAGGAATAATTTTTAAAATAAATAATTTATTTATTTAAAAAATTTTTTAAAATTTATTTTAAACTTATATTAAATTTAAAATAATTTAAAATAAGTTTTCTTTTATCTGGATAAAGCTTCAATTAGCTACCAAAAGTGCGTACTTTAAACATAATTAAATTATTGAAATTACTATCAAGATATTCATGTCAACTCAATTATTTAGTCAGTAGTTAATGCGACCCGATAATAAGTGGTAAAAATGCTTAGGAATGGCCCTATTTTATAATATTTCCTCCTGGTAATGAGGTACATTTCTTGTAAGCAACAAATATCTATCTATTAGGAAGTTACTTTATAAAGATATTATTTTACTTTCCTAACATACTTCATTAGTATACAAGGTACACCAAACAACAAAACTATTCAATGCATTCAATATCAGTTGAAAAGTTAGCAATGTACACTATTATTTACAGTTTTACTATAAACTAGGGTTTAAATGGTCATACTCTTAATTTTCAAAGTATACAATAAATAAAAATTATAAAGCATTACTAAACTTAAAATTTCAAAAATTATGTCTCAAAATAATAAATGTTTACACACATTAAAACTTATACAAATGAATACATTATTGCTTTGCCATGTAACTCATTAAAACAACATCATATTATTTATTTATAAAGCTTTATGACGTTAAAGCAGATATACTCATGGAAAAAGTAAACATATTTTATTTTATTTATTTACTTTTTATCTTAGAACTTAGGCTTAAGCGGCCGGTGTCATAACTAGAATCTACATTTTCCGGTGACAACCGTGTCAAGGTACTATCTATAATATTTACAATGGTTTATTTATTAATTTAAAAAAAGCCATTTATAGATTACTATTTTTATTTTACATTACATAAATAGTTGATACATGGGTTTAAGGCATACTAAGGAATATGTTATTGTTCTTGAATAAGATATACATTTAACACTGTAAGCTTGCTTTTTAAATTCACACTCTATTTATTTAATAGCAAACACTGACCCATTTGTATGATATAGTGCTTATATGCAACTAAATTATGTAGTAGTAAAATGTTCAAATTAATAACTATAGTATATTTAATTTAATTGTATTTTACTGAACAAAAAAAGAATATTTTGGTTGTTCCAGTGTTGTGCAGTATATCGGATGAGGTGTTTATCCGAGTTAAGAATGTCCGAGAAGGGACATGTCTGGTGACTAATGTTTCAATACATTCTGCACAGTCCTGCAACCCGACATAACAATCCAGCTAACGAGGTTTATGGTGCGTCGAGCGAGTTTGAAACGTCATATTTATGCCATAAAACTGCTACTAGATCTATTAGATACGTTCTATGATTTCTTGGCAACGTATAGGGCTAAATATAGTAAAATTCTCAAAAACAATACCAATAAATAATAATTTTTGTATTTTTCTCATTATTTGTATAAATTAATCATTTTATAGCTTTAAACTTAAGAAAGTTTTCTTAAAGTTGGGGCAGTTTTTTTTTTATTTTGTTTCAATTTAACTTAAAATACTGACTTATTCATTACTGATTTAAATGATTATTCATTATTGATTTACATTTAAATGCCATGTTTATACTTTTAACTTAGTATATTGGCTATCATTTGACTCAATGGCAAAACGAGCAAAACCGAGGTTAATACAAAATTTTTTTATAAGTCCTTTCCAGTCCTAATCGATGATTATATCCTAAATAAATAAATTTACAGTAAAACCAATAATTAATATGGAGTTAGAAGTTTTATATAACTACTATATTTGTTCTTTGTGATAAAGAACATATTGTTTTGGGGTAAAATATATGTGTGTAGGTGGAAAACATCAGGTACTTCATAAAACAAAAATGTATATTGAGTGATCCGAAAATCTCACTGCAAACTTTAACATATTGTTATATCGACCAAAAGAAACGAAGAAATAAAAGTAAGTAATGGTATCTTATTTGTTTAATGATTATTTTTTTTACTCTTCTCATTTACTGTCTGTCTGTTTGTAAGCGTTTTTATTTAAAAACCATCATTAAATATACACCAAATTTAACTAAACTTAAGTGCTTAAATGTTTACTTAGTTTCATTAAAATTTAAATAACTTTGGAAATCTACCTGTATATACATTACCTTATATGTAAAAATTAAAGATATATAATTACAAAGTTCAATAATTAAAATAAACCTCTATTTGTCAAATGTGACGACATATTTCCTTCTATTCACATTGTATGAATAACGTTTCTCACTCCAACACTGAACAGTGAATTATGTCTGCACGGAATATCTTTTATTATATATATATATATATATATATATATATATATATATATATATATATATATATATATATATATATATATAATGACACAAAGGCTTGGAATCCCAGGGGAATGAAAACTCCCGCAGGAACAAATGTGGAAATAAATATCCCTAATGAGACACACAGGGTGGTAATTAATTTGAGCTGTTTGGAAGGAGAACAGCCCTTGAGACATGGCATAGTCAGAATAGAACATCTTACCGCACTTTTTTATGAGCGTTTTCTTACAATTAATTCACATCGACACTTGAAACTAAACTCTCGAATTATTTTTTAATACAAAGTTTGTTTCGAAGGACATTTTTTTAACTTAGGCATGGAATCTATATACTAATAAATATATCAAATATTATGTAAATGATGGTAAGGCTATATCGATGGTGAAGGTCACTCAATGGAAAATGAAGTTTATATCTGTAATAAAATGTCACAGGACTAAAATTGAGAAATTGGTTTATCATAAAAGAAATAAACTATGGAAAAAATTAACTTGAGAAGTATGTGGCACACTTTTGTTCTTGAGAGTATATATTTTACATTTACTATTAGAATATGCAGAACATATAAAGAACTATTTATATGTTTAGTGACGATTGTATTTAATTTTATCCCGTTTTAGCTTTTGGAAAAGTAATAAATGTCATATAGAAATGAAATTTGTTTGTTACCGTCATTTAATATTTGTCCAACTCATTTTAATATAATGGTAAATATGATAACAACAACTAAAGTATGATTAAATAAACACGGTGACCGCTCAATGGTTGTTATCAACGTGAACTCTTCTAGACAAGTCTGGAATGTCAATGTTGGATAGTAGTCAAGGTTCAAATGTAGTGTAGGGAATAAAACTGAGTGTCAGGCCTGACAGTTAGATGAAAATCAGAGTTAGTAAAAAAAAACGAGTTGCTTGTCATAGCGTCACTTGTGTCACTTACAACAATAACAACCTACCTACCCACCCGTACACTTACAGTGATATTGACCCACGCACCCACCCATACACGTACAGTGATATTGACCCACCCATCCACACATACACGTACAGTGATATTGACCCACCCACCTACCCATACACGTACAGTGATATTGACCCACCCACCCATACACGTACAGTGATATTGACCCACTCACCCACCCATACACGTACAGTGATATTGTTATATACAGTGAAAAAAATACTATTATTGTTATATATATATATATATATATATGTATATATATATATAAATAATAGTATTTTTTAAATAAATCCTTATATCTACTTTTAAATATTTTCAAAAGTAGTATCAAACCTTAACTTAGTACATAGCTGTAACATGTTATATCTGACTTTACTACCTAAACTAATAAAATCGAGTATGTAACATTTAAATTTAAATTGTTTTCACAGGTCTACACAAGATTGTTTACTTAGAATTTAAGAATGGAGAATATTTACATTTAACAATAATCCATAGTTTATCATATTTTATTATTATTAGATAAAAAGTTTTCCTTAATAGACATTAAGTACCCTAACTTAATAATACTAGTTTAATTTACTGCTCAACAGCCCTATTTGCTTAATACCCAGAGGTTTTCATAACAAAGTTGTTATGATATTATATGAAACCCCAAAAATATAAATGTAAGTAATATAACCTAACGAGTAAATGTTTTTTACATAATAATACTATTTAGGAAATGTAATTGAACTGCATCGTTAATTCGGGCAACGCCAATCTGTGGTGTGTAATAAGAATAAACAATTTTGAAAATATTGGAATGACGTAAAATTTTCTAGTTAAATTAGTCACTTAAATTATGAGTGAACAAATTTACAATGAAAACAATCATCATTTTGTTATTTACAAATATATTTTTAGGACTACATTTTTTTAAATATAAGGTTATTACTGGTTCAATGTATATCACCTAATCTAATAATATCGATTTTGTAAAATTTAAATTTAAATTGTTTCCTTAGGATTACCCATATTAAAAATATTTCCCATCAGTATTTAAGATTGGGGAATATTTACATTTAACAGTAATCCAAAGTTTATCATATTCTATTACTATTATAAATAACACGCTTAACTTCAAAGTGAGTGGTTATTTATATTCCAATATTAAGTATCCTAACTTAATAATACTAGTTTAATTTACAGCTGAAAAATTCTGTTTAATTAATATACAGATTTTTTCATAAATAAATTGTTATTTAACTATATGAAACCCCAATAACAAAAATTTAATTAAAATAATCTAATAAGAAAACATAGTACTACTTACTAGGAAATTTAATTAAATTGCTTAATTAATTCTGGCAATTCTAATTATAAGTTTTTAACTAGAATGAACAATTTTAAAATATTTAAATGACGTAACATTTTATGGTTAATTTAGTCCCTTACATTACGAATGAACAAATTTACAATGAAAACAATCTACAATTTGTTGTTAAAAATATATTTTTAGGACTAGGTTTTTTTTTAATATAAGGTTATTACTGGTTCAATATAAAGTGTTACTGTGAAGAGGCAGTTTTACTGATAAGAGAAACCATGGACATTGTTGATGGTTACAGCACAGGGTTACAGGCTGTACAGTTTAATATCAGACAAGACCTTCAACTAGGACTCCTTTGACAACGCTTGAAGAGCTCTCGTTCGTGATGTGTTGAGTTAAATTGAGCTTTATGTATGTATTAGTTGTTTATTTTTCACAAAAGGATATTAGGATACGTAAGACGAAAATTTTTAGGGAAACAAACTTTTATCCAAACGAATACGGTCATTTTTATTCTAGAAATAAAAATATAGTATATTTATGAAGACCCACGGTAACAATTATTACTTTTCAAATTAAAAATTATTTTGATATTTGCTAATTTTACAACAGTTGTTTCGGTAATATTCTGGCCACATCCACTGACGTTTCACAACTAAAACAATAATTACATCCTATGAAGGTAAATTATCTATGTACCTAACTCCACGCCTATTGTTTTATACAACTAACTCTATTGTTAACTTTAATTAAATACATCGTGGCCTTTATTGTTTTAAAATATACTTTAGGTTCATTATTTGGTAGCATCATTAATGTAACTAATTAACCGATTTTCTATTTCAAATTATACTTGTATTTCCATGCAAGTCATGTGTATAAGTTATTTCAAAATGTTTACATAGCCTACTGTTTATTAGAACACTCAAAATAGTAAGTGTCCAATAAATAATAAATGTCTAGTTTGGATTTCAGTTAATCTGATTCAAAAGAGAGGTAAAACATAGTTTATATTATATCCTTCTATTCTATTCTACAAATGGTTTACGTTTACTTGGGAAAAACTCGTAAAGAAATAAATATTGAACAAATTATTCAATAAATAAAATCATAACTGTTTGATTGCCATGTTAAATTGTAGAGATTTTAACCACTGTGAGTTAATTCTTATGACACCTTCGAGGTATTTTGTTTTCTTTACTTTTAGTGACTTTTAATTTAATACTAATAATTGACTAACTAAGAGTGTTTCTACGTTTCATTGCTGTGTATATCTTAAGATCACAACAAAACTCGTTGGGCGATCTTTAAAATATTTTTTTTTCGGGGATTTCATAGGAAACCTTTCATATAATGTTTTCTCACAGGAAATTCTAGTGTTGACATATATGTTTTATTCTTGTTGTTAGACAAATTAACGATGTTGTTAGTTACTAGTTTTTATTTACAGTTACACACGATTTTCGATTCAGGAAACAAATTTAATGTTATTATTAATATTTTGGGAGGATGATGTAGAAATACAATACACTCTAGTGAATTTTATTTACAATATATTATATAATTTAGATACAAACTCAATACATATTGTTAAAACTAATATTTTCCATAGCCAAAATCAATACATAATATAGAAAATTTAAGTAAATATTTACATAATGTTATATAGTGAAAAATAACCTAATTTACCATTGCAGAATGGGTATTACAAACAGTTATTATATCTAAAACTATTTGAGAGCATCCCTTCGACGGATATGGGATGTTATAGGGATCACTAAATATAGTATCAGTACTTTATGAAGTACTGATATCAATTAAACTTCAAATCGATCGGAGTAGTAATAAACAACAAACCACACTAACCGAGTTTGTAAGTCAGTTTACCACCCTGGTTTAATGGTCCCTAGTCGGTAAACTTTATAACTCCTTGAACATGATGGAGTTGATATATTACTCATGACAGCACAGTCCTTCATTTTACTTGTTCATTTGAGTGGTTTATCTCAAGTAACTTCTTAATAATATTCATATGCATATCGATATATCATTATAATTTAGTATTTACGTAAACATCATGAAAAAAATAATAACGAAGGCAGCAATAGCCCAAACTAATGACTGCGTCAAATTAAGTGTTTATGGTTTTCGTTAATAGTAAATAATATTGGACAAAACATAAATTATTTAGCAATCATAAATATTTTTTAAGTGGCGTATGTAAGTTTATGATCATTTATGCGAGTATATTTAGCCATTGGTTACTACTGTACTTGTGTGCCCATCCAAAGTGAATCGGCCCTAGGGCCAACCAAGGCAAAGCCAACGTTCAAATCTCCAACTGAGACAACAGTTGGATTTGCTTGTTGAGTTAACGTCACGCATCATAGTTCATTCCTATGCAAACTGGCTTAGAAATTATATAAATATACAGAGTGTTTCAAAACTCTAGTTACAAACTTTAGGATATTGTTCCATAGTCCAAAAGGAGCCAAAAACTAAACGTAAGTAATGGTCTATCTCTTTTCGTTTACTGCATGTTAGTGTGTGGTTTTTAAAAATTATTATTTATATATAAATATATATATATATTTTTTTTCATTTAAAAAGTCATATTTTCAAAATATTTAACCATTTAACCAAACTTAATTGAACTCCTTATTAATTAACTGGATCTATTAATGAAAGTGTTTGGTCAAATTGGCCCAACAATTTCAAAATGGCGGCCATATATAAATAACAAGAGCTCCAAAAGTGATAGTTTTATACAAAAGCGAATTTTTTATACGTTTTGAAAGAAAGTTAATGTTATATTAAGTTTCATATCGAATAAGAGATAACTGAATTATTGCAATTATTTCTTTTGGAGTTTATCCAGAATGAGCTAACAGCTTCTTGATGGACCAAGTAATAACTAACACATTATTTGAAAATATACAAAAACTCACACAAAAAATTTTAAAATCAAACTTATAGAATGTCTATCAGATTTATTTCTAAAATTAAAATTTCTTCTTACTTTGATTTAATTAAAGTGTTTTAACATAGAACATGTTTATTGTTTAGAAGTTTCCATATTTTATTTATTTGTAATAATTATTTATTATTGTAAATAAAATAAGTATTTGCAAAATAATACTCGAATACATAATATATTTAGTCCAAAATATTAACTAATTTCAAATAATTTTTTGATTCTTATTTGGTCCATTTTTGAGCTCTTAGCTCATTCTGGGTAAACTCAGAATATGTACGATTTAACCAAGTTTAAAATTATTCAGACTTTTCTATTCTATGTATACAGGTAAACTTGTAACCAGAAAAAATATTTTTATATAGTTTTTTTAAGAAGTGGTCGATCTCTTTCTTGCCCTTACTATGCCCATTCCTCATAGACTATTGATCTGTGAGAGGAGCTTTTCAGACAGAGTAAGGGGCGAACCAATACAGTACAAAGTGAATATTACTGATAAATATTCCAGTCTAGGCCGGATTCGAACCAGCGCCATCTCTAAAACAAGCTCAAAGTACTCACGCCTTAAGATCACTTGGCCACCGTATACTTGAGTAGATATTTTATAAAATTAATGTTTGTTGTGTTATTTTAATTTAAATACTTTAAATAACCAAAATTATCAAATCAACCAGGTAAACTTGACCAAACGTTTCAGTACTACATATAATATTAAAGATTTAATATCCAAATTAAAAAGTTATGACTTTATTTATTGAATAATTTGTCCAATACTTCTTTACGAGTGTTTCAAAAGTAAATGTAAACCATTTATAGAATTTAATATAAAAATGTTTTATCTGTCTTTGTAATCAGATCAATTTAAATCCAAGCTTGACATTTATTATCAAGACCAACACTTATTTTGAGTGTTCTGATAAATAATATATGAACATTTTTAATTAATTTATTCGCATGTCTTAGTTATAAATACGACTATAGTTTGAAATAGGATTCGGTTAATGAGTTACATAAACAATACTACCAGATATGGAACCTAAATATACATTAATACAATAAACATCATTTTATATTTACAAAAGCTGAACAATAGAGCTTAGTTGTAGAAAACAATAGGCGTGGATTCAGGTATATAGAAAAGTTACCTTCATAGGTTATAGTTATGGTTTTAGTTGTGTAACGTCACTGAATGTGGCCAGAAAATTACCGGAAAAACTCATGTAAAAGAAGAACATTTCAAAATAATATTTAATCAAAAATATAATTGTTACAATAGGTCTTCATAAATCTATTATATTTTTATTGCTAGAATAAAAATGACCA
The DNA here is from genome assembly GCA_035578905.1 of Stictocephala bisonia. Taxonomy (NCBI): domain Eukaryota; kingdom Metazoa; phylum Arthropoda; class Insecta; order Hemiptera; family Membracidae; genus Stictocephala; species Stictocephala bisonia. Next base: position 418,890 of record JAQJVL010000298.1, read on the forward strand.
TATAAGTTTGGATAAAAGTTGGTTTCCCTAAAAATTTTCGTCTTACGTATCCTAATATCCTTTTGCGAAAAATAAACAACTATTACGTATAAAAAGCTCAATTTAACTCAACACATCACGAACGAGAGCTCTTCAAGCGTTGTCAAAGGAGTCCTAGTTGAGGGTCTTGTCTGATATTAAACTGTACAGCCTGCAACCCTGTGTTGTAACCATCAACAATGTCCATGGTTTATCTTATCAGTAAAACTGCCTCTTCACATTAACATTATATTGAACCAGTTATAACCTTATATTTTAAAAAAACGTAGTCCTAAAAATACATTTGTAAATAACAAATTGGTGATTGTTTTCGTTGTAAATTTGTTCACTCATAATGTAATTGACTAAATTAACTAGAAAATTTAACGCCATTCAAATATTTTCAAAATTGTTCATTTTTATTATACACCACAGATTGGTGTTGTCAGAATTAACTAGGCAGTTTGATTAATTTTTCTATTTAGTAGTAATATGTTTTCTTATTAGATTATTTTACTTACATTTATATTTTTGGGGTTTCATATAATATCATAACAATTTTGTTATGAAAACCTCTGCAATTTTGTTATGAAATCAAGCAAGTAGGGTTGTTGAGCAGTAAATTAAACTAGTATTACTAAGTTATTAATAATATTGCAGTATAAATAACCACTCTCTATTAAGGAAAATGTTTTATTTTATAATAATAAAATATGATACAGTTTGGATTATTGTTCAAGGTAATTTTTTCCATTCTTAAATGTTGACTAAAAATCTTGTGTAGACCTGAAGAAAGAATTTTAATTGAAATGTTACATAATCTATTTTGTTAGTTTAGATGGTCAAGTCTGACATAACATGTTATAGCTTTGTAAAGTGATGCGATCTCGGTTAGTTAATGTTTGTTACTACATCCCTATAGAAACTATTTCAAATTAGATATAAGGTTTCATACCCAGGATTTATTTGAAAAAAATATTATTGTTATATATATTGTTTTTTATATCGAAATATAAATAAATATAACACCGTATTCAACTTTATATTCAAATAAGGGTGACAATTGTTAAATAACGGTAAAAAACAAAAAAGTATTATACATGTATTACTTATTACAAGTATTACAAGTATTATACATATTATACAAGTATGTATACATGTATTACAAGTACATGTATTACAAGTACATGTATTACAAGTATTACTTTTCCAAAAGCTTAAAGGGGCTAATAATGTAAAATATCGTCACTAAAAATATCAATAATTAGTGATATATTTTGGACATTCTAAGAGTAAATATTAAAAATAAATTCTCTAAGACAAAAGTACGCTATCGACTTCAAAAGTTATTTTTTCTCGATAGGTTAATTCTTTTACGATAAACTAATTTTTCAATTTTATTTCTGTGACATTTTATTGCAGGTGAATTACAACATTTTTTTTCAACAGAAATCAGGCACGGATCCAGAGCAGTGAATTGGGGGGGGCGAACCTGCCGGGGGGCCTGGGGGGTATGGAATACCCCCCAGCAGGGGGGGCCCGGGGGTCCTCCCCCGGAAAATTTTTGCTATTTTAACGTCCTAGAAGTATTGTTTTTAGCAGTTTGGGGGGTGTTTTTAGGGTTTAAATATAGAAGAATACCTAAGTTCTGTAATCGAAAATAAGTTTGGCATAAATTTATTTCAACAGCTGATTAATGACACTAGTATAAACAATTAATTGTCAAATTGGTATTGCCATAGGTATTGCCATTGATACTTCTTAGAACCTCTGGGTAGTTTCCTGATGTAATTTCAAAATAAATTGTACAACTTCGAAATAGCATTTAAGTATATACATTTAATATCACAACTATTAAATAATAAAATGGATTCCATTGGAATGTTGTACAGTATTGTTAAAATTTTATGGAAACAGTTCAATGAGCAACAACTTAAACATAGTTTGGACATAGTTAAACATAGTTAACTGTGTAGAGTTACATTTAACACATTTATTACACAACCATTAATATAATAACTCAACTATCAAATCAATGTCGTCTGTCAATCAGTGTCTCGGCGTCTCGCCACTACGTCGGCGCTAGACACGCAGTGTTGCCGGCGAAAATATATAGGCCTACCAATTACCAACCGACGACTCGGAAATTCTCCTTTCTACAAATTCAGACTACACATCCGAATATTATATATAATGTAATATTATTAAGATAGTAACAATTACTAATGTTATTTTCATGACGGTAAATCAAATATTTTATTAACATTTTATTCTAAGCGTGTAGGTACATTTTTGCTTTTTTCCGTTTGGGGGGGGCGATCGCCCCCATCGCCCCCCCCTTAAATCCGTGCCTGACAGAAATGTGTATTGTAAAAAGTTATAAACACGAAAGTTTAGTTTCAAGTGTCGATGTGAATTAATTGTAAAACAACCCTATAATAAAGTGTGGTACGATGTTCCGTTCTGACTATGCCATGTCTGAAGGGCATGTTCTCTTTCCAGAGAACTTAAATTAATTACCACCGTATGTGTGGTAATTTACTTTAGGAACATTTACTTACACCTTTGTTCCCGCGGGAGTTTTCATTCCCCTGGGATTCCAAGCCTTTGTGTCATTTTATATATGTGTCATAACATATTCCTTGCAGACATTGTTCACTGTTCAGTGTTGGAGTGAGAAAGTATAGTAGAATTAGGATACCAAAGTTGTCGTACAAAATAAGGAAAATGGAAATATGAGGTCATATTTGACAGATGTAAATTTAGATTAATTATTGAATTTTGTGATTAAAATATCTTTAACTTTTACACATAAGATAATATGTATACTAATAGATTTGCAAAGTTATTTAAATTTTAATGAAACTAAGTAAATATTTAGTTTAAATAAAATTAGTTAAAATCAATAGTTTAGAGGGTTGTAAAGTATATGCGTAAACAAATTTAAAATTTATAACATTATTGCCTTGTGCCATAATAAATTAATTATATGTATGTTTATTTTATATACATGATAGATAATATAACACATATACTTTTATATTGGAACTGTGTTTATATGTTTATCAAACATTTAATTAAGGGAACAATATCTGAGAGCCACTTCTGCAAGTCAACCATAACTAATAGAATGTCCTATTCTGAGTGGTAACAGCTGGGAGAACATGGGACAGACGCTCAAACCTCATCAACAGTGGATCATTAAGGGAAAATATACGAGTGCCTCACCCGCAAGTCAACCATTACTAATGGAATATCCCATTCTGAGTGGAGACAGCTGGGAGAACATGGGAGAGACGCTCTCAAACCTCATCAAGGGTGCATCATTAAGGGAACAATATCCTAGTGCCACACCCGCAAGTCAACTATTACTAATAGCATGTCCCATTCTGAGTGGAGACAGCTGGGAGAACATGGGAGAGACGCTCTCAAACCTCATCAAGGGTGCATCATTAAGGGAACAATATCCGAGCACCACACCCGCAAGACAACTATTACTAATAAAATATCCCATTCTGTGTGGAGACAGCTGGGAGAACATGGTAGAGACGCTCTCAAACCTCATCAACAGTGGATCATTATGGGAACAATATCCGAGCGCCACACCCGCAAGTCAACTATTACTAATAGAATATCCCATTCTGTGTGGAGACAGCTGGGAGAACATGGGAGAGACGCTCTCAAACCTCATCAACAGTGGATCATTATGGGAACAATATCCGAGCGCCACACCCGCAAGTCAACTATTACTAATAGAATATCCCATTCTGTGTGGAGACAGCTGGGAGAACATGGTAGAGACGCTCTCAAACCTCATCAACAGTGGATCATTATGGGAACAATATCCGAGCGCCACACCCGCAAGTCAACTATTACTAATGGAATATCCCATTCTGTGTGGAGACAGCTGGGATAACATGGGAGAGACGCTCTCAAACCTAATCAACAGTGGATCATTATGGGAACAATATCCGAGCGCCACACCCGCAAGTCAACTATTACTAATAGAATATCCCATTCTGTGTGGAGACAGCTGGGAGAACATGGTAGAGACGCTCTCAAACCTCATCAACAGTGGATCATTATGGGAACAATATCCGAGCGCCACACCCGCAAGTCAACTATTACTAATGGAATATCCCATTCTGTGTGGAGACAGCTGGGAGAACATGGGAGAGACGCTCTCAAACCTCATCAACAGTGGATCATTATGGGAACAATATCCGAGCGCCACACCCGCAAGTCAACTATTACTAATAGAATATCCCATTCTGTGTGGAGACAGCTGGGAGAACATGGTAGAGACGCTCTCAAACCTCATCAACAGTGGATCATTATGGGAACAATATCCGAGCACCACACCCGCAAGTCAACTATTACTAATAGAATATCCCATTCTGTGTGGAGACAGCTGGGAGAACATGGGAGAGACGCTCTCAAACCTCATCAACAGTGGATCATTATGGGAACAATATCCGAGCGCCACACCCGCAAGTCAACTATTACTAATAGAATATCCCATTCTGTGTGGAGACAGCTGGGAGAACATGGTAGAGACGCTCAAATCTCATCATTGGTGCATCATATTATTATGAATTGACATTCATCTGGTACGGTCTATGGAATGTAACGATTCCAAATCGTTAGAAAGATATATATCTTTTATTATTTTCGTTGCCTCATTTATTATTTAGAATATATTGTAGTGTTGTAGCTGGGTTTTAATAGGTTTGATACAGTAATTTGTTCTTTAGAATGAATAAAAACTAAATAAAACGTGTTACACAGCTCTTATTGTATTTTGGAGTGAACCAAAGCTCAACAAATCAAATATTTTACTGTATTACCCCCTTAAAAAAGTTGAGGCAGACGAAACGTTTTTCAAGAAATCCTTAGTAAATGTATAAAATAAAGGTTACGACACTAATAACAGCTTAAACTAAAAAAATTCAAATAAATAACGCAGAATTTATACACATGCACATCACAAACCTTTAGCAGAGAATGCTAAAGAGCTAATGATATGAGGTGAAGGGGAAGTGACTGTTACCTTGGTTATAAAGCTGAGAAATGTAACAAGGGGGGGGATATGGAAAGGCTATCACAACAACTTTATTGTTTTCCATAGATAATTTGAAAATTTAATTTTTTTTTCTAACTTTGTTCCATAAATTGGTCGGTAGCGTAGTTGGTTCAATCCCAGCTTCATGTGCTAAAGGTTGTCAGTTCGATCCCAATCAGAGTCAATACATTTTGAGAAGGATCAGCTGATAATCACCGGCTGTTCATTTGTCATTGGGCTATTAATTAATGACACTTTCTAAGGAATAGTCGGCCTTAGTTTGTAACAATGACTACATTCGCTCATCTACACTCATCACACTCATTCGAAATCCATATTCGCCCATATCTTGACGATCGGCGTCTTACGAATAAATAAAAATAAAATAAAAAATAAATAAAATATATTTTTTGATCAGAATAATTTACTTAAAACCAAAAAAAGTAGAGAAATAATAGTACTCAAATTAGTTACTTTAAAATGCAAATGACCACTACTCTGGAAAGGATAAACCTTTTGAAGTCCGGTTTGTGGCAATTAATGTCTATTGGAAAAGTATTTTATTTGATATCAAACTCAACCTAGGCTTACCTTGAAGATTTTCGTTCAACTTCCCATGGGCCATCCCCCTAAAATGTCACTAAAGGCGTCAAAAATTATATTATTTGTAACCAAGATCAGTACAAAATTTCACTTTTACAAGTGAAGTCATACAAAAGTTGTGATTGCGTTTTCATATTGTTTCCTCCTTGTATATTAAGTATGAACATTTTTTGTAATGCAAAAGTTTGAGAGTTATTTACATATGTCAAAAGTGTGTGACATATGTAAATAATGTCACATATTTCATTTGTTTTCGCCTAGCAGATGGTAATTAATTACACGAATAAAATAAATCCGTTCGATTACCATTGAAACCTTAAAGGCTGGTGGAGTGGATGCCTAAAGTCATATTCGAATAAAACTAAGATTATAACACCTTCCCCGAAAAAAAGATATACTTTCCAAAATATCGTGACAATCGGATGAACGGTGTAATAAAAGAGAACTCACTTACTCTTTATAAACACCTAACCTCCTCAATACTTTAAATGTAATTATTTAACAGTGTTAATTTAGGACAATTTTAAATCCTTCTCCAGGTTAACCTTATGGCAAAAAACGTACTTTGAGGGGTTCCCATTCTCTTCAAAGTAAAAATATTGAAAAAAAGACTATTACATCACAACGAATAGGGGACTCGTTTTTGCAAAAACAAACTTTAAAATTGGTCAATAGATAAGTGAGGATTTGAGAAAGTAATAAGCACCCTTACGTTTTATATACAAATTCACAAACTCACACAGTTATTATAAACACAGTAATAATTATTTATTCAAATAAATATCAATCATTAGACATCTTTCGAAATTAAAAACAAGGCATGACCAGTTACAGGTCTCCATCATACTGTCCAATGCACTAAACTAAGAGAAATAAGACCAGAGATACCAAAAAAATTTGAACAAACCCGTCTAAATTATAGTACTTTAAAAGTTTAACGTGCGCGCGCGTGTGCGTGTGTGTTAAGTCCAGAAACTTTCAAATACATCTCTTCTTGATTAAACCGTGTTAATTTAATAACATTGTAATACATATATGCTGAATATGAGTTTTTTTTAATAACTGCCATTATGTTGTGAAAAACCAAAAGTTTGTTTGTTCATTTGGCAAAAAAAAAATAAATAATTTTCCAATTACCCAGGGTGTGAAACTGGTTTCTATAAATTGGTTTCACACTTGTTGGCATATCATCAATGTACAGTACTACATTTCACTTTGGAAAATCACAAGAGGATTATACTATACTTACGAAGTCTTAAAATAGTTAAAAAGTTAAGTAACAGTAACTAATATTGTTCCATACATTATTATATTTTTTATTTAATGTGAATTTGAAATTGTAAAGCAAAACCAAACCAATACAACGCAATTCTTATTTATTTTAATTAGTTATACTTAAAAATATTCATATAAAATGTGAGTGTTTCAATAAAGAATATATAAAGAACATTATCTACCGGTAGAAAAATATTGAAGACCTCGTATGTTTAGTGCCATTTATATCCCCATCCTCCACTTCAGATACCAAAGTTTGAGCCACGTAATGTTTAGGCTATAAGCATCTGGCCCAGAACTCTTGAATAATTGGACAAACGGTGTAATGTTTTGGCTCTTAGCATCTGGCCCAGATCTCTAGAATAGTTAGAAAAACGGTGTAATGTTTTGGCTCTTAGCATCTCGCCCAGTTCTCTAGAATAAATGAACAAACGGTGTAATGTTTTGCCTCTTAGTATCTGGCCTAGTTCTCTAGAGTAGTTAGACAAACGGTGTCTAACTACTTTTGTAATTTATGTACTAAAAATTTATGTAATGTTTAGGCTCTTAGCATCTGGCACACTCTTCAACAATAGTTAGAGAAACGGTGTAATGTTTTGGCCCTTAGCATCTAACCCAGTTCTCTAGAATAGTTGGACAAACGGTGTAATGTTTTGGCTCCTAGCATCTGGCCCAGTTCTCTAGAATAGTTAGACAAACGGTGTAGTATTAGGCTCTTAGCATCTGGCCCAGTCTTCTATAATAGTTAGACAAACGGTGTAATGTTTTGGCTCTTAGCATCAGGCCCAGTTCTCTAGAACAGTTAGACAAATGGTGTAATGTTTTTGCTCTTAGCATCTGGCCCAGTTCTCTAGAATAGTTGAACAAACGGTGTAATGGTTTGACTCTTAGCATCTGGCCCAGTTCTCTAGAATAGTTGGACAAACGGTGTAATGGTTTGGCTCTTAGCATCTGGCCCAGTTCTCTAGAATAGTTGGACAAACGGTGTAATGGTTTGGCTCTTAGCATCTGGCTCAGTCTTCTAGAATAGGTAGAAAATTGATGTAATATTTAGGCTCTTAGCATCTGGCCCAGTCTTCTAGAATAGTTAGAAAATTGATGTAATGTTTAGGCTCTTAGCATCTGGCCCAGTCTTCTAGAATAGTTAGACAAACGGTGTAATGGTTTGGCTCTTAGCATCAGGCCCAGTTCTCTAGAATAGTTGGACAAATGGTGTAATGTTTTGGCTCTTAGCATCTGGCCCACTCTTCTGGAATAGTTAGACAAACGATGTAATGTTTTGCCTCTTAGTATCTGGCTCAGTCTTCTAGAATAGTTAGAAAAATGGTGTAATGTTTTGGCTCTTAGCATCTGGCCCACTCTTCTAGAATAGTTAGACAAACGATGTAATGTTTTGGCTCTTAGCATCTGGCCCAGACTTCTAGAATATTTAGGCAATCGGTATAATGTTTAGGCTCTTAGCATCTGGCCCAGTCTTCTAGAGTAGTTAGACAAACGGTGTAATGTTTTGGCTCTTGGCATTTAGCGCAGTTCTCTAGAATAGTTAGACAAACGGTGTAATGTTTTGGCTCTTAGCATCTGGCCCAGTCTTCTAGAATAGTTAGACAAATGGTGTAATGTTTTGGCTCTTAGCATCTGGCCCAGTCTTCTAGAATAGTTAGACAAATGGTGTAATGTTTTGGCTCTTAGCATCTGGCCCACTCTTCTGGAATAGTTAGACAAACGATGTAATGTTTTGGCTCTTAGTATCTGGCCCAGTCTTCTAGAATCGTTAGAAAATTTATGTAATGTTTTGGCTTTTAGCATCTTGCCCAGTTCTCTAGAATAGTTGGACAAACGGTGTAATGTTTTGGCTCTTAGCAACTGGCTCAGTTCTCTAGAATAGTTAGACAAATGGTGTAATGTTTTGGTCCTTAGCATCTGGCCCAGTCTTCTAGAATAGTTAGACAAACGGTGTAATGTTTTGGCCCTTAGCATCTGGCCCAGTCTTCTAGAATAGTTAGACAAACGGTGTAATGTTTTGGCCCTTAGCATCTGGCCCAGTCTTCTAGAATAGTTAGACAAACGGTGTAATGTTTTGGCTCTTAGCATCTGGCCCAGTCTTCTAGAATAGTTAGACAAATGGTGTAATGTTTTGACTCTTAGCATCTGGCCCAGTCTTCTAGAATAGTTAGACAAATGGTGTAATGTTTTGGCTCTTAGCATCTTGCCCAGTCTTCTAGAATAGTTAGACAAACGATGTAATGTTTTGGCCCTTAGCATTTGGCCCAGTCTTCTAGAATAGTTAGAAAATTGATGTAATGTTTTAGCTCTTAGCATCTGGCCCAGTCTTCTAGAATTGTTAGGTAAATTTTGTAATATTTTTAAAAATAGTATTTGGCTATATCACACTAAAAGTAGAAGTATAAAATAAGTAGTTTGTGACATTTCAATTTTTGCTGTGCATGGAGTTGTATTACAGTCAAGACTTTGAGGTAAACAGTTGTTATGTGTGAACGATCGATTTGTAAACAGACGATCAGCTGTTATTTATTTTAACTTAATTTATTCATATGTATGTTTCTAACATTTGTTTTCTGTTCAACAATAAGTGATGTTTTGGGAATAAAACAGTTCAGTTTTTCAGTTCACACTAACATGTTGTGTTTTTTTAATTTTGTGACGAGGATAAGTATTTATTTTGTTTTGTTTTTAGGTAGTTGTGTTTAGTTTAACAGTTTTCTTTTGTTTTAAACTCCTGGCTAACCACAGGGAGAACTATTTATTTACATAATTCATGATATAGTGCTAGAACGGAACTTTTACAATCATCAGTACATCTTACACCTGCAGGAAAGTTTCCTTGTTGGAGTCCTGCCATTATTAGGTCAACAAGGTGGCGCCCTAATCCCTGGCTACTATTGATGAATTTGGAAACGTTTATTTTGGTGATAGCTACTAAAAACTTTTCCCTTATACTTGGCCTGTCTCTTAGAAGAACCCCACCCCTTCTCCCTGAGCTAGCAAAGTTTTATGCGGACAGGCGTGACAAATGGCGCCCAACGTGGGGCCATTTGTATACTTATTTGTATATTTACTTACTCTCTCAATAAATACTAGTGTCTATATTGAATAGTGTTATTATTAAAAAATTAAACAATTATTATGCAATTTGTTTACATGATATGTTTGTGTAATGGGTCCCTGTAAAATATAAAGAATGGTTTAGATTTTATTCTTAGAGTCCAGATGATGGTAATTAACCAAATAAAATTAATTCAGATGTGATTGTGGGTTTGATGTCTGAGCCTGTCGAGTATCTGTGTCAACAGATCAACAAAGCCATGAAAGGAGCTGGATGCGACGAATTAGCACTCATTGAGATACTCTGCACACGCAACAATAACGAGATCAAAAAAATCAATGAGACCTATGAAAGGTTGTATAACCGCCCGTTGGCTGAACATGTTTGCAGTGAATCCAAAGGTGATTTTAGAAGATTTCTTACCCTTGTCGTCACAGCAGTCCGCAACCCTCCAGGACATGTGACTCCGGATAAGGCCAAGGAGCAGGCTGAAGCACTGTATGCTGCAGGAGAGGGAAAGCTGGGCACCAACGAGGAGGTGTTTAATAAGATCCTGGCACATGAAAGCTACGAACAGCTGCGATTGGTGTTTGATGAGTACAAGAACATTTCTGGGCGAACTTTGGAGCAGGCCATCAAAGATGAGCTCAGTGGACCTCTCCATGATGCCATGATGGCTGTTGTTCAGTGTGTACAAAATCCATTGACATTCTATGCAAAGCAATTGCATAAGGCAATGGCTGGCCTCGGGACCAATGACACAACCCTCATTAGAATTATTGTCAGCCGCAGCGAGATTGATCTTGGCAACATCAAGAAAGAGTATGAGAGGCTTTATGGAAAGACCCTGGAGAGTGTTGTCAAGAGCGAGACGTCTGGGGACTACAAGAAGGCTTTGGTATCTCTCATTGGAGGCCCGTGAAATGTTTTATAGTTATCATTATTTGCATTTTGTAAATATTAAACTTTAAATGTGACTGAACAAACAAATTATCATTCTCATTAATAAGATTTTACCATTCCTAGTACTGTTAAGTAAATTTAAAGAATTGTGTTTACAATTAATTACAAAGTTGTAAATCGTGTACATCACTAAGTGCTTCTACAAAAATTGAAATATTGTCTTTGTGAAAATGTCTATGTTTTTACATCTTTAATTGTTTTGAATTAAAACTATATTTTTACACACCAAAAATGTTGTCTTAAAAGTAACTCATTGTGACTTATAATTATGTATATCTTAGATAGATATCTTAGTTTTATGTGGTGTGGATGCCCCTTTCAAGATGTTGGCTGCTGATCTCATTGGGCCTCTACCTCGATCCATGAAAGGATTCAAATATCTCTCTGTTGTTACGGACACATTTACAAAATTTACAATTTTACGTCCTCTTAGAGCAGCTACAGCCAAACTTGTAGCGCAACACCTGGAAAATGATGTATTTCTAATGTTTGGGATACCAAAATATATCATTTGCGATAACGGTTCAGAATATATTGGAAGACCTGTGACCCAATTAGCAAGGAGTTATAACTGTAAGATACTGCTTAATGCCAGCCGACATCCTCAGGCAAACCCTGCTGAACGTGTGAATCGTGACATCGTGTCTATGCTACGAGCTTATGTGAAGGACAATCACCGTGATTGGGACAAATATATTCCACAGATTGGTTATGCCTTGCGCACCGCTCATCACGAGTCCACAAAGCATACTCCTGCGTTCCTAAATTTTGGGAGGGAACTTGCCATTTCCGGTCCGGGTTTCGAGGTTCTGCAAGATGGGGATACTCCAGATATTGAAGATTGTCAGCAATATGGGGAAAAATTGAAGGAGCTAAAAGGTTTCTACCAAGAAGTTTCTGACAGACTTAAGGAAGCGCATATGAAGAATGCCAAGAGATACAACTTTAGGAGGAGACACGTAGAGTTTAAAGTTAATGACCTTGTGCTAAAAAGAAATTACCCTCAGTCGGATGCTTCTAAACACTTTTCGGCGAAGTTGGCACCCCGCTTTATTGGACCACTTGTTGTGACACGGAAAATGTCAAGTTTAGTATATTCTCTGGCCGATCTAAAAGGAAAAGCACTTGGTAACTGGCATGTCACTGATCTGAAGAAGTATGTGTAGGATTAGAAAATTTGGGAAATTTTCTGGAGGAAGGGGAGTGTTTGTGACATTTCAATTTTTGCTGTGCATGGAGTTGTATTACAGTCAAGACTTTGAGGTAAACAGTTGTTATGTGTGAACGATCGATTTGTAAACAGACGATCAGCTGTTATTTATTTTAACTTAATTTATTCATATGTATGTTTCTAACATTTGTTTTCTGTTCAACAATAAGTGATGTTTTGGGAATAAAACAGTTCAGTTTTTCAGTTCACACTAACATGTTGTGTTTTTTTAATTTTGTGACGAGGATAAGTATTTATTTTGTTTTGTTTTTAGGTAGTTGTGTTTAGTTTAACAGTTTTCTTTTGTTTTAAACTCCTGGCTAACCACAGGGAGAACTATTTATTTACATAATTCATGATATAGTGCTAGAACGGAACTTTTACAATCATCAGTACATCTTACACCTGCAGGAAAGTTTCCTTGTTGGAGTCCTGCCATTATTAGGTCAACAAGGTGGCGCCCTAATCCCTGGCTACTATTGATGAATTTGGAAACGTTTATTTGGGTGATAGCTACTAAAAACTTTTCCCTTATACTTGGCCTGTCTCTTAGAAGAACCCCACCCCTTCTCCCTGAGCTAGCAAAGTTTTATGCGGACAGGCGTGACAAATTTTGCAATAAAACTGGTAATTAATAAATATAACCCCATTTGTTGTTTCTTATTATTATATATTCATTGACTAATCCGGTTACTCAAAATGCTTACATTGTTTGAATATTCACATCTTCCGTAAATTAAAATAACTAAATTACATACGGAGTAGGTTTAACTAATTGACTGCCAAACAAATAATTTAGTAAGTTAGTATTTTAGTAGGATTGGGATGCGACAATTTTATTTTAAAAATACAAATATATTGGTTAATAAATGACTGACTATCATTATAAATATAGTTGCATCTAAATTCAGTTACCGTATAATAATCTTACGGAATTAAAACATGAGTAATGATATAATTCAAGTAAAGCGGTTTCTTTTTATGTCAACTGAAGTGTTCTACAATTTCACAGAACATCGGTTTGATATCACTAAACTTGCAGCTAACAATGTATTATGTTTTTTACTTTGCTTGTAACATGGTATAAGATACTTTTTTATACTTAAAATATATCCAAGAAAGTGTACGGATGTTATTAACTTTCTAAGACAGATTGTACTTTAACAAAAATGCAGAAAGTTTCTTAAAATGTATTTCTCCATTGTACGATTTCTTCAAATATTGTAGAGTCTTGTGACATAGTCACACAGTGAATGTTAAAAAAACAAAATACTAATTATTGAGTTTTAGAGGAAGTAAAATTTTAGCCTATCTAAAATAAAACCAATGTCATATTTTGTGAGTTAGTTCATCAATGTGTGAAATTAATAAAGAATGGGTTTCTTTGATGAATAAATAAGGAAATTTAATTTTTTTTTATATTTTTCCAAAATTATTTAAACATGTTTTATATTCAATACACTTACACATTACCAAATTATTAAAGGAGTGATTCTTTCATTGGCACATTGATTACCATGATCAACTGGAATGTTTTTTTTCCATTAGTGCAATTTAATGTGTCATTAATATTATAAGATTCATATTATATTTAAGACTCATCAATATTCGATTTGGATCTCTTCCATTAATTCACTTCCACTACTTTTTTTCTTTCCGTTAGTTTACCATCACTTGAAAAATATTCTATTTTGCTAAAAACGGTTTTAAAATCATTTTTACGTCAATTGCTTATCCGCTAGGAATCCGATACCACTGGCCTTATCTAATCGCTTTCCAAGAACTTAAGAGCGCATTCGGTGGAAAGTCAATTGGATTTACCATTTTGTGATCAACTTTAGTAGCCACCTAACCTAACCGTAATTGCGATAAAAAAGTAGTGGTAGTGAATTAACGGAAAAAGTAGTGGTAGTAAATTAATGGAAATGTTCCTTTGATTTTCCATTGGGAGTCACTATATAAAACCGATTCAAGAATAAAATACAAAAGTAGTAAAATAGAAATAAAATCAATCGTTACTGTGATAGGTCTTTTTCAATATCTAAGAACTTCAACTATATCATGGGTGCAGCAGAGTGCCACATAGTTAATGTAATTGATATAAATACGTTAAATGTACCGTGTTTTCTAATTGTGAAGGTGGTATCAAACTGGTATATGTCATATGCCTACAAGTGTAACAGGTAAGAAGTTGATCGGCAATTTAGATTATGTAGCACTGAATTTATTATGGTGTAATTTGTATATATTATGTCATTTTAATTAATAATAATAATTATATTGTTAGTTACCAATATAATAAATATATTAAATTCTATTCCGTTTAAAATATATGTGAATAGTTCTTTTAAAAACATGTTATAATCATTAATCAGTTAAAAACTGCAGTTTTATTAGGTGTTAGTTCTATGTAATAAAACTTCAGAAACAGTCAAAAATATTTAACTTCAATTATCTCATTAAAAAAGAAATACAAGTTTTCATTACTAATATTTAAATAATGTGACATTAAAACACTTCGGAATCCATAAAAGTGGTTAAATAGTTTGAGTACAGGAGACATAAATATACCGAAGCTGAAATTATCTTTTTTAAACAATCCTTTTTATTAGAGGCTGAAGAATAACTAATTAATTTTCTTCCAAGTTTCATTATGAGCAAGGGTTTTTGTCTCTGTGAGTTGAGGTAGTTTAATCCTTTCAAATCCCACAAACAACGGCTCTACAGTAGGGAATGTATACCTTTTTATACCTTGTTTATACCTTGTTATACCTTTTGAGGTCTGAAATGGACAGGCTAGTTAAAATAATATCCGTTAACTTTTTATAATTATACTTTTTCCTTGTTTTTGAAGTCAATCTGTTTTTTTATTTTTCTGTTTTTATGAAAACTGTTAACTTATTTTGTTAATTTGCTTGCAGTCATGTGTAAAGTTTACTTTAGTAGTAAGCTTGATACAGCTATGCACATTTTTAATAACTAAGGTTGTACAGTATATAGTCGTTTTGTATTATAATTACATATATATATATATATATATATATATATATATATATATATATATATATATATATATATATATATCGGTAATAGTATTAATTAGTTTTATAACTTGCCACAGTTGGTTACAAATAAAGAGACTTAATTCAGCATTATACTTCTTATTTTTATTGATTAGACCAATAATTTCTTCTTTTTTTATCCTAGTAATTGGTGGTTGTGTAGATTTATATCCAGCTTCAAATAACTAAATTAAAAGAATGCAGTGTTCTGTGGCAAATGTTTATATATGTCATATGGGTTGTAATAAAAGATTTGTTCAATTATCAAAAGGAATAAAAATCAATACTGTAAAATAAATACTTAAAACAGTGGTGTGTCATACATCGAAAATTATGTTTTGTGGATTTTTAACCACCGATTACAATTTGTGATATTTCTGAGATGCTTATTATAGCTTACTGCAACTTAGAAAGCAGGTTTTTTTGTATAGTCACAGTAGGGGAAAACAATGACCTTAATTGAATGTGGAAAACAAACAACTGCAGCAGGTCTGTGGTTGTCAGAAGCCAGGTCTAACAAGGCACCCAACATGTGGTCAACCTCATTTCCTGATTGGACCACGGTCTGTTCTATTTATAAACAAATCCCTATTCATCTCCTTAGAAACATATGTTCTTTACTAACTTGTTTGTAAACCTTCTAGATAATAGAAACATATTGTTTCCTAATTTCCAGAATCTTGAAATAAGTACTGAGGAAATAACTTAATTGGCATATAACATTTGTTATATATGTCCGCCATCATGATTTTGCTTACAGATGACCTGAAACATTATCATATGGTACTAATCCTTCACTGGTTACTTAGTGTTATTTCTTTTTTTACAATATAACTAATAGTAGTCAAACATGCAGGAACAGTAATGTGCTTTGAAACTTAACTTTAACAAATCAATAAATTATTATTTTATGAACAAAATATAAAAAAATGACAATATTTAGTGAAATGGATGTTCCTAGTTTTTTTTCGCTCAATCTCCTTCCCTCTATTGCATGTCCACTGTATGTATCCAGAAATATTTCAAGCATATGTTTATTATAGAATTAAAATATTAACTGAATAAAAATAAATAAATACAAAACTTTTAGCAATAATATTTGTAACTTCTAACATTCCTAGTGCATCACGACATGTTTTCACCTGCTAAAACGTACACATTTTTTTAACATTTAAAAATGTTGATTAAAATTTTCGTTCGTAAGTATCTTCTGCAATATGGTATATCCTTATTATCTAATTATATCGGTAGTACATTATAACTTAGTCTTTTTATCTTTAATATTTCTCTTTAGTTTACTTTTTCTCTTAACATAGAGAAATGACATAATCGTTCTCATCAAGAATCCCAGGAAAGGAACTGTAATGTCCCTTGTCTCAGAAATTAGCTAAAATTTGATAAATATAAATGAAAAATATGGTCAGTACTTTCACAGTTCCTTAAAAAAAAGAAACATTAATCTCTGTAAGCAAGTGCTTGTGGGAGTTTTGCAACTAAAAGGGTTAGTTTTAATCGATGAAGGACGTATAGAAGAATAGTGGAATTTGTATCTTTATAATAATATAAATTTATGAGATTTGAAGTGAGATCTCATCTCATTCAATTTTATTCAATTTGATTTCAAGTGTAATGATTAAAGTTTAATTGATTTTTAAACTTATTAAAATTGTATGACATTTTTAATCTTACTACCAGTTCAAAAACATGTCCAATGTACTGGACTTTGAGGTTAGTAACCATATTATTCGTATACATTTATTATTCTTAAACTTGTTTCCATTATAACTAAAATGTCAGGTATTAATTAACAACCCTTATGTGATCATTTTTCAGTAAGCTCAGTCTTCCTTCAGCTGCTAAAGTTATGTGTTTCATCAAACAATCTATGAAAGGAAATAGTTTCAAAGTATACTTGCAATTAACCCCATTTGTGTTTGAACAATCAAGAAAAATTATCTATAATTGTGTTTCCAACAAGTTCATTATTACTACTTGTCTATGTGTTTTTGTTTAAAGTATGGTGTATTCATAATATGTAATACCCTGTGTTTTTCCTGTTTTTACCAATGTAATGTTTTAACTATATTTACATGGTTTGTCCAAAAACACTGTATCTATTAAAAATGTACTATGAGTATATATTATCATAGTTCGTATATACTCTAAGTATAATAAAGTACATGATATACTTAAATTATATACAAGCTTTATACGATTCACATATTTACCTCATTGAAAGTATTACGTTACGTCCTAAAAGCTTCACAAATACATTATTTATAGTTAAAATATAACAAAACTGAATGTTAACAACCGTTGGCGTGTGGAAATAATCCTTATTAATTACAGGATTAATGAGGTTGTCAATTGAATATTAAATAACCAATATACTGTTGTAGAGTTCATTTCATTTTCGTCTATATTTGTTGTAATGGTCGAGTTTATTGATTTGAAAACGTATGTATGATGGGGTTAATTCAAACACATAAAAACAATTAACGAATATTTAAATATTTCAAAATACAATAAAACACAAACATTAGTTATTATCCTGTTAAAGTTTACTTTAAAAACAGAATAAAACCAACAGAAGAATCAAGAGTTAATCTTCTGATTTCACCGTTATCTTATAGCCAACGATATTGGATTCCGAGTAGATAAGAAATATCACAATGGAGGTAAAATGATTGGGAAACTGTTTTTAGAACAATAGAATATTTATCAAGTGGTAGTGAATGAACGGAAACAAAAAAAAAGTAGTGGTAGTGAATTAACAGAAAAGACCCAATAATATCTTTCTTAACATTAAATAGTAAGAATAGAATAGATGATAGAGTTTATTTATTGCATAGAACATTTTAACAATAAATTATATTGCAATCGTCTAAGAAATGAAAATAAGTTTTGTTCATTCCTCTACAAATTCATCATGCATACACACAATTGTCTCATTCATTCATACATTCATTCTAATTTTATGACTAATAATACATGTGCTAATAATACATAACACAACTTAATACACTAAAAACTCTTTTCTTACACAAAAACACTGTCAATTAAGGTGTTTTTGTTTCTTGAAAACATTGTAGAGAAATTTAGTTAGCAAAAACCCATACAACAGCTAGGTTGAAGTTATTGTACTACATGACGTAATGCCAACAATACATGGAGATATGACGTCATTTATCTGCCCTGATGATTCATGGCCCTTACACACCACATAGCGTGTAAGGTGAGGTTATTGAACTACATGACATAGTGCCAACAATACACGGAGATATGACGTCATTTATCTGGCCTCATTATACATGGGCCTTACACACCACATAGCAGGTAGGGTGAGGTTATTGTACAACATGACGTAGTGCTAACAATACATATAGATATGACGTCATTTATCTGGCCTCATTATACATGGCCCTTACACACCTCATAGCAGGTAGGGTGAGGTTATTGTACTACAAGACGTAGTGCCAACAATACATGGAGATATGACGTCATTTATCTGGTGATACATGGGCCTTACACACCATATAAAAAGTAGGAGGGTGAGGTTATTGTACAACATGACGTAGTGCCAACAATACATATAGATATAACGTCATTTATCTGGACTCATTATACATGGCCCTTACACAACACATAGCAGGTAGGTTGAGGTTATTGAACTACATGACGTAGTGCCAACAATACATATAGATATAACGTCATTTATCTGGACTCATTATACATGGCCCTTACACAACACATAGCAGGTAGGTTGAGGTTATTGAACTACATGACGTAGTGCCAACAATACACGGAGATATGACGTCATTTAACTGGCCTCATTATACATGGCCCTTACACAACACATAGCAGGTAGGTTGAGGTTATTGTACTACAAGACGTAGTGCCAACAGTACATATAGATATGACGTCATTTATCTGGTGATACATGGGCCTTACACACCATATAAAAAGTAGGAGGGTGAGGTTATTGTACAACATGACGTAGTGCCAACAATACATATAGATATAACGTCATTTATCTGGACTCATTATACATGGCCCTTACACAACACATAGCAGGTAGGTTGAGGTTATTGAACTACATGACGTAGTGCCAACAATACACGGAGATATGACGTCATTTAACTGGCCTCATTATACATGGCCCTTACACAACACATAGCAGGTAGGTTGAGGTTATTGAACTACATGACGTAGTGCCAACAATACATATAGATATAACGTCATTTATCTGGCCTCATTATACATGGCCCTTACACAACACATAGCAGGTAGGTTGAGGTTATTGAACTACATGACGTAGTGCCAACAATACACGGAGATATGACGTCATTTAACTGGCCTCATTATACATGGCCCTTACACAACACATAGCAGGTAGGTTGAGGTTATTGAACTACATGACGTAGTGCCAACAATACATATAGATATAACGTCATTTATCTGGCCTCATTATACATGGCCCTTACACAACACATAGCAGGTAGGGTGAGGTTATTGTACAACATGACGTAGTGCCAACAATACATATAGATATAACGTCATTTATCTGGACTCATTATACATGGCCCTTACACAACACATAGCAGGTAGGTTGAGTTTATTGAACTACATGACGTAGTGCCAACAATACACGGAGATATGACGTCATTTAACTGGCCTCATTATACATGGCCCTTACACAACACATAGCAGGTATGGTGAGGTTATTGTACAACATGACGTAGTGCCAACAATACATGGAGATATGACGTCATTTATCTGGTGATACATGGGCCTTACACACCATATAAAAAGTAGGAGGGTGAGGTTATTGTACAACATGACGTAGTGCCAACAATACATATAGATATAACGTCATTTATCTGGACTCATTATACATGGCCCTTACACAACACATAGCAGGTAGGTTGAGGTTATTGAACTACATGAAGTAGTGCCAACAATACACGGAGATATGACGTCATTTAACTGGCCTCATTATACATGGCCCTTACACAACACATAGCAGGTAGGTTGAGGTTATTGAACTACATGACGTAGTGCCAACAATACATATAGATATAACGTCATTTATCTGGCCTCATTATACATGGCCCTTACACAACACATAGCAGGTAGGTTGAGGTTATTGAACTACATGACGTAGTGCCAACAATACACGGAGATATGACGTCATTTAACTGGCCTCATTATACATGGCCCTTACACAACACATAGCAGGTAGGTTGAGGTTATTGAACTACATGACGTAGTGCCAACAATACATATAGATATAACGTCATTTATCTGGCCTCATTATACATGGCCCTTACACAACACATAGCAGGTAGGGTGAGGTTATTGTACAACATGACGTAGTGCCAACAATACATATAGATATAACGTCATTTATCTGGACTCATTATACATGGCCCTTACACAACACATAGCAGGTAGGTTGAGGTTATTGAACTACATGAAGTAGTGCCAACAATACACGGAGATATGACGTCATTTAACTGGCCTCATTATACATGGCCCTTACACAACACATAGCAGGTATGGTGAGGTTATTGTACAACATGACGTAGTGCCAACAATACATATAGATATAACGTCATTTATCTGGACTCATTATACATGGCCCTTACACAACACATAGCAGGTAGGTTGAGTTTATTGAACTACATGACGTAGTGCCAACAATACACGGAGATATGACGTCATTTAACTGGCCTCATTATACATGGCCCTTACACAACACATAGCAGGTAGGGTGAGGTTATTGTACAACATGACGTAGTGCCAACAATACATATAGATATAACGTCATTTATCTGGACTCATTATACATGGCCCTTACACAACACATAGCAGGTAGGTTGAGTTTATTGAACTACATGACGTAGTGCCAACAATACACGGAGATATGACGTCATTTAACTGGCCTCATTATACATGGCCCTTACCCAACACATAGCAGGTAGGTTGAGGTTATTGTACTACAAGACGTAGTGCCAACAATACACGGAGATATGACGTCATTTAACTGGCCTCATTATACATGGCCCTTACCCAACACATAGCAGGTAGGTTGAGGTTATTGAACTACATGACGTAGTGCCAACAATACATATAGATATAACGTCATTTATCTGGACTCATTATACATGGCCCTTACACACCACATAGCAGGTAGGGTGAGGTTATTGTACAACATGACGTAGTGCCAACAATACATATAGATATAACGTCATTTATCTGGACTCATTATACATGGCCCTTACACACCACATAGCAGGTAGGGTGAGGTTATTGTACAACATGACGTAGTGCCAACAATACATATAGATATAACGTCATTTATCTGGACTCATTATACATGGCCCTTACACACCACATAGCAGGTAGGGTGAGGTTATTGTACAACATGACGTAGTGCCAACAATACATATAGATATAACGTCATTTATCTGGACTCATTATACATGGCCCTTACACAACACATAGCAGGTAGGTTGAGGTTATTGAACTACATGACGTAGTGCCAACAATACATATAGATATAACGTCATTTATCTGGACTCATTATACATGGCCCTTACACAACACATAGCAGGTAGGTTGAGTTTATTGAACTACATGACGTAGTGCCAACAATACACGGAGATATGACGTCATTTAACTGGCCTCATTATACATGGCCCTTACACAACACGTAGCAGGTAGGGTGAGGTTATTGTACTACAAGACGTAGTGCCAACAATACACGGAGATATGACGTCATTTATCTGGCCTCATGATACATGGCCCTTACACAACACATAGCAGGTAGGGTGAGGTTATTGTACAACATGACGTAGTGCTAACAATACATATAGATATGACGTCATTTATCTGGCCTCATTATACATGGCCCTTACACACCTCATAGCAGGTAGGGTTAGGTTATTGTACTACAAGACGTAGTGCCAACAGTACATATAGATATGACGTCATTTATCTGGCCTCATTCACGATTCAAGATTAATTTATTGACACAATATGAACTGTTACAGTTTTCTATGCAAGTCATAATACAAAAATAACATCATTAATCTAGAACATAAAATAATACACAAATAAAATCATAAGTAAATTAATTCTAAGACAATTTTTCACTATAGCCTACACAAGCCTAAATTGACATTTATTTTATTACAGTAAGAGCTGCTACATTAAGAAAAATATTTAAGGTAGTTAAATAAAAATAAAACAGCCAACATCACCGCTTAAGGCTGCATAAGAGCCTCATCGATGGTATAGAAAGCCCTCCCGACCAAATGGCTTCTCAAACATGTTTTCAGCTGAGATAAACTATTGATTGTTTTTATATTTTGAGGGAGAAGATTAAAATATATAGGGCCAAAATTAAAAACAGAATTTTTAAAAAGATCCAGATTGCACTTTTCAATAGTAAAATTGTTTTTACATCTAGTATTGTAGTTATGATTATGGATAGGGAATTCGATTTTATTTTTAAAAACATATACCACCACCTCAAATATTAAAAGGCTGGGTAGTGTGAGGATATTACTCGCCCGAAAGAGCTCCCTACAGCTGGCCCTGTGGTTCTGACCCCAGACAATCCTAAGCGCCCTCTTTTGAAGGATAAATATTCGATTAAATAAAGTAGAATTACAGAAACCCCAGAAAAGAATTTCATATCTCAATCGACTCTCAATAAGGCCATAATACGCGAGGTTGAGGACCTTACTAGAGGCGAATGAAGACAAACATCTCAGGGCAAATATAGCGCAGTTCAGCTGGCTCCCTAGCTTAGAAATATGAGTGCCCCATGACAAATTGTAATCTAGATAGATTCCAAGGAATTTAGTTGACAGAGCGTTGTCCAAAATAGTGTCGCCCATGCAAAATATGTTTGGAATATTATATGTGCGTTGAGGATGGAATTCAATAATACTGGTTTTGTCTATATTTAGGTACATTTTATTTGATGAAAACCACTGAATAAGTTGAGAGAAAGTGTGATTAAAAATATCGACTATAGAAGAAAAATTATTGTGATTTAAAATGAGACATGTATCGTCAGCAAATAAAGAAACAGAGAGTGGTGAATTATCTATACTAGGGTTAACGTATTTAGGAAGATCATTTATATAGAGGATAAAAAGCAAAGGCCCCAGGACAGAGCCCTGAGGCACGCCTGTTTTGAAAGTAGAAAATTCAGACGTGTGGGTTTCACCAAAGCTAGAAAGTTGGACACATTGGACTCGACCAAACAAGTAGGACCTGAACCAGTTAAGAAGAAAACCCCTGACGCCGTATGCAGCCAGTTTCTGTAAGAGAATGACATGATCAACAACATCAAAGGCCTTACTAAGATCGCAAAAAAGGCCTACAGTGTGGTCGCCAGAATCAAGAGAGGTCAGTACACGCTTCATGGCTGATGCTACTGCAGAAGATATATCCAAGTTTGGTCTGAATCCAAACTGGCTATCCGATATTATGTTGTTGAGGTTAAAAAAAGAATAGAGTCTGTTAAATACAATTCTTTCAAAAACTTTAGATATAATCGGAGCAATCGATATGGGCTGTAGGAGTTAGGGTCAGATCCGCTTGTTCCCTTTTTCAAAACTGGTATCGTCTTGGTGATTTTTAAGTCAGTAGAAAATACACCTTCCAATATAGAGAAATTAAATAAATATGTCAAAATAGGTGCCAGCTCTTGAACACATTCCTTCAAAAGACTTGACGAGATACCAAATATGTCCAAGGAGTGGCTATTTTTCAAAAGGTTTACAGAACTAATAGTTTCAGAAACCAGTATCTCAGAGAAATACAGGGAATTTGGAACACGTTTTATGTGAGAAAATAATGATTGCTTGAGTTGAGGGAGATTCTGAGGTTGATGCAGACCCAGATTCTCTGCTACATTCACAAAAGACTGATTAAGAATTGAAGCTATTAGTTTCGGATCACGTACACTTTGCCCCTCATGAACCAGCTCGTCCACACCACTACCTTTAGATTGTTTATGGGAATTCCTGCAACTATTGATAACCTGCCAAGTAGCTTTGGAGGAATTAGAGCTAGTCGTTATAAACTCCTCTGCTTGCTTAGATTTTGCTTCCCTTATAAGTTTATGATGGTGGATTTTTAGCAGGTTGTAGTAATTTTTGAGTGCTGGAGGTCCACTTCTCTGCAGAACGTAGGCATCCCAAAGACGCCGCCGACTTTCCAATACCTGTTCAGTAAGCCACTTAGGTCGTCCAGGGTTTCTTGTTCTTTTCTTAACAAGAGGAAATGAATTAAAAAAATAATCTGTGAAAATATCTGTAAATTTGGAAAACTTAGCATCAGTTGACTTTTCCTGAAAAACTTGATCCCATGACTCAGATTGAAGGTAACCACGAAATTTTTGTTTATTTTTTTGACTAAATGAACGAACTGTTTTTTTACTATGTGAATGATTGGCATTCAATTTTTGTGATGATGGAGGAAATAAACGCATGATTTGACCCTCGTGGACAGAAATGGAAGTATGTAAAATATTGGACTTAAAACAGGTCGCTGGGAAATTTGTAATGATGTTATCCAAACAGGAACCACTGTTTCCTGATACTCTAGTGATACCATGAATGGTAGGGACAAGCTGAAAGCTATTCAATAAAACAAGAAATTGAGTTGTCTCTTGAGACTGTTCTAAAGTATTAACGTTGAAGTCCCCTGAAATTAAATTATGATTCAGATCCTTGTTCAGTAAGGAAAGTACAGAATTCAACTTCTCAATGAAAAGGGAAAACCGACCGCAAGGGGGCCTGTATACACAGACCACAGTCGCTCTTATAGCTGGGACCGATACTGCTACCACTTCAAAGACTCGCTCTAAGCTGTGTTGCAGGATATCATCTTTTTTCTTGCCAATGAGGCCATCTCTCAATAAAATTGCCACTCCGCCACGTCCCACAGAAGACCTGCAGTAGGCAGCCACCAGGTGATAGCCGTCCAATGAGAGGGCGACTGGCTCGTCACCAGTTAGCCAATGCTCACTAAGACACACTATGTCCACAACCTCATCATGCAAAACAACCTCGAGCTGACCTATTTTATTACTGAGACTTTGCAAATTTTGGTGGAAAATGTTAACACTAAGTCTGCTTTGATTATCCACATTAGTCTCAGAAACATCGTTACAGAAATGCTCATTAGTACTAGGAGCAACAGGACACTTAGGTAATATGTTGTCTTTATAAATAGCATTTATCTTATCTATTAAACTATTATTAGTAACAATGTTGTGAGCAGTTATCAAAGAGTTATTTACGTTTCTAAAAAAATGACAGGAATCTGATGAGTGACGAGATGTCACAGTTGAACATACAGGATTAGTGGTGCCAAGAGTTGGCTTGCCTAAAAAACTATTATTTTCTATAGCAATAACATTAGTATTTAGCTGATGATAATTTGGCAAACTATTAGTGGCCGACTTGGAGACAGCGTCCGCATAAGTGGCATACGGTAATACAATGGGGGCAGCTGATGACGTGGTGGTGGCTGCAGTTGTAGATGGTTTTGATGCAGGTATGATTATACATGGCCCTTACACACCACATAGCAGGTATGGTGAGGTTATTGTACAACATGACGTAGTGCTAACAATACATATAGATATGACGTCATTTATCTGGCCTCATGGTACATGGTCCTTACACACCATATAGCAGGTAGGGTGAGGCTATTGTGCAACATGACGTAGTGCTAACAATACATATAGATATGACGTCATTTATCTGGCCTCATTATACATGGCCCTTACACACCACATAGCAGGTAGGGTGAAGTTATTGTACTACAAGACGTAGTACCAACAATACATGTAGATATGATGTTATTATTATATACGACTTCAGGATATATGACTCTACATAACGTCACACTCCACATCTCTAAATAGAATCCTAGTTTTTTAATATTTCCATGTAGCTTGTAATTTATTAAAGTGTGTGTTATGTTAAAAAAATTATATATGTATTTTGTTTATTAAAGTACATGATTACCTATATGATTAGATTCGCTCATCTACACTCATCACACTCATTCTAAATCCATATTCGCCCATATCTTGACGATCGGCGTCTTATGAATAAATAAGTAAAAAATTAAAAATGGTATGTTGTTTTTTCACAATTTTTTTATTTATTTTTTTTATTACATCATT
The DNA here is from genome assembly GCA_035578905.1 of Stictocephala bisonia. Classification (NCBI taxonomy): domain Eukaryota; kingdom Metazoa; phylum Arthropoda; class Insecta; order Hemiptera; family Membracidae; genus Stictocephala; species Stictocephala bisonia. Next base: position 445,365 of record JAQJVL010000298.1, read on the forward strand.
ACGTGTGTTATATTCAACGGTGAATATAATCATAACGTGAATGTAAAATATATATAATGACCCATATGTGGGCTGTTAACTTGGATTTACCTGTCATCATAGAGGGTAATTTATTATCAACACAATGAACGTTATGGTGAAGTAATAGAGTTTATCTGGAATCGTAAAGAAATATATTGCCTTGAGTTAAGAGGGAATTGAGGCTGCCTTCTCTAAGATACGTACTGGCCACATACCGCCACTTGACCATCATACTTCACTCATTTTGTTATGTGTAATACAATTTAATTGTTGGTAGAGTGGTTAATTAATAATTGGTAGGCCTAATTGACTAAGAATGCTTAAAATAATATTCCCTTTCAATTTACTCCAGAGTACACGACACGTTTGATTTAAATATGTTTTACTAGAAAACTATAAAATTTCATTGGAAACAGGTTTTTTTCACTATTCAAAACGAGCTTTTACCAAAGAGAAAGGGATCTGACATCAAGTTTTTACACTTAAAGTATTTGTTTTCTCCAATGTATGTTCTTTATTTATAGGTTAGAGGTTTTAGTTGTTCGTAAGGGATTATTTTTAAGGATAGTAGTATCCAGTGGTTTTGATTGGAAGTTTCAAAACAAACGATACATCTTCAGTGTACAGTGAACAATCAGGGAGTCAATTCACGTTCCTGCAACCATTCTTCTCCAGATTATATCAGCCACAGATCTATTGGGACTCACAACCCCCACCATGACCTCCCTCCATTCGGTATACCTCCCCTAGTAGCACCAGCTATTAAGAGTCGGTTATATAGGACCTAGTGTAGATGTGTTTTATATATACGTAGGAGGTGATAAATATGTTAGTTTTTACTACGTATCTAGTAAATACGAGACCTATACTATCACATAAAACCACAATTCAATCACATTCAATTATATAGATTATTATATAATTTAACTTTAAAAAGGATTATTTTCAAATTAGTGCTCAAAACATTACAATAAAAATAATAGTATTTTATCAGGTGAAGTCAGGGCTAGAAAGCCCTCTTTAATATTTAATCTGGGGGATAGTTGCTTAAAGGTTCCTTATAAACCACTGACAGTGACTGGATAGGCAGACTACGTACTCGTATACAGAGAAGATCGCTCACCTATCACTCATCCAAAGAACAGCCACACTATATGTTGCTTGATGTCGATACCCTTCTATATCGTATGAACAATTCAATTAAGGCCTCTGGCAGAATAATTGTTCAAACATTATTTTCACATAATTGACGTTTAGTAATTAATAATCCCTAGTCAGTGTATGTGGCAAAGTATGTGACCCTAGTATGTGACCAGTAGAAAACTAGTAGTATGTTACCCTAGTATGTGACCAGTAGAAAAACAGTAGTATGTGACCCTAGCATGTGACCCTAGTATGTGACCAGTAGTATGTGGCCTTAGTATGTGACCCTAGTATGTGACCAGTAGAAAACTAATAGTATTTGACCTTTTCAATAGTACAAAACTTCAATAGATGTCAAATTGTAATACGTGTATTTTGAATACTAAACTAATAAGAATTTAATTATTTTGACGTTTGAAGAGTAAGTGTTGTTACTTTGATCGAAATTTAAACTGTTTATTAGGAATCTAAAACATGTTTACTAATAGTGAAGTTGAGAGTTGATATCGGCCACTTAATATGTTCAAATTATTAAATTTACAATAAAACCAATATATTTAGTTTTTAACTAGGCCTTTTGCCAGCAAAGCTAGTTGTTGCCTGATGATGCCAGCTTTGCTGGCGAAAGGCGTAGTTAAAAATTAAATATATTGGTTTTATTGTAAATTTAATAATTTGAACATGTTTACTAATATTGTTTATTTACTAAACCATACATATTCTCGATATGAAATAATTAGTTTGACACCAAAATAAAAATGGTTGTTCATTAAAGTCTATCATCAACATATGACTTTAAATTTTTTAATGTTTTTACTGAACATGCTACAACGTTAAATAAAATATAAAACTCATCTATTTATAGTGAACAATAATTATCAAAGCAATCGGATATTCCAAAATGATATTTAACTATACCGAACAAAATTTCAGATGATGTTATAAGTGCAGAGTAAATTCAGAACTCCAAAATATACTATCAGAAAACTATTACAATACAGTTTACCAAGTGTGTTTCTTTAAATTCATTTTACTCACATTACAAATATTTTTATCAATCAAAAACTGAAGAAATTATGGATACGTACTTACGTTTAGAAGAGTTTCAGTAAAATATAACTTCCCATCCAACATATATTGGTCTTTCATCTTCGCCCTCAAAGTAAAACAGCGGTTCGTTTCATTATCAGCCTTTGACTACTGCAATAAATTAATAAATATTAATTATTTCTTAAGTAAGTTCTTTAATATATTTTCATATTTTCATCTATCTTCTCGAACCCATTAAAACTATAGGTGCTTTGCTATAGATGTATGTAAGCCTACATTTGAGCAAGTAATCAAATCTAAAAATAAAAAAAAGTAGAATAGAATAAAATAATATATTTCTAAACATGCTATTACGTCCTTTGCTGCCACCTTATCACTCAACGTGAGAGTGCTTCAACTTATGAAGAGTTGTACTGTATCGAGGTGGAAATAAGTAACCCTTATTTGGAGAGTCAAGGGTGAAGATAAGGGGCCAGCTTCATCAATCACTGTGACAGATCACGGTGTAATACAGCTTAGTCCAGATAACAGTCCATTACAGTGAATTTATTTATCACTAGACTTCTCGCAACTTGACATATTTGGTATACTATCTGCCACAGTAAAATATATGGTATATTAAGTGGTGTGTTTAAAAACACTCTAAGGCACATTCAAAAATATATCATTCTACAATATATGTCTCTAAACAGTTTTCTATTTATTGATAAAGAGTACTTGAGATATTTTATTACTGTAGTGAAATAGTTGCTCAGATAAGTTAGTAGATTAGACAAAGGCTCCAGTTTAGACGTATAGAAGCTGTCAGTGTGTAAGGTCACAATAATTAAAACTCTTTAGTTACTGAAAGTACTATATCTTACCTATGACAATATAACACGTTTGCACAAAAATATTTTCGCCACATTTTTAGGATATATTCAAAACAAAATTCTCCTACTTTTGATAGGTTACTTCCAGATCTTGAAATTATAATTGCAAACCTCAAAAGGGTAAGTATCCTTCTGAGAATTGCATTTATCATTTCAAGATCTGGAAGTAACCTATCAAAAGTAGGAGATTTTTTTTTAATATATCCAATACCAATACCAATACTTTCAGCTTCTTAAAGGAACCCTACTGCTCATCATAGAATGCCCCAGTTTTCCCAAAGGAATTATTTTTAAGGTTTTTTTTTCATCTGAATACTTTACATACCGTTAAGAAACGGCTGACTCTTTACATACAACCTTCAGATTTTAAATTGGCACACAATATTGTATATTTGTTTACAATCATACGCATATCTAATATTTAACTTTTTTGTCCTGCCTTAAAATACTGTATTCCTCAAACGTTCAAATACTGTTGCTATAATCATAATACAGTACAAGTAAACGTCACACAACACAAATTTATTACAATATAAGCACAAAATGCACAAATCTACTACAATACAAGCACAAAATGCACAAATATTATGGTGATCGATTTCGGTGAACCACGCTCACCTTCCTCAGACCAGAGGGATTCACAAAAGAATAGAAAACGGTGTTCAAGAACTCAATTTATAGGCCTATGATCACGTGACCTCATTGGCTGGAATCGTCAAAATGGCGGCTGCTGTGATATTATTGGTTAATTCCTATTGTCTGTTACTTCTCTTCTTTTATTCGCTGAAAATACATTATTAAAAACTATTTCGGAATCAAAATTAACCTGTTCATTCATTAATTTATCACGATCCTTACATTTTTCTTTAAAAATAAATAACTCTTCCCAAGCATTCATGTTACGACCCTTCTTACAAAATTTTAGAATATCTACATTTTCATCTATTTTATTCAAACTGTGGGTACAATTCAGAATGTGTTTAGCTACATCAGATCTTTCAGGTTTATTATTTTTAAGAGCAGAGACATGGTTTTTATATCTTTTGCTAAAATTTACAGTCTGACCTATGTAAAACATATTACAATCATTACAGTTAATCCTATATATTCCTGAATTATTAAATTTATCTTCACTTTCAATATTCGGGTGTAAAATGTTGGACATAGTATTACAAGTCTTAAAAGCTACTGATAAATTGAATTTCTTAAATCTATTACCAACTCTTTGTGTGAACGGCCCATTGTAATGGATGGATACATACTTCTTTTGTGCTTTATCGGATTTTTCTTTTTTAAGTGTTGTTCGTCTATCGTCTCGAATTTTGTTTTCTATTTTCTTTTTTATTCTACTTCCAATTTCATCAATCATTGATGCTTTGTATCCATTTGCAATAGCTATTGATTTTATTAAATTTATTTCATGTTTTCTATCTGCAACACTTAATGGTATTGAATACGCCCTATATAACATACTTCTGAAGCTAGCTGTTTTGTGAGACGGGGGATGGACAGAACTGTTATTTATGGTACAATTGGTTTGAGTAGGTTTCCTGAAAATTCTATATGAAAGTTTGTTATGATCACGAGTTATTTTTAGATCCAAAAAGTTAATTTCATTCATAGATTCAAATTCACTGGTAAAACTAAGCTTCTGGTGGTGACAATTAAGTATATTTAACATATTATCTAAGTCATTACATGATTTCTCGTTAAACAAAACCAGAATATCATCGACATAACGGGTGTAAAATATGATATCATGTTCCTTTTTTAATTTATCTAAAATGGAATCTTCATGATACTGTAAATAAACTTATGATAAAATGGCTGATAGTGGACTACCCATAGCTAACCCATCGTTTTGTAAGTAAAATTTGTTATTGAAACGGAAGTAATTTTGTGCTTGTATTGTAGTATATTTGTGCATTTTGTGCTTATATTGTAATAAATTTGTGTTGTGTGACGTTTACTTGTACTGTATATGTACCAACACGTATTATGCTAATTAAAAAACTATCATCATAATGTATAATTATTACAATAGTAAGGAGATAAATTTCAAATATTGTTTTCGAGTTTTTTTCAAAGACTTAAGTGACGGAATGTTTTCATCTAATATTAAGTGTATCAATGTTAAAGTCAAATAAAGTGTTCATAGAGCTTTTGGACCTTTACCGTTTATTCACTACCACTACTTTTTCCGTTCCTTCACTACCACTACTTTTTTATCACAATCACGGTTAGGTTAAGTTAGGTTGGGTCAGGCTAGGTTAGATTAGGGTAGGTTAGGTTAGGTGGCTACTAGAGTTGATCACAAACTGTTAAATCCAATGATTGACTTATCGCCGAATGTGCTCTCCGTGTGTATGTTCTTGGAAAGTTATAAGATAAGGCCAGTGATATCGGATTCAAGCGGATAACGAATACCACAGTGGACGTAAAAATTATTGGGGAACAGTTTTTAGAGCAATATAATATTTATAAAGTGGTAGTGAATTAACGGAAACAAAAAACTTATGGTAGTAAATTAATGGAAAAGATCCGAGCTTTGTCCTTGTTATCATTAGATAATATTGAAAATGTGTATTATTTATTCTTCCATACACACAGTATTATTAGGGATGACAATATAGTTTATTATATTACTTAAAAGTGAAACAAATAGACCCACACATCTAAAAATATGTGTTTTAACATACATGATTTGTTCGTAGGCAATTAGTAAATTGAACAATATACAAATAATAATATTGAACTGAAGGAAAGTGATACAGTTATAAAACTGAATCTAATATTCTGCAATCCCATGTTTTCAAACTCAAATATATAAATTGTTCATGTAATCTGGTAATAATTCCCAGTTTGGAAAGCCCATCAATACACGATAATACAGTAAACTGCGTTACACGATTATTGTAACTCTGTTGATTCAACACTTAAATTAAATAATCCCTATATTTCTTTTTAACAAACGCTATATTAGAAGTTATCTCAACCTTAATTACTTTACAATATAGACTGTCAATTATACATAAAATTACACTTAGTTTGATTAATTTTTTTAATAACAAATATATAGGCAATTTTAGAAGAATTTTATAATTTAATTTTTAGTGATATATTTTAAAATGCACTTTATTTTTACGTAAAATTTAGATATTAAACTATATACTGTAAATTAAAGTGGAAAGATTAAATCATATTCCTTGTCATTGATAAAAATTAAGGAAATATTAACTTAGTAATTGCAGCAAATATACCTTAAAAACTGCTTAAAAGGCAATATTACTTATCCTTACCCTGTAATTAGTGAAATAATTAACTTGCAGACATGAAGTGTTAAATAAGGGTATTCTAAAAATAATCAAATCAGCAATTACTGCTTTATGATCATGTTCACTCATCCGATAATGTTTGCTTTGTTAAAGTAGTTAGGGCATTATTCTATTTTCCATATTCGTTTCTCATATTTTGAATGACATCAAACCTTTGTGTTTTAAAATTGAATATTTTGCTAAACTAAAGACCTAAGCGTTTTGCAAATAAATAATTTATTGTCAGGTGTGTCTGATAAAGAATGCTTCACTATTGATATCAACCAGTTTATTTAATACAAACACCTTTGTAAACCTTTGACGTTTACATGATTATTACACTTTGTATAAATTCCCTCATAAGTATTAAGAATAATAATAATAAATTAAAAATTAAATATTATCAGGAAAATTAGACAGTGGTTAGATTACAACAGGAAATGCGGTACAGGAAATGGAGTTGGTAAAATTTGAGTAGGGCATCCGGCGAGTGTGAGATCGGAAAGCAAGGGATCGGATGTCAAGGAAGCAGGGTCAGCACTGTACACAGGATGGCCAAAATAATAAAATTGAGACTCACCAAAATTGGGCCGATGAATGCTGATGCGGCGGAGATTCAGCAGAAGAGCTAGAGGAACGCCCATCACGAAAACGGGCCTATAGGGTGATCCGAAATAGGACCACGGAGGATTATTGGGTGTTCCAAAATTGTAGGCGTGTCCAGTGAGTGGCAGGGGGAATGAGACACTAGGGAGAGAGTTGGGAAAAGAAAGGAGTCTAAGGAGAGTTCGGCAAGAGAGAGGACTTCGGGAATTAGATCAATAGGGAGGACCAGCACCTAGTGGTCCGACTACCTAGACTTCGTCAACCCGCCCTGCAGAGCAAACACGGGACGATCTAGACGGAGGACTTGGAGCTACGGTCCGACCCCTGGCGATATCAACCCCCGGAGGACTTCACGAGCGGCCAACCTGAACCTGAGGGACGACCGGACTTGCAGCCGATCCTGAGGACCAGAGACACCACCTCAAGGGATTGCAAGCGCCGCCACTCACCCCCAAGGGACTTCAAGCAACTCCAGGCCGGACCAGCCCACCTGACCCGGAGGGACAAGAGGACGCCGAATCCACTACGGCCAGTGGACACCCCATACCTGCGGTAGACGAGTCCAGGGGTATGTTAACACTGTTTCTGTTTAACACCTCCAAGGGTTGAAGGGAGCAAAATTTAAGTTGTAGGGGAAAAGGAATTTTGTAAGGTTCAATTACGTTTGCCTACACCAAAACGTATGCCGACAGGCAGTAAATTAGTGCGATGAGACGGTCATAGTAATAGTTGTAATTGAAGGATAAAGTATATGAAATAACTGTTTGAGGGAATTTAGTCTGGATTGTAAATTTAACTTATAACTATATAAATACGTAATTCCATGTTATGATCATTGTCCCGTATGAATATTGATTTGGGTTAATGTAGATAGTCTATCCAGAGTAAATGAATAAATCTTGCGTCGAATGTATATAAACAATAATTATTGGATAATTCTTGCGAGGGATAGAGTATAGCAACTAAGGCCATTGGATGGTTGGCTTATCTCTTGGGAATGTTTGTAAAATGATGTAATTAAATTGTACGGTAATTTGATTAAGTTGTCATAGTTAGTAAGGTTTATATATTAATGTTTGATTGATAATTTGAGGGGAAATAGTTGATTAATTAATCTTGAGTATAGTTTGTTATTGAATATATGATTTCACTTGTTAATGTAGACGTTGGCACATATAAACTTAATTAGCTGATTATTAATGGGACGTGATATAATAATTTAGAGGATTGTGAGTAATAGTATAGGAGTTGTTGTCATGTGTTGTAAATAATATTCTTGAAAGTATTGATCCCCCGGGCTGTGTACTAAAGCCAAGGTTAATGATAAATTGATTGAAGAGTAATAAACGTATGTTGATAATTCTGTAATTTGTATTGTCTAAATATGGAATGAGAAGGGTAGCTTAAAGGAGGTGTATAGTACAAATTAGGATAAGATAGTTGTAATATTTTGGAAGGGGTTGTGAAGATGGAATGCTGTAAAAATAATAAATATGTGTTGTACTTTCACCAGTGTCAATAGTTATTCCAGGTCCTGGTTTCCTTCACTAGCTAAGCGAGTCATTAAGTTCAAATGATTTCTCATTACTTATAATAGTCAGTTGTGATTAACCTTTAAACAATTTAAGTTCAGAGGAAGTAAAGGTTGTTTGGTGTACAAAGTTTTACAATAGGGAGGAGAAAGTTTTACACCTTTCAATCGCTATAGATTCATGAACCTTTTTTTTTACAATTTACATTTACATGTAGTTACAGCGAGGACGCCGTCAGGCAGCGTGATACCACACACACATATCGACTTCACAACCCCTGCAGAGCTGCTTCAAGGAGTATGACATTACCGTTCAAGGTAAGATTGATAGTTAGTTACAGTGAGGACGCCGTCAGGCAGCGTGATACCCCACACAATTATCACCTTCACAAACCCTGCAGAGCTGCTTCAAGGAGTATGACATAACCGTTCAATGTAAAGTTGATAGTTACGGCGAGGACGCCGTCAGGCAGCGTGATACCACACACACATATCGACTTCACAATTCTGCAGATCTTCGTCATGGAGTATGACATAACCGTTCAAGATAAGGTTGACAGTTGGCTATAACGAGGTTGCCGTCAGACGGTGAGATTTCCCCTATTCATCTCGCCTATACAACACTGTAACTACATGTCAACCTTATCTTGAACGGTTATGCGTTATGAATTATGATAAAATAAATAAAATAAAATTGGTCGGTAGTTGGTAATAAATAAAATAAAAGTTGGTTCAATCCGAGCTTCATGTGCTAAAGGTTCTCAGTTCGATCCCAATCAGAGTCAATACATTTTGAGAAGGATCAGCTGATAATCACCGGCTGTTCATTTGTCATTGGGCTATTAATTAATGACACTTACTAAGGAAAAGTCGGCCTTAGTTTGTAACAATGACTACATTCGCTCATCTAAACTCATCACACTCATTCGAAATCCATATTCGCCCATATCTTGATGATCGGCGTCTTATGAATAAATAAATAAATAGATAAAACCGTTTAATATAAGGGAGACATGTATTTACAGCGAAGAAGCCGTTAGGCAGTGAGATACCCCGCACATATCTCGCCTTAACAACTTCTTCAGATCTGCGTCATGGAATGTGACATAACCATTCAAGATAAGGTTGACAATTAGTTACAGGGAAGACACCGTTAGGCAGTGAGATACCCGGCTCACATCTCGCCTTCACAACCGCTTCAGATTTGCGTCATGGAGTGTGACATAACCATTTAAGATAAGGTCGACAGTTAGTTATAGCGAGGAAGCCTTTCTACACATAGTATTACAGTTTAATGACCGTGGACTTTCTATAATAATAATATTTATTGATCTATAGATTGTACAGGTAAACATTTACAAACAATATGAGAAAGCCACCACAAGGGCTACTGCCTGTGTGTAGTTGCTGAGTTCATTTAGTCAATGAATTATTTCTCACTACTAAAATATTTTATATCTTGAACTAAAAATCCTTATGAAACTAAAAGCCATTGTGAAATTATGACTCAGACTAAGACGTGAAATTACGTATAATAATATACTTAACTACTATTAAAAGCTAAAAATAAAATAGAGCTGAGGAGTTGATAAAATGCACACTCACTAACACCGCACACTGACACTCAAGTTCAAACCACTCGAAAGATGACACTTATTTGCAAACTCACACTCATATTTAACCACTCAAACCTGACTCGCTCACACTAACTCACGCATACACACCAATAAACATCCCACACATATTCTACACGCTTGCTTACCTTACTCACTCAATCACTGACCCTCTCAATCAATACAATCACTCGGAAAACATGCTCAATACCAGTTACGCTCACCGGGCTGACCGTCATGCGAAGTACCCCGACCGTAACAAGACATTGGAAGTATCTATATCCATTCCTAGTAACCGTAATGTATTTTTTTTCTTAAAATACGTTTACGATCAAATTCAATGGCTTTCAACACTTGCGGAATATTTTTAAACAAAATATGACCCAAATACATTGTATTCGTTGCAGTGATTGTTTCGTTACATTAGGTGTATTTAGACCTATAATCAATTAGTACCAGGTGGCGTAAGGGTGTTGAACGATTACATAAAAACTGTAGCTATGTTTGAAACTATACAACAGCAAAACATTCATGAACATTGTTTGACACCTAGAACATTAAATTTTTCAAAGGGATCGTGTGACGGATATGTAATTTTTTTTCAAAGCTGCTATTAAGATTGCCTCCTGCGTTATCGTAGCTATGGAACTGAATATTGGAAAAATATGCTCCTCCTCACGCAATTTTTCCATATTTTTACACTGACTGAACATGAGAAAAGTTTACTCTTCTTAATAACTTATGATTAAGTATTCTAGACAATACTTTAAACATATACACAAACCGATGTAGTTTAAAATTTAATAACTTTATATGTGCTGTCCAACTGAGTCTATTATCAAATATTAAACTTAAGTACTTATAGATATCCACCCCCACAAGAGCCCCACAAGTACAAGCCTCAAGACTCCCGGCTCCACAGGTGTGAAGACGAATGTCGAGATCCCTAGGATCACCATCAGCGCGCAGGGACACTGTCATGTAAATTGGTCTTACCCACATTCACGGTCAGCCGGTTCTGGTCAAACTACCACTTGACAGTGAGCATCCCATATTCAGCATGCTGGAAGGCCTTATCCCAGCTGTTGCCCTCAAACAACAGTGCCGTATCGTCACCTTATAAATACATTTTACCGTTGTCTAGTTTATTTTACAGATATTATTTATATCGAGAACAATAGAGGCTCAAGGGTTCTACCCTGTATAACCCAATATCGCAAGGACTTAGTAGTATGGGTGGGCCATCCTTGCCCAGGACCTGGTGTGCCACTTAGTATTTTGCCTTATCAAAATGTATCTGAGGGACTCCCGCAATAATCTCGAGTACTCTTTGTATATCTCCATTCTGAGTCACAGGTATTCCCTTCACCTCAATATTGTCCCACCTCAATTGCTGATATGTACATTGGATTTTACGCAACATAATGGAGACTTGGTGATTTACGTGTCCCAGGTTGCCCTCCAGGGTCACACATCGATCCTTCACTTGTTGGTTCTCATCTTCGAGATTACTAATGCGATTCTAGAATTTAACAATTGAAGACGAGACTGTTTCCATCGACTTCTCCAAGTCATCAAATCTGGTAAGGGTCTCCCTCCTCCCGTTCTTCACTCAGGACCTGGATCACACCTGTTCTGATACCTCGGATGTATCTGAAAGTTTACTTTTTCCAGACGCAGTATTGTCTTTAAACCTTTCACACTTACACGCGCCTCTTTGTTAGTTTCTTAATCGTTTCATCCGAACCGACATTGCAACATTCGGCATGAAAGCAGGAATCACATTCCGCATATTTAATCAACTGAATGTGCACAGTTACCATCTTTGTTACACTTAGCACACACTTGTTGCTGATCAGCCATTGTAATAATAATCACAATAATTATATATGATAAAATTTACTAATGGAATTAAATTAAGTACTATTCAAATTAAAATAGGAAACACGAATAAAATCTCAGAGAACAAGAACAATCGAGCATGAATGAGGCATTAGAGCTGGTTTGCAAGACATGTGTCCACTCCGAGTGACTGATAACAGAGGGCACGAGTAAGGCACTAGTGCCGGTTAGCAAGATGTGTGTCCACTCCGAGTGACTGATAACAGCGGGCACGAGTGAGACACTAGAGCTGGTTAGCAAGACGTGTGTCCACTCCGAGTGACTGATAACGGTGGGCACGAGTGAGACACTAGAGCTGGTTAGCAAGACGTGTGTCCACTCCGAGTGACTGATAACGGTGGGCACGAGTGAGGCACTAGAGCCGGTTAGCAAGACGTGTGTCCACTCCGAGTGACTGATAACAGCGGGCACGAGTGAGGCACTAGAGCCGTTAGCAAGACGTGTGTCCACTTCGAGTGACTGATAAGAACTGATGTTGTTAAACTATAAAATGTTTATGTTTTATTACAACAGATGTGCAGCGTGGTAGTAGAATGCTGCTACTTCATCTTTACCAATAAAAGTGTTATTAATCAATGTTATACTAAATTTCTATTCATTGTCATATTTTATAGATTATTGTGACTCTTAGAATAGATTGGATTCTAAATAAAAAAGGCATACTTATAAGATAAACAATTTAGTTTTCAATTATGTATTCATTGAGAAATATTAAGTCCTTCATTAGCTAGCATACAAAAAATGCAATAATCCCTATGATCTTTAAAAATAATAACACTTATAATATATATTATGCCTACTTATACTGTATAAATAATCTTATAAATCAACTTGTTTATAAATAAATTTGCCTTTAGGCACTTATTACAGATTACGATCCATTATGTAGGTCTTTATAGTTATAAATATACCTTTAATTAAAAACAATGAAATGTTGAAGAACTCCATAGATTTATTTGATTGCAGAATTCACTTAGTAAATTTAGGAAATCCGAGTGGTTAAAGGAGCCAATAAAACTGTCTGGGCTTCCCTATCTCCTTCGCAATTAATCAATGGTTGTTTTTCAATTGGCAAAAAGGCTGCTTTTTTATACTACCCCTAAAGCCACTTTCCATTATAAAATTGAGGTTTAGTCATATACAGTAAATAACAATCCGTGGTGTAAACAACAAAAACTTTCATATATCTAAATAACTATTATATAGACAATATCGTAATTAATATGTATTTACGAATAAATGACATCAACCTAATAAGCAGATTAATATGACTATAATAGAAAGTTTAAAAAAGCATTGTGTTTAACTAGAGGATCTAAACCGGTAATTTGCCATTTTTTTAAATTGCTGAAAAATGCTGTGCATCAATGAATTTTGATTACAATCTCACACGGTAATTTTCATTACAACCGCACACAGTTATTTTGATTACAACACACACAGTTATTTTGATTAAAACCTCACACAATGATTTTGATTACAACACACACAGTGATTTTGTTTACAATAGCATAGAGTGATTTTTGTTACAACCTCACACAGTAATTTTGATTAAAACCACACACAGTGATTTTGATTACAACCACACACAGTGATTTTGATTACAACCTCACACAGTGATTTTGATTACAACCGCACACAGTGATTTTGATTACATACTCACTCAGTAATTTTGATTACAGCCGCACACAGTGATTTTGTTTACAACCGCATAGATTGTCTTTTGTTACAACCTCACACAGTAATTTTGATTACAACCACACACAGTGATTTTGATTACAACCGCACACAGTAATTTTGATTACAACCACACAGTGATGTTGATTACAATCTCACACAGTGATTTTGATTACAACCGCACACAATGATTTTGATTACAACCTCGCACAGTGATTTTGATTACAACCTCACACAATGATTTTGATTACAACGCACACAGTGATTTTGTTTACAATAGCATAGAGTGATTTTTATTACAACCTCATACAGTAAGTTTTATTACAACCGCACACAGTGATTTTGATTACAACCTCACACAATGATTTTGATTACAACGCACACAGTGATTTTGTTTACAATAGCATAGAGTGATTTTTATTACAACCTCATACAGTAAGTTTTATTACAACCGCACACAGTAATTTTGATTGCAACCGCACACAGTGATTTTGATTAAAACCACTCACAGCGATTTTGGTTATAACTGCAAACAGTGATTTTATTTACAACCACACAGAGTGATTTTTTTACAACCTCACACAGTAATTTTGATTACATACTCACTCAGTAATTTTGATTACAGCCGCACACAGTGATTTTGTTTACAACCGCATAGATTGTCTTTTGTTACAACCTCACACAGTAATTTTGATTACAACCACACACAGTGATTTTGATTATAACCGTACACAGTGATTTTGATTACAACCACACTGAGTGATTTTGATTACAACCGCACACAGTGATTTTGATTACAACCGCACACAGTAATTTTGATTACAACCACACAGTGATGTTGATTATAATCTCACACACTGATTTTTATTACAACCGCACACATTGATTTTGATTACAACCTCGCACAGTGATTTTGATTACAACCGCATACAGTTATTTTGATTACAACCGCACACAATGATTTTGATTACAACGCACACAGTGATTTTGTTTACAATAGCATAGAGTAATTTTGATTACAACCGCACACAGTGATTTAGTTTACAATAGCATAGAGTGTTTGTTATTACAACCTCATAGAGAAATTTTGATTACAACCGCACACAGTGATTTTAATTACAACTACTCATAGTGATTTTGGTTACAATTTCAAACAGTGATTTTATTTACAACCACACAAAGTGATTATTTTTACAACCTCACACAGTAGTTTTGATTGCATACTCACTCAGTAATTTTGATTACAACCACACACAGTGATGTTGATTTCAACCGCACAAAGTAATTTTGATTACAAACGCACACAGTGATTTTGATTACAATCTCGCATAGTGATTTTGTTTACATCCGCATATAGTGATTTGGATTACAACCACACACAATGATGTTTATTACAACCACACATAATTATTTTGAATGTAACGGTATTCAGTGATTTTGATTACAACTGCACACAGTGATTTTGATTACAACCGCACACAGTTATTTTAATTACAACTTCACACTGTGATTCTGATTACAATCTCACACAGTGATTTGGATTACAACCGCACACATCTTTATGGTTAGGTGTAAGAGAGGACTATGTAGTCCTACCTCACCATTCGTACATATATATAAAAAAGACAGTTTTCATTTTTCACAGTGATTTTGATTATCTTGCTTGGCGAGCAATCGCTTGAATTTATTTATTTCAATACGTATAACTTATTACTTATGTGAATCAGTCAATTTGTTCAACAAGTGAGAACTTGACAACACACTTCAAATCGAGCCATCCATCTGCTGGTCTTTAGTTTCGTCTTTATCAAGTTAAATATACATTACATCTGTACAATATTGCATGATTGACGTTAATCGTATAACTTACGTTATAACAATTGTTGAGCTTATCAGTAAGCACATTTATCCAATAAAATACATCTACCATTCCTAAAGTTAGGAACAATTTTTTTATATTCAGTTATTATATTCCAAGGGTAATAATGCATTAAATTTCATGAATCTAAAATTCAACAATCAAAACATATTTTACCCCTAACACAATACACTTTGATGAGCACATTTCTGGCGTGTATGAAATGTCAGATGCCACGCCGTCTTTGAGGGAGCATCAGTCAAGTAAGCAATAACGTAACTACGGCTCCTTGAAATTGTTTATTGCTGCTTCGTACGTGTTTCTGTGTCAAAGGCAAACAATGGGATTTGTACGTGTAAGGGGGCGAAAAATTTAACGTGTGTTTTACATTTCACGTCATGTCGCTATAGTCAGATTTGTGAAGTGTGAACTACTCTAGATTTCCTAAAAACGTAAAATGTGTTTCAATGTAAACAAGTCTCTTACAATTATTATATTCAGACCGATTAGTTATTTACAAACCTATACTCAAAAACGAATCAAATACTACCATTTTATAACAAGTTTCACACTTGGAAAATATTATTATTTGATCTTCGTTTGTTTTCTTTACATGTACGTTATCATATACCAAACAATATGTGAGATGGATGATAAAAGATACTTCGAATAAAGAATTGTTGAGTGTTAACTGTCGATAAAAGTATAATCTAATGTCAAAGATTTTGTTAATTACTTGGCATACAGCCGGTGAGTTAGTTGTAAAAATAATATAGTGATATATTATTCATACTATTAAATGAGTTTTTTTATAATAAACCATATAATTTCATTTACATAGCGTGGCCAAACTGCACGGTCACCACAGTTCTGACCAATCTGGGATCCCTCTGGGGTAGTGTATCCTCTAAGTGAACTGTCACACGCTATCCCACACTAACATGGCGTGGGTAAATCGTACCGACACCACAGTGCTTACCAATCTGCGACCCCACTGGGGTAGTGTATCCTCCAAGTGAACTGTCACAAGCTATTCCACACTAACATGGCGTGGGTAAATCGTACCGACACCACAGTGCTAACCAATCTGCGACCCCACTGGGGTAGTGTATCCTCCAAGTGAACTGTCACACGCTATCCCACACTACCATGGCGTGGCTTAACCGTACTAGAACCACAGTGCCAACCTATTTGGGACCCCTCTGGGGTGGTGCATCCTCTAAGTGGACTACCGCACGCTATTGCACACTAATATGGCGGTGCTAAACCATACCGGCAATACAGTGCCAATTAATCTGGAACCCCTCTGAAGCAATGCACTCTATAAGTGGACCGTATCTCACATTTACCTTTGTTCTCATATTGAAGTGACAACAATTTAAATTTGTCACTTTTTTGCTTTATTTAAAAATACATTTTAATAATCCTACTAATAAATGGTAATCACGGTTTACAGCTTGTTTGTAGCGCATCATAAAATGTACGAAATGAAAACTACTATATATTAGGCTACTGGTCGTTGTCTATTCTAACGATAAAAACAAATTAACAATTAAACTGAAAAATTAGGTTTAGTAAAAATAGAATTAAATGTGCAGATAAGCATTATGATATTGTTCAAAGCAATGTTACACGATTGTAATCTACATTGTAGAGTATATTCACCTTGAAATCTAAAAAAGCTAGCAATAACATTGTTTTAGTTATTATTTATTTGTGATATTTTATGGTTTTTAGCAATTTTTTACTATTTAAAGTTTAATACATTATACATGGCAAACTTTTGGGTATTTTTATATATTTGCTAACAACAACATAAAAAGTATACAAATTTTGTACTTTTAATCTAAATAGACCATTATGACTGATTAACCTATTTCAATATAATACTAAATGTACAATATATCGTTTTACGCTACTAGTGTTATACTAGGAAAATGTGGATTTAAATATTTTACAGGTTTAAAAGTAGTTGATTTATAAAACCAAATATGGTTCTATAAATAAATTTTAAATCTTAAATGAACTCAGTTTAGTTAGCTCTACTTATTGTCTAATAAGATGATGATATTGATTGGAAAGTTAAACTCGTGAACGTTAGCTGGACACCGATTAAACGACTGACCTTGTGTAAGACCAATTTAACAAGCATGACCTATTGACTTTATGTTTTATAGAACTGGATTTCAAAATAGTTGATGCCTGTAAACTGAGTTTATTTTATGTATATCAAATGTGCCAATGAAAATTACTTTATTTCAATATGAATAATTTAATATTGAAATGAAGTAATTTTATTTGTGCAAATCAGTTTAAATAGTACGTAGGGTGAAGAAAGTTTTAAAATTGTGTTGTAAATAACTTTATAAATGGATGAACAGACTTACAACAAAAAATACTAATCAAGAAAGGAAGAAAAAAATAACTGTTATTTATAAAAAGAACTTCTACAAATTCTTCCCGGATTGACGTAGAAGCTAAGTGAATGATATTCAGCCCAGTTATTAAGTACTGTCATCCATCACAGATATAATCTCATTTCTTCCAACACGTTCCTAGCTTGAGCGTTTATTGTCTAACAATATTTTATTACAAGGAAAAACAATCACATAATCCACATAATGTTTGGGACATCTATTACAGCTATCTTTCGTTGATAATTTCTTAGATTAGACAATATTGGTTACACTTAAATAAACAACCGTTGAATGTTAGAATTATAAACATAGCAAGCTTTTATTTTTAATCATACAGTAAGATGTTATGTTTTTATGAAATATACTATAAAAGTAAACAATAATAAATATAAATGTATTAAATATCAGCATGTATTATTTATTACATGAAATAAAACTACTTTTTGTAGAATCCTGAAACAAATGTATAAAACGTACTTATAACTTGTAAGTATCTGAGTACATGGCGAACTGTACGTTAGTTTAACGGTTTACTCCGTTTCTCTCTGTTTCTTTTTAATAGTAAATAACTTTATTTCTCATAATGTTCACCATAACAAACATAACATATCCTCGTACATACATCGTGCCCCAGTTTGACTTTCAAGGTCACATCGATCCTTTACTCCTTGTTTCTAATCTTCAATTCTTAAAACTTCATGACATTTATCATTCATATTACGTAATTGAGTTTAATAAATATTTTATACATTACACTTTTGTAATACAATATACTGTATGACAACGTAGTATTAAATAAACCATTGTAATATAGTAATTATATAGATTTCCAAATATCCTAAAGAATTACATTTACTAATATAACTATATAAAAATTACAATAAAAATAAGTACGACCAAACTTAAATAATAGTTATTTTTTACTTAAATAATGTAACAATTTTAAAAACACTTTTAATGCATGCATATGATTCTGAGTGAACAATGTACCGGTAACCATAGTGATCAGCAGCCTACGTTGAAATATGCAAGGTAAGGTGAAATTATCATCTTCTCCTAAATAAGGTGTTTAAATAACCTTATTTATCATTGTAAATTATTATTTCTTGTGGAATGTTTGGTATTTTTATGTCCAGAATCATTATAAGTAGCCTTATTTTGTTAATTAATCTTCATTCTTTTTAAATACTCCTTTTATCATTTTCATTACTAGTTCCCCGAATCCTTTGTTAAAGACTTAGTTATTTATTTATATTATTACTTAGTTCATCAGGAATTCATATTTTGATATATGACCATACAATACAAATTATAATACAATATTTTTTAGTGGTATACAATGCTTAACATATGTATCCCACTAATGTTAATCATTTCTCTGCTAACTTTTTAATTTACTAAATGTATAATCTAATTAATGAATTATATTCAACAAAATGTAACAACTAACAATTGTACAATTTTTTTAGTATTTAATAGATTTAAAGTTGAAATATACCACTTTTAAATATAAAATTATATAACATATGTGTGAAGTTATCATTACTAATATAATATTTTAATTTGATTCTAAAAGTTATATAAAACTAAATGTTGTAATAGTAAATTGTTATAGAAATAGGATTTTTTTACAATAGGTCATCTAGATAACATACTGTTGTTATCTACTGTATTAACCAACATACAGTTGATAAATACAAATACATAGAATGTATATTTGTAACAATTAAATGACTTACACAAATAATAAAATAAGGTACAGTGAGGTTCTTGTACAAAATTACGTAGTGGCAGCAATACACGTAAATATGACGTCATTAATTGGCTTCATGATTCATGGCCCTTACACACCATATAGCAGATATTGTGAGGTTATTGTACAAAATTACGTAGTAGCAGCAACACACGTAGATATGACGTCATTAATTGCCTTCATGATACATGGCCCTTACACACCATATAGCAGATACGGTGAGGTTATTGTACATAATTACGTAGTGGCAGCAATACACGTAGATATGACGACATTAATTGGTTTCATGATACATGGCCCTTACACACCATACTACAGGTAGGGTGAGGTTATTGTACAAAATTACGTAGTTGCAGCAATACACGCAGTATTACGTCATTAATTGGCTTCCTTATATATGGCCCTTACACACCATACTACAGGTAGGGTGAGGTTATTGTACAAAATTACGTAGTTGCAGCAATACACGTAGATATGACGTCATTAATTGGCTTCGTTATATATGACCCTTACACACCATACTACAGGTAGGGCGAGGTTATTGTACAAAATTACGTAGTTGCAGCAATACACGTAGATATGACGTCATTAATTGGCTTCGTTATATATGACCCTTACACACCATACTACAGGTAGGGCGAGGTTATTGTACAAAATGACGTAGTTGCAGCAATACACGTAGATATGACGTCATTAATTGGCTTCGTTATATATGGCCCTTACACACCATACTACAGGTAGGGTGAGGTTATTGTACAAAATTACGTAGTTGCAGCAATACACGTAGATATGACGTCATTAATTGGCTTCGTTATATATGACCCTTACACACCATACTACAGGTAGGGCGAGGTTATTGTACAAAATTACGTAGTTGCAGCAATACACGTAGATATGACGCAGATATTGTGAGGTTATTGTACAAAATTACGTAGTAGCAGCAATACACGTAGATATGACGTCATTAATTGGCTTCATGATACATGGCCCTTAGACACCATATTAGCAGATACGGTGAGGTTATTGTACATAATTACGTAGTAGCAGCAATACACGTAGATATGACGTCATTAATTGGCTTCATGATACATGACCCTTACACACCATATAGCAGATACGGTGAGGTTATTGTACATAACTACGTAGTGGCAGCAATACACGTAGATATGACGTAATTATTAGGTTTCATGATACATGGCCCTTACACACCATACTACAGGTAGGGTGAGGTTATTGTACAATATTACGTAGTTGCAGCAATACACGTAGATATGACGTCGTTAATTGGCTTCGTTATATATGACCCTTACACACCATACTACAGGTAGGGTGAGGTTATTGTACAAAATTACGTAGTTGCAGCAATACACGTAGATATGACGTCATTAATTGGCTTCGTTATATATGGCCCTTACACACCATACTACAGGTAGGGTGAGGTTATTGTACAAAATTACGTAGTTGCAGCAATACACGTAGATATGACGTCATTAATTGGCTTCGTTATATATGACCCTTACACACCATACTACAGGTAGGGTGAGGTTATTGTACAAAATTACGTAGTTGCAGCAATACACGTAGATATGACGTCATTAATTGGCTTCATTATATATGACCCTTACACACCATACTACAGGTAGGGTGAGGTTATTTTACTACTTAACGTGAAACGGCCAAATTGAAGGCACTGTTAAAAGGAGTGAAAATTACATTGCCGTGAGGATTAAATAACTGCATGTAATCACAGACTTAGTAACTTTCAGTGCTTGTGTGTTATCGCTATTGTCTCAAGACTCTCTTTAAGACTCGTGTGTTAAGTGAACATTTTGTTCATAGAAGATTGGACTAGTTCTAAGTCCTAGTTTCCGAATTTAACATAATTTTTCATATAGAACTTGTTAAATCAATAGTCAACAACACAGAATCCCTAACGGGAGTTCCATAACGTTGGCTTGTCAAAAACATAATATTGGCCAGCTGTGCTATGTGACAGTAAAAACGGAAATTATAGTAAACTTAAAAAAGAAAGATTATTTTAGACATTATTGTTGGTCCTTCAAACCCTTTCTTCGGTCATAAGCTGCTATTAAGTTATTCTTATTTATTGTTTTTTTCTATTTATTTATTTATTTTTTATTCATTCATTCCTTGGTAATGATATAGAAGACGTTGTGAAATAATGTAAAGAGTGTTTATCATAGATCCTTCTCAAATCAAGTGGGAACTTGGACTGCGAAGAGACTTGGCGTAGACTTGCGATTGATGTAACTCATTATGAGTTGAAGAAATATGCGCCAATCACAGACTGTGGCCCCAGTAGGTTTTGCACTTGGCGTAGGATACTTCAATGAAATGGAAGATCAAACCGCAAAAGTTTTGCTGGACTTTAAAGATGGCAACCACAAGAAATAATGATAGTGGTAAAACATTTAGATGTAAATTAATCCAGAAAATGTTGAAGAGTGGAGTGTTATATATTTGTTTCATTTTGTTAACAGACCTAGTGGGATTGGCGTTGTTGAGCAGAATCAGAGAATAATTAAAATAATGGCAGGTAATAGAAAAGGAGGTACAAAAGAAATTTTTTATCGAAAAAACTAGTTCCTAAAATTAGAACTATTCGTTAAAGAACAAGGATGCCATTACATTACTGAGCTCTTAAAAATACAGTTGCAGCTGGAATTGAACCAATTAATGAATTTGAGAACCGAGGGGGAGAATGTTTTGTGGGTGAACAAGTGTTTCTTTAACTAAGTAATTCATGGAGTACTTCTTGATGGCAATGATTAGTGGTTACAAGACAAGCGTCATAAGCCAGTGTTGAGGTTGGGAGACCAAACCATGTAGCAGATATCTACTTGTGATTTGGTGTAGACACCATGTGGTTGGAATTTAAATTATCAGCCGTTAAATAGTTTCTTTTGGCATTATTTTTTTTCCAGATGAGGAGATTCATTATTGGGAGTGAAAGCTCTTGCAATCAAGTTTAAAAATAATGAAAAATAAATTAAGTTCAAAAACGGTATATTATTTTAAGTACTATTTTATCAACTGAAAGTTATCTAATGATTGTTAATTTGAGATTATTAAAAATTTTTGAAATTTTTCAGATTTCGAAAATATTTTAGATTGTTGAAACCTAATTTAATTATTTTTAGGTACATTTTCACTCATTCCAATTAATTTTTGAGATATTTAAAAGTTGAGATTCTTTTGTGAATCCCTCTGGTCTGACGAAGGTTAGCGTGGTTCACCGAAATCAATCACCATAATATTTGTGCATTTTGTACTTGTATTGTGATATATTTGTGCATTTTGTGCTTATATTGTAATAAATTTGTGTTGTGTGATGTTTACTAGTAATGTATTTAAAAGTTGTAACATTCAAACATATAAATTAATAATATGTATTTTTAATTAATTGACTGGAACACTAGTATGATTAAAAATACATACAAGACTAGTAAAAAGTAGTACTACTGTAACTAACTCATTCTAAGGAACTTAATCTATTAGTTACGTTTTAGCCAATGATATAGTATTACAAACCTATGCTATTTACAATACCATATAGCAGTGTAAAATGTTTTGATTATTGTAATTTAATGTTAGTCAATTCATATTTGTGATTCTATAAACATATTTACATTCTTACATATGAGAGTTTAACTGTTCCTCAGAAAGGGCAATTTATTAATAGCCCAACGGCCAGGGTAGCTAAGGGACCTACAGCTTTACGAGGAATCCGAACCACGTAGTGCTGGTCTGATTTTCAGCTAATTGACAAGCCGGATACTCAGTTATCTCCCCCCAACAACTACCGCACAATGATTACCACCCAACATGGACACCCCAGACTTCTCTAGCAGTGTCCACGCCGATAGCAACCATCAAGCGGATGCCATGTCGGTATTAAGAGGACCGAGCATCCAACCTATCGCCTACAATCTCCCAAACACTTTGTCCCCAAGTAGCTACTTAACTCAACCAGAATACTGAGTTCGGTTAACCTGATTGAACTCATTATCCCATTATTTAACCTTCTCGTAACTGATAAAAGTTCTTTTGAATAACAATGTTACCTCATGATACATAATGGAACAAATATTTAATCTTACAATTATCTTTTGGTTTCTGACGATGAGCATTTGTCATGGTTTTCCTTTTTAATAACAATTGATTATTACTGTGGACTAGAATCATCCGGTAGGTAAAAAGAGTGAAAATATGCATAAGATATTGACAATCTTAAAATACCGCCTTTCAAAAATTATTATAACAAAATATAATCAAAAAATGATTGGAATAAAAATGACAATCATACAATTAATTGTCAAACCGTATTGATTAATTTAATGTTTAATGTTTAATGACACAGTTCTGAAGAGTGTTTAAAATAAATAAATAATAATTGTAATGTAGATAATTTATTAACAAAACTGAACTAGCACGGAAAAGTATTAATTATGGAAATGCAAATGTATAACAGTTTAAACATAAACTTCCGTTTGCAAACATTTACATCCAACTTTCACTGGCCTTTCAACTTTACGATCGAACGGGGAGCTCGTTCATTTAGTTAACTGTCCTGCCCTTTGAATTTATACACAAACTGTACATAACTTCGCCTGAATAAAATAACTACTTGATGTTTAGTCAAATGGTTAATATCAAACTTTTCCGAACTACATATAGTTCATCTACCAATGTTATACAAATGTAGAATTACATTCTGACACTGAACATAGTACTGTGGGTACCTAGGTAGTATTGTATTATGGTAAAAGTATTTCTAGTTGGGTAAAAAAAAAAATAAATAAAAAAAAACGAAATATCATGAATTTTTACACTTATTATAATAATTAAATAATTCTGCTACATTATTGAGCTATTTCATGAGTAAATAATTAATTTACTGTTTCTTTGAAAGAGTTATGCTTAAAAATGCAAGTCACTAAAGTGTATGTGTGAACGTTAAAAACTTAGTGAGAACTATAAAGAATTTGAACATTAAATTAAAAATTTAGGTAATAGTTTTTAATATTCACTTTTAACTACAGGAATTGCCAATTTTATGTGAAATAGAAGAACCACAACAGCACCACATAACACATATAGTAGGCATTATAGGGCGAATGTCTACTTACCTAATGTTAGGGCAAAGAACTATACATTGAATATGTTCAAACGATTTTCAGAGTAGTTGTATTTGCTGAAATCAACACTAAGACATTCTCTAGACATAAAATTATAATTATTATATTTTACATTTAATCACAGAGTAGAAAGGAACAGATGTCACTATGCTGTGGCCGTATAAACCACCTATTATCTAACCGGTTACGTTTGGGTAAAATTTGTTGTAATTTTTTTCTTCAATTTATTGACTTGGAACAATTATTTGTACATTGTTATTTAGAAAATACAAATTAATCCATTAGTTTAATAATATTTTCAGTATAGCAGAATGTAAATTCATTATTTAAATAATATGCATTTTGTCATCATACTATAATGAATAAAAGACTATATTTGAAATCTTACTGAATATTTCAGGCCTCTGCAGTTAAAATGCTTCACAACTAACTAAAACCCAATCAGTTGTAACCCACCAACCACTTGTAGTTGAAATTAGATTCTGACAGGACAAAAATCATTTATTTTGATAATCATACAAAGTAATTTCAACATGCTTGACCAATTTAGTTTGTAGAGACATTTAACCCATAAAGATAATATCTGCCTGAATGTGCTTTCTCGTACATTAAAAGAAAAAATTTCGTAAGTGCATCACGTGTGTACAAAGAAAATTATCCCGACAAATGTACTCAGAAATTTTACGTTATAGTGTTGCAGTGAACGCTAAATCCTTATATATAATTCGTGAAACCGTATTTTGTTAACGTACTCCTCCTTATTTCTTGACCAATTTAAACTGTTGGTGTGTCAAAGAATTTGCCTCTGTTAGTATTTGTCCTATAAGGTCTTAATTCTTTAATATGTTCACCCTGAAGGTTATGGGAAACCCTCACAATACGTTTTTCGGCCATAAGAATGACATGAAGAGAGATTTAATGAATCTAAAAGTAACAGCTGTTCAAATGTAAATAATGATTTACAAAATGTTTAAACAGTTGTTGAAATGTAAACAATGGTGTTTATAATATTGAGAATGTTAGATCTTACATAATGATAAACATGGTTGTAAGCATGGTTTATTCCTATTAGATTGTAGTGCTCCACTTCACTGGACTTTAAAGGTTCAATGGTAATATTATACAGTTATTTTATTTATCTAATCGTCAACAGTTAAAGAAAAACAAATGAACTGGAAACGTCTGAAATAGGCTAAGTATTGTCATTGGATGTTTAAACTAATAAATAGGTAGCAACGTATACAACGTGAGTGAGATACTATAAATAAATTTATTGCTGTGATTTCTGTTATACAGTTAACCTACTTTATTTATTTATTTGTAGTGAAAAGTTACAGGCCGAGGCCGAAGGCCAGGTTATAAGTAGGCACGCGAAGCATGCAGGGGTGTCCCCTAGTATTTATAATTACTAGATATACAATTTATTATCTTAATATTTAAGTAATAGCTACAAACGAATAAGCTAATGTATACAGTATTATAAATTTAAATAAACAATTATATTTTAATATATGTGAATGAACTAATATGAAGAGCTGTCTAATAGTTATAACTGGCCTGGTGATGAACTGAAAGCTAATATAAATATGTTACTCGACCGTAAGAGGGGAAAATAGTCGTGAAATATTTATCAGCTTCCGTCTGAAGCAGCTTTCATCAAACATGTAGTGGATGTGTGGTACATTGGCAATACAATAAAGGCCTTTGCAGATATACAACCCTTTTGTTGGTTGCATCAGATTAATAACAATTCAAAATTTGGTTTATAATCGATTATATGGTACATTGATTAAAACACATAAATAATGCTTTAAAAACGTATAGTTTATGTTCTGTCTTGACTTTAACGACAATACTATTAAAGCATTCTTATATTTATATTTTGTATTTATTTCTTTAAATAACATGTAAATACAAATTAAATAAAACCATATGGCCTAACAAATCAAAAGTCTACCATTCACCATGTAGCAGTTTGTAAATAAGCGTTAATAAAAAATTAATTTGTCAAAGAGAAGGTGTATGAAATTTAGGTATAAACACTATCCGTCCAATAGGCTGTGATAACGTATTTTTAGGTCATTCGTTTAAGTCCATCATTAAAATCATATTAATCCAAAATTAATCATTTTTCAAATTTAGGGACATCTGCTAACTAATTTACTTTCACTTGTCGGTGTAAAATAAGAGTGATAAAGTACATCGTTATACAATCAAATGTTTTACTTAATTCTAAGCAATAGGCACGTGTTATCAATTATTTTAATGTATTAAGTAGTAAAATGAGGTTTTCCAAATAAACAGTGCATAATGGGAAGTTTAGACAAGGATAAATGCCAATTTGGTACCAACAATATATTAGAAAATAATTTAGTATGTGTGTCTGTGTACAAGGTTGAGGGAACTGTGTTTTAGTTGGGCCCTTCTCCCCTTCAAAAGCCAATTATTTTTTTCAATTATAATTACAAAGAAACACACTACTTGGCTGTAAAATTTTTTAAGTTAACATAGTTTAAACAATGTTATTATTTTGAACTCTTTTGAAGTTTTAATAAACGATTTGTTTTAATTATTGTAGGTTACATAAAATTATGACAAAACTAACGAAAGCGTGATTTTATTGTACAAGTGGAAGCCATTTATAACCCAGAATTAAATGGAGGAAATGGCCGATGTAACTGGGACATAAATCAGTTACAAACTGTTCACCCTCAGTGTTGAAATATGCATTGTCCCTGGGGAGTTAGGGGTGAGGAGGCCTATTTGTCAACGCTGGGATTAGGCAGTAAAAGTGACGAAACCTAAACTATCGGTTTTTTTCATAGTGATATCTAAATCCACTATAAACCCGTCGGATTACAGTCTTCCCCCAATGTCAGGGGATTCATTCACATTTACATTAAACAAATACATAATGTCTTATACTGGCATAGAACAGTTCCAAATGAAATAAATATTGTCCGTTATGCCAACACTACTGTTTGAAGTAAATTTAATTATTTTTCAAAGAAATTTAAATAAAACTCGTACTTAAATTACTTAACTTATGAACAAGGGCAATACTCAGTGATGTTGCACATTATTCTCAAGAGCACGCACTTGCCATAATGTTACCACCACCACAACAACTCACAAAGTAGGCGTGTAAACATTGAACACACAGTCCCATCACTGGCACCTTATGAACAAGAGCAATACTCAGTGATGTTGCGGAGCAATCTAAAGAGCACGCACTTACCATAATGTTACCACCACCACAAGAACTCACAAAGTAGGCGTGTAAACATTGAACACACAGTCACATCACTGGCACCTTATGAACAAGAGCTATACTCAGTGATGTGGCACAGTATTCTCAAGAGCACGCACTTGCCATAATGTTACCACCACCACAACAACTCACAAAGTAGGCGTGTAAACATTGAACACACAGTCCCATCACTGGCACCTTATGAACAAGAGCAATACTCAGTGATGTTGCGGAGCATTCTAAAGAGCACGCACTTACCATAATGTTACCACCACCACAAGAACTCACAAAGTAGGCGTGTAAACATTGAACACACAGTCACATCACTG
Organism: Stictocephala bisonia; assembly: GCA_035578905.1. Classification (NCBI taxonomy): domain Eukaryota; kingdom Metazoa; phylum Arthropoda; class Insecta; order Hemiptera; family Membracidae; genus Stictocephala; species Stictocephala bisonia. Next base: position 473,860 of record JAQJVL010000298.1, read on the forward strand.
GCACCTTATGAACAAGAGCAATACTCAGTGATGTTGCGGAGCATTCTAAAGAGCACGCACTTACCATAATGTTACCACCACCACAAGAACTCACAAAGTAGGCGTGTAAACATTGAACACACAGTCACATCACTGGCACCTTATGAACAAGAGCAATACTCAGTGATGTTGCGGAGCATTCTAAAGAGCACGCACTTACCATAATGTTACCACCACCACAAGAACTCACAAAGTAAGCATGTAAACATTAAACACACAGTCACATCACTGGCACCTTATGAACAAGAGCAATACTCAGTGATGTTGCGGAGCATTCTAAAGAGCACGCACTTACCATAATGTTACCACCACCACAAGAACTCACAAAGTAAGCATGTAAACATTAAACACACAGTCACATCACTGCACGTTATTAGGATCAAAAAAAATATATAACGTGCAGTGATATATGTCTTTTTTTAATGGGCCACCATTGTGATTTTGGAAACCTTAAGTCTGACAAAATATTTAAACGGGGAAACTTAACTTGTTTTTAGAGAAAGTTAAAATTACATATTTAAAATTAAATAAAACTGTTTAAATTATTAAATAAAATAAAAAAATTAAAAAATAAAATTAAATTTTTAATATAGTGGTGTTTTTTTATTTTTTATTTTATTTTATAGAACACTCTGAATATTATGATTGTTTTAGATATAAATAGTAATTTAAGACTTTTTTATTCTAGGTAGTTTTTTTTATATTTTGCTTATTAACGTAGATATGAGAGTTCATATCCCATATGGAACATTGAGATAGTAACTTTTTAAATAAACACTCCAAAAAATTATCTAATTTGCAAACATTATGACAATGTTGCAAATGTATGCTTAGCTTTTTTGTGATTTAACAGCAAAGTGTATTAAATTATAACACGTATAAATTTATGCTACCAGAAAGGGTACTAAATTACAGTAATTTTACCATTACAAAAATTTATGTTGGTAGTACTGTTACCATTATCAGCTGTGTAAGTAAACTTCTGATTCAGCTGCCGATGTGACAATATACCTCGACTGAATCACTTTATATGGGATAAAGTCATTAATTAGAAATTTTTATGCATTTTGAGTTTTTATAATGTTACGAATGTTAATTATAATGGACTTACTTATCATAGGTATGCATTACATATTTTAATACTATATAATTTTTAACATAGTATCGTTTGAATGTGGTAGATGGGAAGACTAAGCAGCTTTATCTACTGGCTTACTTTGAATCCCAGAAGATCCACAGCACAAATGAGGCCAGTAGACTTCACATTTTCATATTTTGACCTATTAGATAATAATAATCTATTCGTTTAAGATAACAGTTACATAAACTTTAATGAACTCAATAAATAACCTACGTTTAAAAACCAGTAAATGAATTTTTACGAAACCCCAACATCACCCTCACGAATTTCACTATCACTCTAAGAACGTAGCTGGAATAATAACTCACTTCTGCTTCAAAGAAGCTATTTTAATCAAATATACCTCTTAAACTAGACACAAAAAACGATTAAAATAACAATTCTAAATATAAATACTTAAATATCAATATCTTATTTACTGCATGCTACATAAAATCTAAATTTAAAACATGTGGCCTAGATGCTCAAACTACAAAAAAAAATCATCTTTCTTCAGAATAATAATTATAATCAAAACCAGAAGTTAATTTTATTTAATTTTCTTACATATTGTTACAGATACTTTTTTCTATAAAAGCAATATTAGTTTATTGCATATTAGTAGGATATAAATTATATTTTGAAAAATATGTATTTGTGAAATGACATGTGGAAGCATCATGGTCACAATATTTTATAGAGAAGGATTGTCAGAGCCGAAACTTAAATTGTAACTTTCACGTCATCATAACTCATGATAAATTATATCACTATTACAGCAATAACTATGATAATTAATCCTAATATTTCATAGAACTGGCCACATTAGACTGGTGAAATTTCTTTAACAATTTTACCGAATGTGTACGAGTTCTGCAAGCGAAACTTCTATTACCACTCAAGTGTACGAGGCAAAGTCTGTCCCTCGTGCAATATTTATAGCACTATTATATGACAGGGAAATCGTGTCACGTTGAACTGTTATAGCCACTTGTGTAATAAAGAACCACGTCTGAAGCCAACTTTTACAGGCACTGTATTGTGACGAACCAGACATGTCACATATGTGGTTTGTACAGCTTCTATAGAGTAACGGTTCAGATGGATTGCAAGAGATACATCTCTGTATACTCCAAAACACATCTATGTTAAATAAACTGCTATAAATAAAGTTATTTGTTGGCTTTGGACTGATCATAATAATAGTTACATTGTTTGGAGATCTCCAACATTCAGAGTACCGTCCTAAGTTGTTACTACATATATAAATAATTTGTCTTATAGCTCAATATAAATTTGACATCTAAGTATTTAATTCATATTTTTATAAAAAAACCTTAATCAAGTACATACTTATATACCAACACTAAAATAAATGCTTATCTTCCCACAGATGATTACATTTACAAACAATAAAATATCAAATATTATCAATTAACCGAAGATAAAACAAAGTTAATAAATATTTATGTTAATAAATTAATATACAGTATAGAACAGAATCCAAGTTTTTTTGTTTTATTATACAATTATTGTTTACATTTCTTGTGGCGAGTAACCACATAAGTTATTGTAAAATCACAATATAAAAGAAGCACTGTTACTTAAAATTCAATAATTTGAACAATATTTGTATCAACCAATACCAACTCAATCTCAACTTCACTGTGTGAACTATGTTGCGATATCTACACAAGCACCATCCAGCAAACTAAATAAATATAGCAGCGAACCTAAAACATATCTAAGGCTACATTTTGAGCAGACTGTACATAATATACGTAGGATAAGTATGGTGGGAGATATTCAATATCTCACTTGCACTTTCAAATGGAGAAAACAAGTTTTATAAAAACATTTTAAGACTATTCTAATTAAGTCTAAGATGTTAAAGTAACTGAAGCTATCTAAACATCAAGGTGTCTTCTTTAGTGCATGATAACAGTGTATCGTTTGTTCTAGCTGGAAGCACGTTCCATTACTGCCCAGAGATAAATATCAACTTTGCGGTTATTTTAACCTACCTACATTACTCAAATCAATGCTACCTTGATATTATGTTGTCTTCTTTAGTGCATGATAACAGTGTATCGTTTGTTCTAGCTGGAAGCACGTTCCATTACTGCCCAGAGATAAACATTAGCTCTAAAGTTATGTTACCCTCACAATAATGTTCAAATCAGTACCATATAGATATCATGTCTCCTTTATTGCCTGACAACTATGTATCATTCGTTCTGGCTGTCCAGAGATAATAATCGGCGCTGAGGTTGAGTTACCCTCACAACAATGTCCAAATAAAGTTATCATGCTGTCTCCTTTTTTTACCCGATTACTATGTATAGTTTGTTCTGGCTGGAAGCACGTTACGTGACTGCCCAGAGATGATCATCGGCACTGAGGTTGTGTTACCCAAAATTGACTGCTCAAAACAATGCTATCTAGATAGCATGTCTCCTATATTGCATGGTAACAGTGTCTTGTTTGTTCGGGCTGTAAGCACGTTACGTGACTGTCCAGAGATAATCATCGGCACACAATATCGTCACTGAGATTGTGTTACCCAAACTAAAGAGCTCAAATCAGTGATATCTTAATATTATGTTGTCTCCTTTATTGCATGATAACATTGAAGTGTTTGTTCTGGCTGAAAGCACGTAACGTGACTGCCCGGAGATAAACATTAATTCTGAGGTTGTGTTACCCTCACAACAATGTCCAAATCCGGGCCATCATGTTGACACCTTTATTGTATGATAGGATTGTATAGTTTGATCTGGCTGGAAGCACGTTACGTGACTGCTCAGAGATAGTCATCGGCACTGAGGTTGTGTTACCCAATATTGACTGCTCAAATCAATGCTATCAAGTTAGCATGTCCCCTGTATTGCATGATAACCACGTATTGCTTGTTCAGGTTGGAAGTACGTTACGTGACTGTCCTGTGATAATTAACCGAACTGCGGTTGTTTTACCCTACCCAAAATCCCCCAAATCAATTCTATCTAGATATCATGTTTCCTCCATTATATCATGACAGTTGGGTAAGTAGTATTTTTTTTTCTCTACTGGCTGAATGCAAGTTAGTGCTGTAATGATTTGTGTGTTAACGATCAACTTAATTGTTATCTATATTTATTCTATTATGCATTATGTTTATGATAACAGGATTGTTTTTACAATTTACCTCAACTACTGTAAGACAGCCTTCTATTGACAACGATAGCAAAATTCACGTCCAACAAATTGTTCTATGTAGTCTTATACATGTATAAATATCATTATATCTTTTTTTATGACAAAATTCAAATAAATGCATTAGTAATATGAAAGCACCGTCCTACATCAGTGTAACTAAATGGGGAGTAGTCTGTACCTCATTTAGTTCTAATTTGCAGATTTATAATGTTTTTGATAATTTTATTCTTGAAAGTGGTTTTAAAAAGTAACTATTTTTAAAACAGCGTTAATTCCCTGTAACCCTTATATACATGGTTACATAAATTTGCACGTACTATCAAATGCATTAACATTGATAACTTGTAGAATCCCTAATGAAAATTCAGTTATTTTACCCTCTTTGTCATAACATTTATCATACCTATCATATTTTAAAATGTTTACAAACACATTTTTATTTTCTTCTCTTATTTCCAAGTACTTCCACATGCTTACAAAAGTCATCGTGACTGTTTATATGGTTTACATAATCATAAATATTATTTAATAAGAAAGTATAAATTAATGCTTTATACCTTAAATGTGTGTTTTGTACTAGAACTTCCAAGGAACAAACTGCAGTTTGTCAGTCTATTACCGTTTATAGCTTTCGTAATGACCACTAAATGACTTTGGAGAAGTTAAATGATTATCGACATCAATCCACAAGGCCTTGAGAGTTGGGCATGCGCGTTGCAAAAAATCTTTGTACCTTGGTATTTTTGTTCACATTTATTAAATAGTTGATCAATTGGAAATAAGAGTTCTATAATTTTAGCCAATCAGATTCCCTTTGCTAAACGAATAGTATTTGTGTTATACAGTAGATATTGATTTAAAATAAATATAAAAACTAAAAACAGCATTACTGCTACGAGATTCTAATATACCAAAATCTGACCAAAACTTTGACATGAATTTAATAGGCCTACATATTTATAAGTAGGCCTAAATTATGAATATATATATTTTAACGTAGACCCAACTTTTTTAAATTTCAAGTTATTTTCATGAAATCAAGAACACTTTATCATAGTTTACTGCAAGTCTTTTGATGTACTTGCACAAACTTCCTTTTGCTCTCGTTATTGGTGGGGTTTTACAAGTTTATAACGTATTCTGTTTTTGTAGGGTACATAGTGCAAGTCTGTTGAGAATTCACTATTTGAGGAAAGGTTCTCTTGTCTGAACCTGATCAATGGTAATTTGGAACATTGTATTTACAAATATCCGTCAATGTGTGTTTAGTACTTTATTTTTTAGCAGCTATAGGTTAGCTTTTAATTTTTATTAAATGTTTAATAAATTTCAATTTATTTATTTTAATGAGGTTGCATATGTTATGTTTAATTATGTGATCACAAATATCTAAAAGGTTTCACGAATATCCATTCATTAAATTAAAAAATAAAAATGTTATTGTTTTCTTTTAATGAGTATTTTATTGTTCTAATAAAATTAAAGAAACTCACTAATTTATTTCAGTAATGAAAAAGTTAAATTAACATTTATTGCATTTTTTCAGTTATATTTTTCATTTTAAATATTGTATATTATCTGAAAACAAATAGTATACTTCCTATTAACTATTATATATCAGAAACTTAGCAAAATGTAATTAATACATAACATATAAACGTGGGATTTTATATATAAAATACCATAATAACGTCATATGGAAAAAATGTGTTTTTTTCAGAAATAATGTAATTTACCTTTAATATTGTGTGACACACCTTGTGTTACCAATAAGTATACATATATATAAACTATAAGAATTGATAGAAATTAAAATTACTACAGATTATTTCATCACATGTAGTATCAATCATAACATCACATCTTATCAAATCAAAAATATATATCAATAGCTATGTGAAACTTAAAGTGAACCCTCCATATTTTCATCTGTATTGCCACATATCGGATTATTTACGAAGCTGTTATTTACATCTGAAAAGTATACTCACTACACAATTGATTAAAGTGTAAAACCAATTTTCATGAAAGCAATTGGAACACTGCAACATCCAATTAACTGGCACTTCAATGACAACTGAAAATGGACATTAAAGTTACATGACCTCAATTCATTCAGAGTACATTATAAACTTTACATGATGTTGATATTGTCAACCATCAGCAAATATTAGCAGGATTATTCTTGAACTAAGGTTGAAACTAATTTATATATGATTTATAGTTTTTCCATTCAACTACACATGTTTAAACCTTTTTTGAAATTATTAATAATAATTATGTTTGACATTTGTAGCTATTAGATTGCTTAATATTTTTATATATATGAAGAACAACACTTAGCAATCTTTTTTTGGTGTTAAAAAAGATTGTTGCTAAAACTAGAGGCTATTGAAAAATTTTACATATACAAAAACACAAAAGAAAACCCATCATTATTACTCAACGATCAAATAAAATTTCACTCAAATATTATGTTTGATTCTATAATGAAGATGCAACATTATAAAATTTAACAAGATCTACAACTTATCCATCTAAATTTTTATTTAAATTTTCATAGTGTCAGCTGTTGAATTAATTATTCTAAAGTTAAATATATTTATAACCCTATTTTTATTCTGTTTTCAACTGATGATGGTCTTTCGAGACAGAAATTGATCTTGAACATTAAAAACACCAAAAAAAATTGCTAAGTGTTGTTCTTCATATATATAAAAATAATTATGTCTTAATGTAAAACTGATTTAATTATTTACGTAATATCTACTAACCTGTTTAATAGTGAAAAAACTAAAAAAAACCTCAGTATCAATATCTCACTTCCAATTATGCAGCTCTGCTAAAAGAGATATAAAAAACTATAAACTATCAAAACTTAGCAGCAATTATCTGGATATTAAGGTTCATTATACCATAACTATTTCTTTTTGCATTTTTGTTCCATTTGATTGGCTAATTATTCATTTGAGTGAGTGTTTTAAGTCTAGCAAAAAGAGGTCATAAGTCTAGTTTCAATTGTAGTTTCTATGCCATGAAATGGATAACCTTCTATATTATACATTTCATGGCAATAAATATATTTTATTATTATTATTATTACTACACGTATGACGCGAAGAAACTACAGTACACATTATAAGAATTCGTGAGTTAAAAATACTCCTGAATCGTTTCAAGCAAAAATCTGATAAAGGCCTCCCAATACCTTCAAGTTTATCCATTCAATTGCCTCATTTCGAAAACATAAAGTCATTCACGCAGTCTACATCATATGACCAGTAAACTTTCTCTGGTATAAACACAAATTCGAAATCGCTCCTGTAGAAAGTTCAAATCACCATCTCCTTTCGTTGGCAAAACTGACGTATATTTTATTATATTCCCAGTTCATGACCACGCCTCACTTATCTGGGCTGCAGAACCACATTCATAGCTTCACAGTTACGATAAACTTCTTGTCGTTGTATTAAATCAGGTTATTAACGTGTAATTCATTCCGTGAACAAAAGATGTAAGTAATTTTTGCAAACGAAAGGAGAAGGTGATTTAAACCTTCTACAGGGGGAATGTATTCTACAGGAGTGATTTCGAATTGGTGTTTTCACCAGAGAAATTTGACTGGGCATATAAGACTGCGATAGAAGGCGTGAATGATAGTTTTTTGCCTCCTTACTTTGGATGTGGTAAAGAGTATGCACTTGAATGGATTAAGGTTTTGGGAATGTGAGACCCTTTTTCCAACTTTTGAGAACTCACGACTTCTTAGATTTTGTACTGTACTGGAATGACATGTACAATACATTTATAAGGCAAAAGCAACTATGTCACGATAATCTGTCCATGAAAATTTAAAACATACTATTCAGGATTAAGTATAAATGTAATACTTAATAAACTAGAATAAATAGTAACAATAATAAACAATTACTCTCATTTGTGTGTTTTTAAAGAGATGCCCAATTAGTATACAACTACATTCACCAAAATATATTACACTGCTTAGAATAACAACTTAAACAATGTTGAACCATAAGAGTAGCATATGGTGAAAAATAGCAACAATCGATCTTATGTCGACTTGCATATTGCTCACCAAATATAATTTTATGTTTGCTGCTCATTCAAAGATTTGGGATAAAACGATTGAATAAAATAGTTTTGTTAAAGTTAAACATAAATTTGGATCGTGAATTGCTTATTTTATTCAAACTTTTTACTTTAAAAAAATATGAATATCAATAATACTTTAATTTGCAAAATCCCAAATAACATATTGTGCGAAATTGCATATTTTGAATAAGGCTATTAGTTAGTGATATGATCATAAAATCACTTGATATTTGTAACCGTGATTGTAATGATGATTACGATATGATAATTACTTCAAATACAACAAAACTATGACATAAATTGACAAGGCATTTTATAATAATGAACCAGAAGGAAAAATATAACAAACAAGTAATAGGTAACAATAACATAATAAATGAATAAGCATGTTCAATATAATATAACTAAGTAGCATTAATAACAAGAAATCATAACAACAATTAAAAAAATCATGATAATAAAGTAACAATAAAGTATCATTTAATAATAAAAGGAAGTTAAGCACTATTATCTTAGTTATAAGGAGTCGTGTATTGACATTTTGTAACAATTATCCTTTCTTGGATGTATGTGTTGAACAATTAATTAAAAAAATAAAATGATACATATAAATACGTTAACAAGTTGGGATAAAAAATAACTCATTGTGTAAATGTAACTCGAGCAATGTAAAGGTAAAAGGTCAAGCAATAACATTTACTTTCTGACAGTTCTGAAGTGTGCTTTGGGCTGGGAGGACCACCACCCTTGTGCTTCTCATTTTGTCTCTTATTACATCTTTACTTCAGAAGGCAATGGCAGTCATCCCTTTTATGACATGCTGAATGTAAAGAATAAAAGGTTACGTTGATGATAAGAAATGTTGTTGATAATAACAGAACATCATTATAATGAGCCTATGTTATACGCTGTAATAGTTTACGTTACAATACAGTGATCCTAGTATGGTGTTTTATGTACAAAAGGTCATATTTATACTGTGTGCAATTGCATTTAGTTTGCTAAAGTACAATACAATACAAATCCTGTTTTGCGTTATGGGACGATTGAATCCGCCAATGATAGTATTAAAAAGTTTTGTATTACTTAAATTAAATAAATATTGCAAAATTTAGTCTTTCATAATCTATTTATTCTCTTACTGAATTTTGAACATCCACCATAGAGTAACCCTCTTACTTTATTTTTATTAAACTATTATCATTTAATTGTATTGTATAGTAAAATTCTTGTATTGTATAAAACCTTCTTACTTTATTTTTATTAAACTATTTTCATTTAATTATATTGTATGATAAAATTAATTAATGGTAAACACAATAAAAAACTTTAAAAAATACATCTTATGGTGTTTATGTTATTTTGTTTACATTCAAACTATTTTAAGAAAACAACTGTAACCCCAGTAGTTTGTGAATGTTGTCTGTTAAATGTTGTTCATAACACCAAACAAAACGTATTTCATCTTTGTTAATTGCAATTAATTGACGAATTTCTGATTTAACTTAAATTCAAAATATTACCATTATCACTTAAGTGAGGTTAAATTTAAATGTATCAATATGTAGGGTAGTTGGGATGATCAAAAGTGGACCCGTTAGTGAAGATGATTGTTGACAAAACCATCTAATAGTTAAGAATAAATTTTATGGTGGATAATATAAATTTAAATGAAATTATCAGTTCCCTAATACTATTGTTATGTGTAAAAAACAGTTGCCTACTAATTAAATATTTTTTTCATTCAGCGATACAGATTATTTTAATTTATTTATATGATAATTTACTTAAACTTATCGTAATGATTATAACTATCATGTTTGTACGAAAAAAGTAGATTTAAACAAATATAAGACAATATACTTGTGGATGGACATTTAAGTTTCACTTATGGTCAATACCAGCGATCGTGTATGTGTGGGCGGGTGGATCAACTGATGTATATCCACGTTATTTTTGGAGTTTCTATTACAGTTTTTAATTTGTTTTTTCGATAAATTAGGCATATAACCTACTAATTAAATATTTTTTCATTCAGCGATACAGATTATTTTAATTTATTTATATGATAATTTACTTATACTTATCGTAATGATTATGACTATCATGTTTGTACGAAAAAAGTAGATTTAAACAAATATAAGACAATATACTTGTGGATGAACATTTAAGTTTCACTTATGGTCTTATTGTAACTATTGTACTGATTTAAACGCAGTGGCAACACCTCTCAAAGAATGGCCGAAATCAACGCTCTTTGTAGTGTTGAAGCGTTCCACTACCAAATGTATATAAACTTCGTGCCCTTCATTTGTGGTGTAAAAGCGCTCTACTACCAACTGGCTATAAACTGCATGGCTTTCCCTTGTGTTATAAAAGGGCTCTACTACCAACTGGCTATAAACTGCGTGGCCTTCCTCTGAGGTGTAAAAGTATTCTACTACCAACTGTGTATAAACTGCATTGCCTTTCTTTGTGGCGTGAAAGTGCTCCCCTATTAAATGTTTATAAACTGAGTGGCCTTCCTTTGTGATGTAAAATCGCTGCACTACCAAATGTGTATGAACTGCGCGGCCCTCCTTTGTGGTGTGAAAGCGCTCTACTACCAATTGTGCATAAACTGCGTGGCCTTCCTTTGTGGTCACTTTGGCAAGGCAGCACACTATTTGCCTAAGTGTAATGGAAAAATGTAATATAATATCCAATTGAAGGTGAATAGTGAGTAAAAGCTAACATCAATGATATGTCTAATAATGATTACAGTTCACATTTGGACAGTTTCTACATAAATTTAATAAATCATAGTCTTATGAAAAAATAAATAAAAATAAATAAATAAATTCAATATTATTAGATTCAAATTAATAATGACAATTTAGTATCTGTAAGTAACATCCTCGTGGTATTCAAAGCGTATATTTACGGAAACTGATTTTCCTTCTTAAGTATCAACAATTGTAGATCTCATAGAGCTGATGCATTACACACCTTACAAAGTAATAGCATAGTGCATTTGATTTTTTACCAACTGTATAATCAAATAATTCACTAAATCTAAAGTGTACAGGATTAGGCATCTTGTTTCTCTCATGTTCATTATATTACTTTTTATTTTATTATTACTGTATGACCTACAGTAATTTCATCATTTGATAAAACAGCTTTTAGAATCAAATATTAGTCCTTAATGATAACTAACTTAAATCAATACATAAATTGTACTGAATTGTGTTAAATATGTTCACAATTATTCTTTCTGTGGTGACTCGCAGTTATTTATCGTACAAATAACAAAAAACAATTTTTTTCCTTTGGAGAGTAATTAATAAACAATTATTTCGAAATACACTGTCTTATATTTTATAAGAACTTATAGGTTTTAATGATTGTGTTATATCATTTCCATTGCAATATTTACAATTTTATCTATAAATGTTTATATATGCAGCTTTAATGAAAAGGCCAACCAGGGAAGGATATTAAATTCTCTTGCCATAAAGTGTCTAGTGCGATAAATATCTTAGCACTTCAAAGCTGTAAGTATCACTTAATGGCGATGGTGCTCTGCAGTAGAATTTATCGTTTCAACAATTACAATCTTTATCTGCGTTTGTAATCTTTGTAATATTTTGGCACTATTTGTGCTTCATAGGTTATGTTTTAACCAGTTACCTACTGAAGTGGATGAATAAGATGTGAACTTGAGATTAACGGCTGTAATAGTAGAGTGTTACAAAGAACAAAAGTTTAGGAGGGTAATATACGGAGACTAGGGGTGTGTATAATCAAAGTCGTACAAATTATCTGTAGGAAAAACATCCTTGACAATTTATGCAGATCTCGGTAAAATATCTTTACTGACTAGGTGTTGATATGAGGTCCTTAACAGACTTCGTGCTGAGACAGCAAAATATATCAGGAACAACTTAAATTAGGTTATCAGTTAAAAAACAACATATTTAACTATTATGTAGATATAATAATGTAACTTGTGAAGTCTGTCCAGGCAAAATGTAGCGAAGTATTAACAAATGAGGCCCGCATCAAACACATGTCCCCCCTTTTGATGTTAACCAATTAGCATATCACTAATACTGAACATGGTGGATATTACCATTTGTAGAGTATTGCTTTCTTTTGTATGTATATATATAAATATTTATTTATTTATATTTATAAGAAAACTTACTACAGCACTATTCTTGTGAGATATGATTCCAATAATGACGATTTACCACCGATGGTAAAATTGGCTCCGCAACGGCCATTAGTTATACAAGAACGAGTCCCAATTTATAATACTACATTTTATTACTTATTGAGACAACATATAATACTAGCACATAAATAACTACATATTTAGGAATGAGGAAATAGAACAATAATAAGAAAAAGTTAACAAACTATATATTTATCGTGATAAACTTACTTCGGTTAAATCTTTATTTTATGTTAAAATTCAAACTTAAAACTAAAGCTATTCATAAAATGTTACTTACCAGTTCCCCTGTACCACAGAGTTTTCTTCAACGAATGAAGTGCAGACTATTAAATCAAGTGGGGACTCGAACCTCGGACTCCTCTAATCATCAACTTGCCAAATCATAAAAGTTCTCATTCCTGAGGAGTAACAATGGATCTTTTCAGTTAGTTCACTACTACTACTTTTTTCCGTTAATTCACTACCCCTTGATAAATATTCTAATGCTCTAAAAAATGTTCCCTAATCAATTTTACGTTCACGTTAAATGATTCCTTATCCGCTAGGAATCCAATATCGCTGGCCTTATCTTATCGTTTTCCCAGACTTCACACACGGAGAGCGCATTCGGCGGTAAGTCAATCATTGGATTTAACGGTTTGTGATCAATTTTAGTAGACACCTAACCTAACCAAACCATAATTAGGATAAAAAAAGTAGTGGTAGTGAAGTAACAGGAAAGGTCCAAAACAATTGTAGTATTAAGTAAAGTTGTGTGTTTTCTTTTTTTTTATATAGATGGAAGATTATATTTGAAAACTAAACATATTTCTCTCTATATTGTGCTTTATTTGGTATTTGCAAATTAGTGAATAACCGTACAAATGTGTTAAAATTAATAAATATAATTTTTACTGAACTGATTTGATGAATATTTGTACAACGATATTTAATTATCTTTAAGTAACATAAAAATGTAAATTTGTATTCTATAACATTAACTCACCTAATGACCCACACAGATTAACTTCAAAATTAAAAAGTAATATTATACCATAATCATGGTTTAAATTATAATTTACTCACAGTATTGTTAATGATATATATTTTGATACAGTTTGGAACTATACAAACACTAAGTCGGAGGCAATATTTAATTGAGTTAATTGTATAATATTAAAAATATTATGCTGTGCTAAGTGGAAGCATTATGGAAACTTATAAATACTGTTCCTAAACTAGCATTTTTAATCAATTATTTCTTTTAACATTGATAATTTATTTATATACGTTAAGTAAAAGGGTTTGGCTTTAATATTACCATGTAGTGCCACCACAGACCGTCCGGTGATTTTTAGGGCTAGAAATCTCTCCCGACTTATCAATATGCTCACCTAAGTGATCACCGAAAAACATTTCTAGCGATATACACCATAGGATGCATTTTGAGAAACTAATAATACTAAAAAATCGATCATTTCTAGTAATGTACATTTGTCCATATGTTTGTGTACATTATACTTAAAACTAATAATCCACAAAACCACACCACAATAATTACTATTAATAATAACTATACTAATATGCTTATTTCAACAGCAATAGGAGATAGTTTGGACCTTTTCCGTTAATTCACTACCATTACTTCGGTTAGGTTGTGTTAGGTTATATTAGGTTATGTCGGGCTTAGTTATGTTATTTTAGGTTAAGTTATGTTATGTTTGGTTTGGTTTGCCTATGTTAGGTCAACCTAACTTATGATTACGGTAGTGAATTAACGGAAAAGAACTGATAGATTTTATTTAAGTTTCATAAGTTCATAAAATCTAACGAGTATAATTAATTGAGACCAAGGCTAAACAAGGTGGCTGTTTAAGCTCCCTAAGCATAAATCAAAGTAACAGGTGAAAAAAGTTCCAAATGCCTCACTCAGTACCACTAATATACAGTAAATACCTCAGATACGTTAAACACAAAACATACATCGTTCATCTCTGCTCGTTGCATGGCTTTTACGTATGGACAAAATGTGTAGAACATGACCCAGAACAACTTATTTTACGTTTGCTTTTTTCCAACGTCCAACAAATTGGAAATATTGGAGTAGGCACCGTGTAACATTGTTTTTATTGTAGTAGTGTGAAGTGAACGACGCAATTCATAAAATATAATTAATCACGAAATATCGCTAGACAGTGTGCATGCTTTCCTAAGTAGAAAAGCTATTTAAATTTCATATCAATATTTATTTTGAGTTTAATTTACAGTTTAGATATAATGAGAGCACTAGATTAATAACATAGTACTATAAAATAAATACAATAATTACATTTACTTATGAAAGTTTATTCATTATTTCCATCATAATAGCCTTATTTTATAACATTTTTCAATGAGGAAATACGATTTTTATGATCTATCGAAGAAGTAACCTTCACTCTGTAGAAAGTAATGGTGTGAACACTGTTAAATCTACTACCCAAGAGTCCTTGAGAGTTCCAGCCGACTCAGCAGTATCATCCGATAGGGTTTTACGATGGTTAACATCGTAACTAACTATTACTATTTAAAATTATAACATATCTATTGACATTTTTTATCCACTTATGTTATAATTGTATTTAAACAGACGTTTTTCAATAAGTGTACAACTACTGTGCAATATAAACAGTATATTTGTTATGAAAACAAATCTTTTTATGATTATATGTTTTATTTAGTAGTAGGGTAGTAGTTATAGAATCAAATATGTATATGTAGGATCAAATAATATAATTTACTACTCTTCAAGAATCAATTAAAATATAAGATAAAATATGCAGCTACACGTGTCTGAGATCGTTAAATATAACTGACATCTATGAGGATCGCTATAAGGATCTTCGCTGTAAATTTTAGAAAATATTGTAGTTAGGAGATAAGATAATGCTTTTCTAAAAATATATTCTTTTTTGCAGAGGTTGAATTTGTAAAAAAGTTTTGCTAACACTTAAGAGCAAAAACTTTTAAATTGAGGAACAATTTACTGTTGCCAATATTACGGCTAGGTCTTTTCTTCGTTAATCCAGGTTCACTTAACACTATTGAAGTAGTGTTTTAATTGATTATGATACAGTGGGACAGTAAACTATGCCAAATCGGTAAGAACTGAAGTCCATAACCAAACCCTATCAACCAAGCAATATTCTCAAGATTCCACTTCTCTCATTATACTGTGACGTTTTTTATATCCTAATTTATAAATAATTAATCGCTATGTGGGTTTTACAAATAAGCAACACGATATACTAAACAATT
Source organism: Stictocephala bisonia (assembly GCA_035578905.1). Taxonomy (NCBI): domain Eukaryota; kingdom Metazoa; phylum Arthropoda; class Insecta; order Hemiptera; family Membracidae; genus Stictocephala; species Stictocephala bisonia. The sequence goes on from JAQJVL010000298.1 coordinate 489,828, forward strand.
ACTAAATTTATTAAATCTTTAAAATTAACTTATTACAATTAAATGGATTATTTCCTTAACTTTAAAACTATTGTGAAAATCCTACTATTAGGCCTACTTTTACAGTTAAACTAATTTATATTTACTATCTTAGATGGCATCAATAATTACAACTACTAATTGCAAAGTGACGTTACTAAATTCCTTTCTTTTAATTACAATTCCTAGCTCTATAAAGTGGCTTTCCTAGATTCTCTACTATTATTTACAATTACTAACTATAAAGTGACTCTACTAGATTTCCTACTATTATTTACAATTACTGACTACGAAGTGACTTTACTAGATTCCCTACTACCTACAGTCCAAAGCTAACAGTTCACTCACAGTTTCTTCAGTGTCCCTTCAGAAGTCGTCCACAAGTACCGCACTGCTCCTTCGTTGATCCCCACAACGAACCACTCACCGTTAACTTCTCCGTAGACCACTTCACTATACTCGGACACTTCACTCGCACTGTAGAACTCGCTCACTGTCGCTGCAAACACCCGGCTGTAGGCTCTAGACTGACTGACTGACTGACTGACTGACTGACTGACTAGCGCTGGTATCCGGGCCGTATATATCACCTGCAGGTCTCCATCTAGAAGCTTCTTGAATTCCCCTGCGTCCGAAGTTCCATGACAGAGCTGGCTCGTCAACCCAGAAGATTCTAGAAGTCTATTGAAGAGGTAAAGGGGCGTTCATGCGTAAGCCATTGTGCCCCAAAGGTTGTAAACAAGCAGGGCAGGTGGTCAGCGACCCATCCTTTACTTCCGCATCACCGGTTCCCAGGATAGAGGCCACTCTAGATGTCACACTGCCCCCTCCTTAAGGCTGATCGTCCCGATCAGCTTCCGCTCCATGGTACGGTGCTAGGCGATCAAGGTGGACCACAAGCATCTTGCCTCTTGGGTGTCTTTGAATCCTGTAGACCACATCGTTGATTCGTGTCACTACCCGATAAGGTCCTTGCCAATCCTGTTGAAATTTCGGGCATCTCCCCTTTTTCCGGAGGGGACTGTAGAGCCACACCAGGTCGTTCACCTGGAATCCAGTCGAATTGGCTTGCCGGTCGTAGCGAGCTTTCATTTTGTCACTGGCCATTTTTAGGTGCTGACGAGCGAACTCGTGAGTGTCGTGTAGGTGGTCGACGAGCTCGCAGGCGTAGTCCGTTGCGGGCTGCTTTGCGTCAGGTGGCAGGCCGCACATGAGGTCACTAGGCAGCCGCAGCTCCCTTCCGAAGATCATCCTCGCTGGGGTGAAACCCGTAGTATCGTGGACCGAAGATCTGTACGCCAGGAGGAAAATAGGCACCTTCCGATCCCAATCCCGCTGATTGGTGGACACAACTTTCCTGAGGTGTCCAACGAGTGTCTTTATGTATCTCTCGACCATCCCATCAGATTGCGGATGAAGCGCAGTTGTCCGTGTCTTGTGCACTCCGAGACGCTGAAGCACCTCCTTCATCAACAAGGATCCGAAGTTCGTCCCTTGGTCGCTGTGCAGCTCACGTGGCACTCCATACCGACAGATGAATTCGTTCACCAAGCACCCAGCCACTGTTGCAGCTTCTTGATTTGGTATGGCGTATACTTCTGGCCATTTTGTAAAGTAGTCCATGACCACCAGGAGATATTTATTTCCTGCATCTGACATGGGAAATGGACCGGCGATGTCGATGGCGATCCTCTCGAAGGGTGCCCCAACGTTGTACTGTTGCATTCTGCCTCGACTTCTTGCTTGTGGCCCTCGGCTTCCAGTACAGATATCACATTGGCGGCACCACTTCTCTACATCAGCCCTCAAGTTCAACCAGTAGAACCGCTGACGTAGCTTGTCCACCGTTCTGTTGACACCTAAGTGCCCACCAGATGCTCCATTGTGGATCTCCTCCAGCACTTCCTTTCTTTTACTTCTGGGGAGCACAATCTGTTCAATCTGCTTCCTACCATTAGGGGCCTCCCAGATTCTTATAAGCACTCCGTTCTTAACCTTCATTGAGTCCCACTGTGCCCAGTAGCTCTTATACACATGGTTCCTAGCTGCAATGTCTTCCCAGCTAGGACGAGCCCCCGATTCCTTCTCCCGCAGCAGTGGTCCAACCTCACTATCCTCAAGCTGTTCTTTACGGAGGTCCTCCGGCTCCCATCCACTAGCTGGCTCCAAAGAGACACAACGCACTTCCACGGACGGATTCCTTTCTTCTACCTTGGAGCAGTGCTTACTACCCTCTGGGCAAGGTCGGCGAGACAGGGCGTCGGCATTGGAATGGTTTCTCCCTCGTCGGTGTTCAGAGGTGAAGTTGTATTCTTGAAGACGCTGGGTTGACAGTTGCCCCTTCCCATCAACCCTGTTTAGTTTTCCCTGCCTCTGCCCCCGAGAGGCTTTACTCGGGCATTTACTTCGGTAATGGCCTAACTCTCCACACCCCCAACAGTGAATCTCCTTCTTCCGGTCCCTCAGGGCATCAAGCACTTTTCTTACGATGTCTTCTATCTTCATAGGTTCTTCTTCCTCTGCGTAGACTCCTTGCAGACGTGCCTGGCCCCGGACGGATTGCTTTACGGCCTCAAACTCTAAGGCTTGCGTCAGGGCCTCGTTTAAAGTGTTAGGCCGGGCCAACTTTACAGCCTGCTGCGTCTCAGCATCCCGCAGCCCATCGAGGAACCTCTCAATGGATAGGCTCTCGTAGACAGCTTCGTCCACTGTGGGATAAGCGCCCCTCACTAATCGTGCGATGTCAGCTTCGAATTCTTGAAGACTCTCATTGGACTTCTGGTGACGACTCCTGAGCTGTGATCTGTAGACCAGTTCCATGTGTTTATGTCCGAACCGCATTTCCAACCGTCTAATCAAATCTTCGTAATTATGTCGCTCAGCAGGTGGAACGGTTTGCAGTACGCTCAGAGCTTCTCCACGAAGTGAAAGGCACAACATGGACGCCTTCGCTGATGATGGCCAATTGTAGACAGCAGCGGCAGTCTCAAACAAAGTAATAAAATCTTCCCAGGACATCTTTCCGTCAAAGGTTGGCAAACTTGCGTTATTTACGAGTGGACTCACACTGGACCGAGGTTCCAGGCTGGGCGGTTGCTGTCCACTTCCTGAGATCCCAGGTGGTTCGTTGCAGGTTATTGACTCCTTCCTCTCCTGAACCATTTCTTCTAAAACCCTAATCCTATCCCCTAATTGCTTCGAACTGTCATCTAATTGTTTTTTAAATTCGTTCGAACAGTCATCTAATTGTTTTTTAAATTCGTTCGAACAGTCATCTAATTGTTTTTTAAATTCGTTCGAACAGTCATCTAATTGTTTTTTAAATTCGTCTTCAACTTGGCAAATTTTATAATTAAATTCTGTAGCTAACTCTTCCTTCAAGGTTTTACAATTACTATTTAGTTTTTCGGTTAAGTCATCTTTCACTTCTTTTAAGTCATTTTGTAATTTCTCGGCATTTCTGTTTAAGTCACTTTGTAATTTCTCTGCATTTCCTTTTAAGTCATTTTGTAATTTCTCGACATTTCTGTTTAAGTCACTTTGTAATTTCTCTGCATTTCTGGTAATCATAGACTTAAGTGAACTAGCTTCAGTTTCAAAAAGGAATGTTTCTGGATCATCCCCTGCTTCTAGCATTGCCTGCTTAAGTCTACTTACTAAAACTGATTTTGTTCCAGTATGATCTAAGTCCCTTTCTTCTAACTCCCGCTTTAAATCAGCCACTTTTAAGTCTACTAACTTAACTCCACTAGATGCCATCGTTCTTTTGCAAAACTACGTCTGAACAATATAGAATTACAGTAAATGAATTCAATAAACAGCTTAACAATAAATTTCAATAGATAAAAATATTAAACGTGTTGCTCAACAAATCTATCCCACTTCTGACACCAGTGTGACGTTTTTAGTTTGTCCTAATTTATAAATAATTAATCACTATGTGGGTTTTACAAATAAGCAACACGTTATACTAAACAATTACTAAATTTATTGAATATATAAAAATAACTTATTATAATTAAATGGATTATTTCCTTAACTTTAAAACTATTGTGAAAAGTACAATTTACTATTAGGCCTACTTTTACAGTTAAACTAATTTATATTTACTATCTTAGATGGCATCAATAATTACAACTACTAATCGCAAAGTGACGTTACTAAATTCCTTTCTTTTAATTATAATTCCTAGCTCTATAAAGTGGCTTTCCTAGATTCTCTACTATTATTTACAATTACTAACTATAAAGTGACTCTACTAGATTTCCTACTATTATTTACAATTACTGACTACGAAGTGACTTTACTAGATTCCCTACTACCTACAGTCCAAAGCTAACAGTTCACTCACAGTTTCTTCAGTGTCCCTTCAGAAGTCGTCCACAAGTACCGCACTGCTCCTTCGTTGATCCCCACAACGAACCACTCACCGGTAACTTCTCCGTAGACCACTTCACTATACTCGGACACTTCACTCGCACTGTAGAACTCGCTCACTGTCGCTGCAAACACCCGGCTGTAGGCTCTAGACTGACTGACTGACTGACTGACTGACTGACTAGCGCTGGTATCCGGGCCGTATATATCACCTGCAGGTCTCCATCTAGAAGCTTCTTGAATTCCCCTGCGTCCGAAGTTCCATGACAGAGCTGGCTCGTCAACCCAGAAGATTCTAGAAGTCTATTGAAGAGGTAAAGAGGCGTTCATGCGTAAGCCATTGTGCCCCAAAGGTTGTAAACAAGCAGGGCAGGTGGTCAGCGACCCATCCATTACTTCCGCATCACCGGTTCCCAGGATAGAGGCCACTCTAGATGTCACAATACTAAATGAAACTGTTTTTAATTTTTAATTACTTTATATTAGAATAAGGAATGAAATTTCGCAAAGTTGTTTGCCAAGTGGTCTAATGTAGCAAGAATTCAAGATAAATAACACAGAACTGCATTTCATAATAAAGGACTTTTTAACAGTAATCTTCACCTTTACTGTACTGGTTCTCCCTTTACAGTACTGGTTCTCCACTTTACTGCACTCATTCTCCCCTTTACTGTACTGGTTCTCCCCTTTACTGAACTGATTCTCGTCTTTACTGTATTGGTTCTCCCCTTTACTCAGCTTACAAAGGTTCCTCACACAGGTACATGGTATATGGGGAATGAGCAGGGTAAGGCTGAAGAGGGGACCGGCCTCTCTTATGAAAAAATTAAATTAAAATTAAAAATAAATGCTTTGGTCAGTACTACTTTACGTGTATAGATGGGCAGATGAGTCAGACCTCTTTAAGTGTATAGTGGGTGGGTGGATCAATACCTCAGTTCGTGTATGGATGGGTGAGTATTACAGTAAATGTATGTGTGGGCTGGTATGCCAATACCACTGTACGTGTATGGATGGGTGAGTATTACAGTACATGTATGTGTGGGCTGGTATGTCAATACCACTGTACGTGTATGGATGGGTGAGTATTACAGTACATGTATGTGTGGGTTGGTATGTCAATACCACTGTACGTGTATCGATGGGTGAGTATTACAGTACATGTATATGTGGGCTGGTATATCAATACCACTGTTCGTGTATGGATGGGTGAGTATTACAGTACATGTATGTGTGGGCTGGTATGTCAATACCACTGTACGTGTATGGATGGGTGAGTATTACAGTAAATGTATGTGTGGGCTGATATGTCAATACCACTGTACGTGTATGGATGGGTGAGTATTAGAGTACATGTATGTGTGGGCTGGTATGTCAATACCACTGTACGTGTATGGATGGGTGAGTATTAGAGTACATGTATGTATGGGCTGATATGTCAATACCACTGTGCGTGTATGGATGGGTGAGTATTAGAGTACATGTATGTGTGGGCTGATATGTCAATACCACTGTACTTGTATGGATGGGTGAGTATTAGAGTACATGTATGTGTGGGCTGATATGTCAATACCACTGTACGTGTATGGTTGAATCGGTTGTATTGTTAATCTATATTCATTCCAACATTTACTCAATAAGCATATACAACAACCCAACAACCCCTCTGTTGGCTCCTATTCATTTATTTTGCAGTACATTTATTATGGTGCCATGTTACGTGTGGGAGGTGGAAGGGATGGTAAACTAGTAATTTCTCTTCCACCCGTCCATACTCGTACAGTGGTGATAGCACATCCATACTTCCATACATGTGGTAGTGACCCACCCATCCGTCCATTACACATACAGTGGTGCTTAGTTAACTCAATTTCACTGCGGAGATAAATAATTTATCTTTTTAGGTGTGAAAGATATAAAGACTAAAGTACTCATAGACAGAAATTAGTATAAAGTTTTACAAATAAATAATTTTTCTGATTATAAAAACAAAATTTTGGTTATTTAATTACAACAACAGAATTTGGAAATTCGAGACTTTAAGGTGACATATTTTTACAATCATTTATTGACGATGTGAAATTAAAATGTGTGGAGAAGCTGTAGATTAGTAAGATTGTCATCTAGGCTAACTCCATGACACCATTTACCCTACATTAAAGATTGCCTGTGTCAAGGAGAGTTATGTTGGTGTCTCTTGGTTGTCGATTGAACCTGTCACAGAGCCGTGACTTATAGCATGGCCTCCTTACAGCAAATATACGGTATAAAAGCAATATAGCAGATTAATATGGAGCCACGCTGTTTCTTCTCGATTTTCTAACCAAAGGCAAATATAAAAGTTAACATACTTGAAAATTTTACTTTTAGAACATTCAAAATATTTAGAGTAGGATTGGTTCAAACATCCGTGTTTTTTATTTACTTCTGAGGCTCAAAGTATTCAATAGTTTTAGAGGTAAGATTATTTCCTGCAATCATTAAAGGAATAGTTATACTTGGTTAAAGAACTTAATAAGTAAGTAGACCAAGCGTTTAGACATATAAGTTCCAGTGGGGGCAAACATCTACACATTTGGGATCCAATACCACTGTTAGTGTAAGGGTGGGTGGGTGGGGCACTTTATGAAGTCACTTTTTATGTGATTCAATAAAGATAGTAATATGCTACGAAGGAAGTTATTAATAACGAGATTGATTCAAAGTCAACCGACTAGTCCAAACCACATTGATCGTTCGTTATGGTTAGATAAGTTTTTGTACTATTTGTTCTATTTCTTTAAGATAGCACAATCCTAAACACTGTTCAGCGTTTCTTGAATTTTCTCTTGTGTCATTGATGACGATGACTACTAAATAAAATGGCCATGGAGCAAAAGCACAGAGACAATTTTGTTAAATCATCTCAACATTTTAATCCTAACCAAAATAATCTGCACAATATATAATATTGTGTTTATTGGCATAGTTCCATAATCAGTTTTCTTATACTTTGGGAAATGTACAATTTATTAAATAATTACCTTTGTATATGTTTGCAGAGTTATATTTTGCTAATGGAGGTAATTATTCCAGACGGTCGATCGTGAACAGCGGCTGTCAGTGGTGTCTGTGTGCGATGGGGATGACTATTCCGATGGATGTTTCCAGGTCACTGCAAGTGATCGGAAAAAACATGTTTTAGGGAAACGTTGTATGCGACGAAACGATGACAAAATCATTTCGAATGGAATTGAAATTTAATTCAAAGGTATTTAACACCAAATTCTTTTATACACAGTCCGAATAAAAGGACTTTTTTTTGTTTAAGGTTTAATCTCGTACGAGAAAAATCAATATTGAGACTTAAAGGAAGATTTATTAATGGAATTAATGTAAACGATTTTTTTTCAAGACTAAAATACTATACAAGATTTTTTATATAAATACTAAATATAAGGAGGAAAGATTATTAATGTTTGTAATATTGTAAATATTTGATAACTTGATATAATTTAGGATAAATAATTAGTTTAAAACAATTAAGTTATTTAAAAACGTTCGTTGTAAAAAATATAACCATAGAGTACAGATTTTGAATGTAAAATATTAAACGTCGTATAACAGCACGTCAAAAGCCAAGAACTGTGGTACAGTGTCATCCAGCTCAACTGGACAGTGACACTCCTTACAGTGATTCGAGGTATTTAGAGGAACAATTCTTTTACATTGTTTGTAATTTGAATGCCTGTTGGCCTGGAAGAGCTTTCTGAGGTCGAGAACTGTCGCCACTCGAGCACTACAAGTTTGACGAGCACGACGTCGCGATTAATTCGAGTAGTCGTTTTCACTATTTTTGTACTACAGTTTCAACCAGTCTTTAACTAGTTTGATTTCTTCAATTTTTAAAGGGAATTTTTGAGTAGTCTTCTTAAATGTTCTGTGTATACAAAATTGAGCATTAAAATAAATTATGCATTAAGATTGTAACTTTATTTATATGGTTAAATAAATATTTTATTTTCTGAGTTTAATTTATTAAGTCACGCTTAGAATTCTTATAAGTTGGTATAATACATAGTTTATATTTGTAGCACTACTTTACTACCTGAATTAATTCTGACGTACCGAAGGTCCTCAAAATTTAGTAGCATTCAAGCTGCAACAACTCTCGACCTCAGGGAGCTCTTCCCATTTGGTCACTTTAATACGCCATCAGGCTTTCATCTTACCAACTGTGTAAAAGAAGTGTCTTGATTTTTGCGTCTCTCCTTCATACAGTAAAAGAGATAAGGTTTCGGTTTACAAAGTAGACCTAAAAAGAGGCTTTGTCCTTGAGAAAATTGGTTAACACACTGTATATTTTTTTAACCTCTTATTTTTCAGTGGATCTTAATTACTTGTAATAAAAATTTAGCACCTACTCTTTTTTAACCTTTCAAAATAATGAAATCTACTAATATTAGATAATATTTAATTTTTATATTCTTCGTAGACAGAGAATAAAAAGTATTTTCTTGATATGTACCTAACTGTAATATTATTTATGACTAAGGAACGAGATTTTTTTTAGTGGTTAAATAAAATAAAATGTTCCTATAACATTAATTATCACTTAAACTACTTTCTTTTTGTACAGTTTAAATAACCAATATTTTACCATGAACATTTATATGTGTTGTTAATTACAAAATATAAATATGTACAAAAAATAGAGATGATGAATCCGTTATACAAAGCATAACTTACTATAGTAGCTGCACTTAATTGTATGGGTGTTCATTATTATGACGGTTTAGTGTTTACGTCTTTGGACTGCAGCATGCAGAGATCCAGCTGTCGTTCAAATCCCAATGTAGGTTTCTCACTCGTTGACCAAACTCATGCATATAGCTGAAGCTCATTCGAAAGGGCGAGTATTCTGAAAATAAAAAAATCTATAATACGAGTAGGTCATGTAAGTGGGAATTTAAAATCTGGTCCATTTTCAGCTGTCTTACTAACGTCTTTAGCTTTTAGAATATATTAAAATGAAAAAGACTTACGAATATAAAATACAATTTGTATTATTCCTTTAATTATTTTAATAATAACATTGATTTTTTTTCAAATCTATGTACTCTATTGAAAAATTTTGAAGATATTAAACTTGACTTCTTAGAAAGTTATATTTAAGTTGTATTTATTCTCCATCGACTTCATTTGTATATATATATACAAATATATATATATATATATATATATATATATATATACAAATATATATAGCCATTATCTGCAAATTCCTCAATAAAATGTTTAAATAAAGTATTTCCCCCTTTTTTAGCACTATTATAATAGTTTTTATTCAACAATCCAGATAATACTAGTAAGCAAATGTTGATTATTCACATAAAATTTAATTTGGGGTCTTGATAATTATTCGAAATGTATAACATTGACAAAACACCAGTTATGTATGTGAATGAACAGTTCTTACTGTATTTATATATCCATGTTATAACTTTTGTAATAAAACTGCCAGGAAATATCTTGTGTTAAACGCACGGTGGTTTGAGTTTTCTGGCTTGGCATAGGCCTACTTATATTGGATTCCTCCACAGTTATTCGTTCACTCTTAAAATGTTTGTCATGATAATTAGTAGTTTTTGGCACATCTTGTAACTAAAATGATATATTTACTAAATGTCACGTGGTTATGTATCATAAATGCTTTAAATTTAGTCAAATGTTCAATATAATGTTAAAGGCATATTGATTATATGAAAAAAAATACTTTGGTTCTTTGCATACATTTAAACGATTACTTTTATTAAAATAGCGTTAGAGATCTCTTTTCCAAATATTTCTAAAAATAAAATTATGTCAAGCACAAAAAACACTATGATTGTTAGCTTCATTGATTTGGTATTAAATCCAGAATATGTATATGAATCCTGTAAATATAAACGATAATGAAACAATATGATAAGATTCATCAACTAACAATTAGAATATTATTGAAGGTCAGTCTGCATCAGAATAGAACATAAGGTAAAGAAAAAGTTCCAAACCTTATACATTCTTATATAGTAGGACAATTGTTAGATCAATGCAACCGTACATGTATGTGTGTGTGGGTGGGAACCGAACTTAGGTTATTTCAAATCTGTGGTTTGGCATGTTCTTCCAGTTTAAAATAGTCTTTTGGTGTACGCATTTTTAACCCAAGATCATACTGAAATCACATTAATACCAAAGTAAAAGAGAAGCCTCATCTTTGGTTTAACTTTGCCAAATCTCAACTCCACTTGATCTTTTTTTATAACGTTTAATTAATACCTCGTACCAAGGTATGTGAATGTTCTTCCTATCTACAATGTGTTGATAATTAACGCTATCAATATAATATATAGCGTAAAGATCTGTTATACTAACCCAAATGGTCTCTACCTATATATTCTACTAAAATAATCGTTAAATAGCCAATGGCAAGGGGAAAGAGTGGATAGAGGGAAGAGGACTATGAAGGATAGTTAAAATCTCTGGAGAACTACAACGGGACCTTTTCCGTTAATTCACTACCACTACTTTTATTTCTTTCCGTTAATTTACTACCGCTTGATAAGTAATCCATTTCCTTAAAAACTGTCCCTCAATTATTTTTACGTTTACTGTGGTATTAATTGTCAGATAGGAATCCAATATCGCTGGCCTTATCTTATCGCTTTCCAAGAATTTACACGCGGAGAGCACATTCGGTGGTAAGTCAATCATTGGATTTACCAATTTGTGATCAACTTTAGTAGCCACCTAACCTAACATAACATAACCTAACCTGACCTAACGTGACCTAATTTGATCATAATTTCGATAAAAAAGTATTGGTAGTAAAGTAACAGAAAAATTAGTGGTAGTGAATTTACGGAAAGGTCGATACGCCGGTTGACAGTTAATTTGGTAATAAAAAAAAAAAACACAATCAAAACCTACTCTAACATTACACAACAGTTTAGCTTTGACTTGCTAAAGAGTTTAAGATTGATCCTACTAGATATTGTAAACGTATTTATTAATCCCGTATCTGTAAGCAATGTGCCCAGTTAATCACCCAGGTCCTTGACAACTTCCATAATTCCCAACTTTAGAAGCAGCACCCATTTGGAAAATTGCCACCATTCACCTGGAAACTGATATTTAGTTCATCGAGGATAAAGATCAGACAAATACCTCCATCAAAATCTCATTATCCTCGCGACACTCCTGACTCGTATCTTCTGTTTGTCGTAAAACAGGATTTTATTCAAGGATTTGTAACTTTTATGATTAAAACACTTAACACAATCTTATTAAAACAAATTATTATACCTTTAATTAATAATTACAAAACATAATGCATTATAGATGATATAAACTCTTTATGTATTTAATTTAATTTCAATTATGTCCTTACGATTGATTGCACTTTTAAATATAAATATGCAAATGAGAACATGTCTTGAAAATAAATATTTAATTTTTACTCCAAACTCCTTTACAGTTCAATTTATTGTTGGTTAACTAACTGAACACATGACTAGTTGAACGTAGTTACAAACTAAATAAATCATGTTGCATATTTAGTTACGAACTAAATAAATAAAAACATGTTAAATTACGTTGCAAACTAACAAATACTATGAGTTTTTTACTTAATATAGGTATAAACTAAGTGTTAAACTCTGAAGGTTAAAGAAATAAGCTAATTAATGAAATAAATAAACTAAAATATTTAGTAAGTGTTTAAAGTCTGTTAGTGTGCAGCAACAAATACCACTGTACATGTATGGGTGGGCGGGTGGGTCAACACCACTGTACGAATATGAGCATTCAAACTTCTAACATAGAGTTGATATATACTGACTCAATTCTTGAATGTGTCAAACATTTTTGGCTCTTAGAGAAGTCAATTTGTAGACTGCACAGCCTTGTTGTGAAGGCTGTGCAGTGCTGCACCAGCACTGCATTTTCTTACTGAATTTTCTAATTACGATGTACTGGGATAGAACAAAATCAGCTGTTATTCAATGAGTGTTTACATTTTTCTAGTGACATGCAATCTAATAAGTTATTGTAAAATGACAATATTATAGAAGACGCACTACTATTTTAATTATTATTGTTATTACTCACTCAATTGTTATTCCAGTTCTTGATTGAAAAAAGATGCCGTTTAGTTTTGTTTAAGTAAATTGAGTGTTGTTTTTTACCATCATTTACATTACTTAGTATTTAATAGATTATATTTACGACGTTTCAAGATGATTGCTATAAAATGGACATGTGACACATACACGACGTTGCACAATGTAAAAATGCCTATATGTCCACGCTGCTTTAGTTTAGTCCTTTCAGAAGGTAGACGCAGATCAAATTTCTATTACATATGGGCACCGCCGAGAGAAATACTTTAGTTATCTCTTTCTCTTAATCAAGTGTATGACATAAATGGTTATCACATTCTCCAGAAGTGCATTTTTCAATGAAAATATATAAGAATTAGTCGGTAAATATGTCGGAGATTTCAAACACTTTAAAAGTTTTAATTAAAAAAACATTTTGACAGCTATAAAACTCACTTAGCCTTCAGTTGTTACTCACTACTTTAGCCTGCATTAAACATTATTTTTAATCAACACATATCTGTCTCAGAAACCTTATATTAATACACGGTTATAGATTAAGTAAAAATCTTTTGAAAATCATGTCCTTTATGGAATTAAAACCCCTGTTTTAAAAAGTTTGAATCGTCTTATTTTACCAGGAGAAGTTAGAGCTAAGAAGTCCTCTCTAACACTTACCCTGAGGACTAACGGCTTAAAGGTGACTTCCGAACCACCACCAGTGGACCAGGGCTACATGTAAGGACGGAATCGCTAAGACGGTCACCCACCCAAGGGATAGCCAAGCTCGATGTTGCTTGGTTCTGTTATCTTGCGATAACCTCGGAACCCTCTGGTCAAGGCCACTGACAAAAGCATGTTTTAAAAGTAGGCTAAATTAGTAACACCTGAAGACGACAGGTAAACCTGACAAAATCTTACTTTTATTTTTTTAACACTTATCACGTTGAAAATCTCTCGCAAATTTTTATGAACAATCCAGTACCAATTGACTGTGAAAAACCTGTCAGAAATGGTAATTAACATTTACTATAATTTCGATGTATTCTACTGGAGGAGCAGCTACGTAATTAGGTTATGTTCTTAGATAACATGTAAGCAAACATTGGTATTAAATGTACATTAGACGAGATCCAATGCCACGATGTCGAAGTATCTTGACACACAAGAGAATTGTTGGCAAGTAATTTCACGCCCAATGAATTCTCCTCTGACTACAAGTTGAATATGTAACTTCCAACCAAACTCATTGTGAGAATGTCACACTAAAAGGATTCCACTGAGAAGTTAATGTTACGGTTAAATATTGGCAATTTAATAATTCCATGTTTAACATTGGTTATATTAATTAAGTAATTAAAAATACTTATGTAACAGTTCTAAATCAGTTCTAATTATAACTGGTTTCATTTAGAAAAAATCATTTAATTTTCTATTCAAATCATTATCAGAACCCTTCTCACTTCTTATTAGATAAAACTATAAAAACGTGTCCTATTAAATTATAATAATAAATTAAAAATTAATTAATTGTTTTCTTTAAAATATTTACTTCTGAGCAAAAGAATATCAAATGTATACATTGCCAAATTATTAGTTCGCAGCCTTTAATATGCAATTGTTGGAAATGGATACGACCTCTGTATATTTGCCACCATTCCGCCATTGTAATGTAAAGGGTAGCATTGTCCCGGAATGTAATGGTCAGTTGAAGTAAGGGATGAATGTCTGCATTAGGATGCCTCAATGGAGGGTACACAATATGCACTTCATTAAATGGAGACTTAAACTTCAGCTCCCCTTTGAGTTTAGTAATCTAGTACCTTATATTTTGATTGATGTGGTATAGTGAAAGTCAAGTACGCCCCTACTGATACAACCTTGGACACATAATGTACCTAAAAGTTTAAATACGTACAACCTTTTTTACGAACCAAGATTATTCAAATATTATTTTTAATCACATTAGGAACAAAACGGATACTATGGGAAGACTAGGTGTTATGTTAACCTCAGCCGTTTTGATACCAACGTCCTTATTTTAGGACGTTATATTTACTTGCGTTTGATACCAACGTCCTTATTTTAGGACGTTAGGTTTACTTGCATGTGATACCAATGTCCTTATTTTAGGACGTTAGGTTTACTTGCGTGTGGTACCAACGTCCTTAATTTAGGATGTTAGGTTTACTTGCGTGTGGTACCAACGTCCATATTTTAGGACGTTAGGTTTACTTGCGTGTGGTAGGCTACCAATGTCCATATATTCAGATGTTAGGTTTGCTTGCGTGTGGTACAGTTAGAAAAACTATATAACATTGTGATACGTGTATAATACTTTTTTTTTAAATAATAAATGTTTTTCAATTCTATTATATTTTCACTTTAACCATGTGGTGTTAGGCTAATATGTGGTGTTTAATAATTTATAGATGGTTAAGTAGTCCAGTCGAATACTAAAGGTTTAAACACCCTCTTTGTCTGTAAATCAGCTATAATATTCCTGTCATTTGACGAGATCAATAGGCCTGAATATCCAATCATTGTTAGTCACGGATGATCAGCATTTACACTCAGCCAGAGACTGATATCAAAAGCTCATTAGTCAGCTGACTTCCTCTTTATACAACCTTTCTATAGTCTCGTACCTTATTTAATGCTTTTCAAATTAGAATATAAAATAACTGCACGGTTAAAAATATATGTAACGAATACCATGAGATAATTATTTTGGCAACTATTACAGAAAGACAGTTATTGTTTATTGTATTTTAAAGCATCGATTTATAAAAAAATTTGCTCTATAAAATTACAGTAAAATTATTGAAGGACAGAGATTTTTACACCACACAAACCTCAATTTCAACAATTTAAGACTTTTACTGACATATAAAGTAAAATTTTTACATAAATCAATAATGATAACCTAAATAATATTTACTAGTAATATAATTACTAATCAATTATGTTATTGTTATACATTTTATATCAGAAGAAAAACAGCCTTCCTTTGTGTGTTGCATCTCAGTTATTAATTGTTGAGTTATAAAATGCTTCAGCTTCCTTCAACATATTCTCCCTGAAGGCGCTTGTTATAAACATAACAAGTGGATTCTTTTGAATTTAAATAATTTGATTCACGCCATTACTGTTTTTATCAAAATGTAAACAGTTCTTTTTGTTTATGTGATAAAACAGATCTTTTTATATATTTAGTTTAAGTTCTAATATGGTTTCATTAGATTTATTAATAAGAATGCATAGCAACATTTGCTATGTTTCAATTGAAGTGGTTCTACAAGTAGATAATTCGGTTTATTTCACCTATAAGTTAGCGGTGATAACAGGATCATGGTTGAGAGGTGCTGATCCAAATTGTTCGTTATATTTGAGTATTGCCTTTTTTGAAAACATCCTCTAACTACAGACTATTTTTCATTACCAATACAAACTGATATCTTGAATGTAACTCAGTTAAGATTATGGACGTGTTAGTCAAAAACTATTCTGCAACTATATTTACCACCTTTATGGAACGATTGCGATAACTCAGAGTGAAGAGAGTCACCAGCTTAACAGCAATGTCCATCGTGTGCTATCTAGATGTCCTCTCCTTTATTTTGATTACAGGTGGGTATTGTTTGTTCTGTCTACTCCACACTTCATTACAGCCAAGAGATAAACATCGGTACTGAGTTCGTGTTATTATCAGAACAATGTTCAAACCATTGCTATCTAGATCTTATGCTCTACCCTTTATTGTATAACGATGTTTTGACAAATAATCGAGAATCATAAATACTTTCGATTTAAAATATATTATTTTAGTAAGCCTTTAGATAGTAGTACTATGAGACTGGGAGGCTAGAGACACGCACGGCGTTTTTCCTACAATCGGATTATTTAACGACGTCGAGCATAGAAATCTAGCATTTGCATACACGTCGTTCAAATTTCCGACACAGAGGGGTCATCAATAAACAGCTGTTTATTATTCAGCTGAACCACTGTGTCAGCTGATTCATATATTATAAAAGAAGCACATTGCATTTATTTGCCTTACTGAATTTGAAACGGACAGAAAGCTCTTTGTTTATAAAAACATTTACGTAAATTGATCAGTCAAAGAAGATATGCATTTGGAACCTCGTTTAACCTAAAAAATTTGTAATTCAACCTAACCTTGCGTGACCTAACCTAAGGTAATCCAAACTTATATTTTAGGCTAGGTATAGAATCTAATAAAAATTCTGAAATAATCATAAATTAAAAACATTTAAAACAAAAAGATATTTTACTACGTGAAATAAGAGTTTGCTTGAAGACTGTAGATATATATAAATAATATTTAACAAACACCAAAAGTACTATAGAAACATTAATAATCAAACAATTAATCAATATTTGGACTTGATTGGGGGCGAGAGAGAGAGAGAGAGAGAGAGAGAGAGAGAGAGAGAGAGAGAGAGAGAGAGAGAGAGAGAGAGAGAGAGAGAGAGAGAGAGAGAGAGAGAGAGAGAGAGAGAGAGAGAGAGAGAGAGAGAGAGAGAGAGAGAGAGAGAGAGAGAGAGAGAGAGAGAGAGAGGGAGAGAGAGAGAGAGAGTAGCCTTAGTTTTAATCACGCTTACCTCTTCGTTTTTTTGGGGTTGAAACAAGTTTTTAAAATTTTATTGGATATATAATACATTTCAAACTCAATTTATTGATTCAAAGAGTTAACAAGACATCCTTAAGTATGAGTGCAGTCTATTTAGAACAGAATCAACTCAGTATGTCGTACAGAATGTCACAGCTGTCCCAGATGTATTGATTTATACTATTGGCTCAGCATTTATGACCTTCTAAAACATGCAAATACTCATTATATAGTCCAAACAAAGACATACATTTATTGATAATACCACAGTTTGAGTTATTTTGTGGTGCTGTATTGTTTAATAAATTGTAAATAAGTATTTGAAATTCTCATTTTGAAAATAGTTAATAGTCTGCATATAAAATGTTTGAATAGCTCAAAATCCACACCACCTATATAACATTGGTAAATACTTATGAATTTGAGGGCTTATAGTGTCAAATAGTTTACTCGAGTATATTTACCTCTTGTATTATAATACATAAATACAGTTTGTAATACGTCCAATTCTTGTTCCACCCATACAAAGATAATTTGATATCATTGTATTTGTTTTTTACGTTATTTTTATTGCCCAAGCATTTTTTCACATTTCCCCAAGCTATTTCTTTCCTGAAATATTTTTAAATATAAATTGCATAAATTTCAAAGCAAGCTATGTAAGTAAAAGGAGGAAAAACACAAAAACTCTAAATTTGATCAACAATAATAATTTGTGATATAGTGAAATATAATAGAAAATAGTAATTTTGCCTAAGTGAGTAAATAAAATCTCCTAGCACAGAGCTAAATCCAGGTACGGTAACCGTTAAAAGCATTCTTCTCCTATTGAATGAAGACCAGCTATCACTCCTTGAAAATAATGCAATGTGCAATAGTTAACTATGTGATGCATCGTTGGAATTCTAGCCCCACAATCACATGACTGATCATTTGCTATTCCCCATTTATATTTACAGTAGTTGAATCTTGCCACACCCATGTGAAACGGTACTCATATTAGTCCGTTCTTTACGAGGAAGGTTCATTCTATCTGATACATACGATCCTAATACCATTTTGTTTTCATGGATTTAAGATTTATGAATTTAAATTATATAATATATATTTTTGGTTATAGTACTATTATTATGAAAATACACAGTTGATGTTATGTTAATTCTAGAGTTCATTTATTAATAGAAATTAATATCTAATAATGGTGACGAGGACAATGGATGAAATTAATACAATTCTGGGCATCAAAGAAAAAGTCTCCAAGTAAATGTATCAGAAGAACAGTGAAAACACAACTAACAATGGTGAACATACTCGAATATATTCACCATTGTACTGAACATTTTACTGAATCGAGTAATATTACTCCATTGTACTGAATCGAGTGAATATTACTCGAACAAGTACTGTTACGCACAACGATGCCAAAACAAGGCTTGAGTATGTGAAAGATATTTCAAAGAAATACGAAATGATACAAGACCCCATTTGAAAATGAAATTGATGAAGAGATGAAATACAGAGAAGAAATGATACTTGATAACTACGACAGTAAAATTACAAGATCTTCTGGAGCACATTGAATCTTTAACTGAGGGTACGTCTAATACATTTAATCATCAAATATCAAATATTAGTATACCTAAAAGCAATATTCACATGAACCTAGTTCCATATGAAGACAGAGAAAACTTTTCTAACTTCATTAAGCGTTTAGATGTTTTCATGATACTTAAAGATATTACAGATGCAAAACTTAAAGTATATACATTTCTACATGTATTGACACCCCTTACCCACCAAAGATTATATGGTTTATGTGTGCCTGACGATCTTACAAGTCACAAGACGATAGTAGAGATTTTAAAAGGCTATTTGGATCCAAAAGCAAGTGTCTTAGCTCTGCAACATAAGTTTATTACTAGATAACAACTTGTCGGTGAATCAATAAGATGTTTCTACTGAACTAAAACGATTATCAGTTGACTGCAACTTCAATTGTAGTCAGTTAGTGACGTATTATTGAGACTTCAGTTCATCAGAGGACTAACAGACACAGAAATAAGGACTAGATTATTGCAAGAACCTGACATGAAAGTGTTTTCCTGCAATTGTTTTAATATGGCAACTACTATTGAAATTTCAAAGACAGAAAGCAGTTTGATGTCAAAACACGATACAATGCACTCATTAAACCAAGTGAAAATGCACAGATTTGAACATAAGTCACTTAACAAAAAATTAATATCTATAATATCAATGACAGTCAAATGGTATGATACCAGAAACTTGTCTTAACAGTAAACATATCCCAAGTTAATCCAGTTGAAGGTTGTCAAAAATTCGTTTAAGATTAACTGGGAAGCTGTTCGAAGAGGTGGTTTTCTAGGTAAAAGTTACCTGTTGTGGGGTATCTTGCAAAATGGTGAGTTTTAGAGTAGATAGGATCGTTTTTAACACTCTGAGTAGTGCCTCTTTCCTTCTTATATCCAGAGGAGCTATGGTAGAGGGCTAATAACCACAAAGCTGTAGTGTGCAGAACTTGTGCGTTGGCTCCCCACGATACTTCAGCAAGATGCTGAATCGTTAGATCATTTTAGAGATATATCAGTTTAAACTGAATCTCTAGTACTGTGGATACTCCTTGTGTTTCATCCTAACGCCATCGTAAAAGATTTTAGATTTTTTAGCTAGTTTATTACGCGGTTGAAAGCAGGTTACTTCTCTCTTTGTTGGATTGGGCTTTAACGTCCAGGTTCTACAATAGATATTGAGTATATCCAGGGAAGTACGCTGGGCCCCATCCTGTTTTTAATTTACATTAATAACATGTCAAAAATAAATTTACATGCCAAATTGTTTTTGTTTGCGGACGATGCTCTAGTATTCCTCCAAGGAAACGACTGGCAAAGTGTGCGCACAAAAGCTCTGAGTGATCTCATGAAATTGAAAAAAATGGCTTGATCAAAACTTGCTTTCCCTGAATATTTCTAAAACGAAATTTTTGCCAGTATGCCTTAGTAAAAATTCAAACTATCAACTTCAAGACCTCATTATTCATAATTGTGGGAACTATCTTAATAATTCTTGTGATTGTAATAGCATAGAAAAGGTAACATATTATAAATATCTGGGGGTGACTTTCGATTACAGAATGAAATGGGATAGGCACATAGAAACACTAAAAAATAAAATTCGGAAGTATGAGTTTGCCTTCAGACAATTAAATGAAGTATTAAATGAACGGGAATTAAAACAAGTTTATTATGCATATGTTCAGTCTCTTATTTCATTCGGTATTATTGCGTGGGGAGGAGCATTTAGTACTCTGTTGCAACCTCTCAATATAACCCAAAAAACTATCCTAAAAATTGCTTTCAAAAAATGCGTACGGTTTCCTACTGATGCTTTATTTCAGGAAACATCTATATTCACTATCAGACAGTTATATGTAAAGTCACTTTTAAACCATATTTATAAACACTTAAGCACCATTTTCTCATAAGTACCTCATTCTCACAATACAAGTTACTCACAAAATACAGGAATAGCTTCCATACAACTAAGTAGAGCAGTGCTAAAAACAAATCCATTTTACAAGTCCCACTTAATATATAGAAATGTTGTGCAATTATTCCCCAACAATACAGTATTTGCAAACAACTCTATTACGGCATTTAAAAATAAAAGAAAATAGTTATTGCTTGATATGGACATAGAAGCTATTGAACGCCTTATCTCGTCTGAGTACGGAGGGACTCGACCTTGATAATGGGCCTCTGTTCTCGCCCGGCTGACCTTCTGTTATCGGTCGCTCCATCTGTCATTTTGTTGCTGTCATTCGTAGTCCATAGTTCAATGTTTTTAAAGAAATCATTGTGTTGTTAATTCTGGCAAGTTGATAGGTGGGTGAAAACCTACCCATTACAAATCTTACGACAATAAATTGTATACAACTCGGGCCTGCGCACAGGCAGACTTGCCCATGCAGGCTCATTTCCCATAAATAATTGTATAGATGTAAGTACCAATTATTAATTATCTTGTATTTATTGTAAAAAAAGGTGTTGTAATATTAGGAATAAACTTTGATTTGAGTATAGCTAGCTCAAGTGTAAGCGTTCTTTCAGTTCATTGATATTTCCTCGTTTCGAGTTGAGAGAGCAATATTATGTGCATAATGTATATGAGTTTCTGGACAGTGTGATAGGAACCTCGGTATTATATAAATTAAATAATATAGCAGCAAGAACAGAGCCTTGAGGCAGTCTGTAATGTACATGCCTAAAATGGCATCCACTGTAACCAAAGCTAACTTTAATTTACCTCTTACTGAGAGTATAATTCACAAACACAACAGTCGTAAACAAGTTATTAAGTTGTAACATATAAGTAAAAGCCCAGCTCCATATCCAAGGGAGAGTTTTCGGAGTAAGGATCTAGCCTGCCTGCTGCTGTGGGTAAAATTTATATGTTTATTGTAGCTACCCACTTATATCTTCTAACATTATTGAGGAAGTGCTGCAAGGAAATATCTGTGTCAGAGTATTCGGTGTTTTAAAACTGTTGGTATATCTTCCCATTCTCCGCCTCCATCCTTGAATGTTATTTTCTGAAGCCTCTAAGCATACACACATTAGCAAAGGAAACGACTAAAATCGTAAAACGATCATAACTATTTGTTTTAAGTAAAATGGACCATATTCTGGTCAGGCCTTCTAGTCAGCTTCCATATAGTTCCATCTAGGCCGGGGAAAAGATTGGACAACAGGAACCTCATTTCCTAAAAATATCGGAACAGGCATATGTTGCGAAAGGGGCAACACCGAGAACACTCTTACTATTTTTTAGGGGTCTGAAAGACCATTCATACGAAAAGAAGCATAAGTTGTTCATTTCAGCCAGTTAGCTATTTTCACCTTCAAATGAGGAACTCAATTGGCTGTTATAACATATAAAGTACTAAACAAGCAGGTGCTCGGAAACTGGAAGTACTGCGTCTGACCATAAGTTATGGTATTTGTTCACATTTACTGTGGTAGTGTCCAGACACTTTTACTGCTCGTATAAAAATAATGTCACTACAACTAGACTACTATAATTTATTACGGGCACTATCCAACTTATCCAGCAAAGAAACACTATAATTCCAATGAGTTTCCATCTACAAACCATCGATGATATTCATTGTTCTCACTTGTACTGATATAGGCCGATTTCAAAAACGGTAAACAGCAGTATACAATTATTTTAAATGCAGTGAACCAAATTATAAAGGCATCTTTTTTTCTAAAAATACTTGATGAATTCCAATATTTATAATAAAAACGTTAGTTTCCATAATAGGTTATATAAATCGTAATAGTATTTTTATAACCTGTTACCAAAGAAGTGATTGGTGTAATCTTAATACAAGAGTTATTTTTGTTCCCTTATAAATCCTATTTTCATAACTAAAACAAATATTTACAATGTACATATTTGGATACAAATTTATTTAACCAATGTAATTTACAAAAAAAAAAAAAAAACAAACATTTCGGATGTTTTATTTTAAATAATAGCATTTAAATCTAATCCATAATTGATGTATACTATAAAAACATTTAAATATACTAGTTATGTCGTAATAAATAAACAAAATAAAATTTACTCAGCAAAATAATAAACTCATGACATTACAGCTACAAAATTATTATAATATTGCCAGAATATTGAATACTGAACTGCTTACAGAAAATCACGGATACATTCAGTTACTCGTATTATTGTATTAAGAAGCTAGTGTTTTATGTCAATAATTTAGTATTTCTTAATTTATGCAGTAGTCATCAGGCTTTCTATAGCTATGCATTATTTGTATATGTATTGTTATTATACGGGATAGTTGGGGGAGGGGGTTGTAGATAGAGTGCTTCATCTAGGTGTGGGGCTAGCAGGATGGTGGTCATTACTTCCGGAGTAGAGTGATACTTAGGGAGAGCCATTCGACGTGATGGTATAAATAACTGTATATGGCTTTGTTACTAGTTCATTTATTTTAAGCTGAGTTTTCCTCTCACTACTTTATCATTGGAGAAGGTAGTGACCATGTGGTAGTATATCATTATAATGGCTTGTGCAAAGATGTCGCTAAACAAAGTTCCTTCTCTTGGACTTACACTTACTTGGATGACTTGATAGGAATAAACAAATTCTATCTGTATTATCTTTTACGGGATGTTTTCATAATCGTAATCAAATATTAAAACAAAACATTAAGAAATATTTATAGTGATATTTATTTATTCTTAAAGTTTTCAAGCTACTGACATATTTTAACAACTTTACTTTTAGCAATCATCTTTATCTTATTCTTAAAGGGAAGATACAAAATACATGTAAGAAATGAATATTTCAAACATAAAATATTCATGTAAAATAAAAACAGACCTCCCTTTGCAATCCTTTGTTCAAGTAAACCCAATACTTAGATAAACAATGGTTTTATAAAACTAACTCAATATGAATCACAATATATAAAATATATCTTAAACGTGAAGGAAATGTGCACGTGGTGATCATTAATCATTTGTTACATCATTAATATGTTAAACTTTTTTCTAAGATGTAAAGGTATAAATTAAAAACGCCAAGGTAATTACTTTTTGTAGGCTTGTAGCAAATGTCATGAAACGATAGACACATATTCATATATTAGATTTTAACCTACGAAATTCCAAATTATTAATTTTAAAACAGCATGAATTTGAATGCATTATTGTACACAATTATTTACTACAGTTACTACTATTGGTGGAAAATATTAACTATAATTAACTGCATATCTACAGTATAGTTTGAATTGTTACTAGATTTAGGGATGGCAACGACAGATCGATAAATATGTTTCGATATACCGATATAATAGTATCGATATTTTTCTTCGATAATATCGGCCATATAGATATGTGGTCTATCTGTCATAGTGTAGACGTTATTTTTCTCGTCAAAATCTCAATTTAAAAAAATACTCTTAAATTGCCTCTTATGTGTACAAAACATACATTGAAATAATAATATGTAACTTATTTAGTACCAAAAATAATTTCCAATTTTTACAGTAAAATGGATTTTCAAATTTGTATTTTTGATGGTTTACCTGATAAGTATTGGAAGTAGGTTTAGTGATTTAATTTGTTTAGTTTTAGAAGCCTAATGCCATTTTAAACGTGAAAAAAATAACAATATTATATATTTTTCTTTATAATTCACGTTTTAAACAAGGCTCTTACTATTCTAATTTTAAATGTTTGTCATTCAACCCCACAGACTACAATTTGTTTCGAGTAGATAATTGTATTTAATTATTACATTCAGTTGGCTATTCTAAATAGTGACAGCAATATATGAGTGTATTGACATAATAGTTATTGCATACTTTTATACAGACAAATCATTTACAATTTGATATATCAGGTAACCGACAGATCGATAGTTATGTGTCGATATTATCGTTAGATCGATATTTGGTTGTGCGATATATCGATGATTCGATATACCGATATGTTGAAAATATTTGCCATCCCTAGCTATATTATTTTATTTTATTTAACAGGTACAAGAAAATTTTTTAAATTGAGATATGTTTATTTAACTTTTATAAATGTAATACAACCTAAACATATACTTGGATTTGTTTCATATGTAAATACATCCACCTTCATAATACATCCACCTAATCACCATGAAGTCTATACCTACCACCTAATACACGTACGGTAGTATTGACCCAACCACCCACCCATACACGTATGGTGGTATTAACCCAACCACCCACCCATACACGTACGTTGGTATTGACCCACCCACCCACACATACACGTACGGTGGTATTAACCCAACCACCCACCCTTACACGTACGGTGGTATTGACCCACCCACCCACACATACACGTACGGTGGTATTAACCCAACCACCCACCCAAACACGTACGTTGAAATTGACCCACCCACCCATATACACGTACGGTGGTATTGACCCAACCACCCACCCACCCATACACGTACTTTGAAATTGACCCACCCACCCAGATACATATGGTGGTATTAACCCACCCACCCACCCACCCATACACGTACGTTGAAATTGACCCACCCATCCACATACACGTACGGTGGTATTAACCCACCCACCCACCCACCCATACACGTACGTTGAAATTGACCCACCCACCCACATACACGTACGGTGGTATTAACCCACCCACCCATACACGTACGTTGGTATTAACCCACCCACCCACATACACGTACGGTGGTATTGACCCACCCACCCACCCATACACGTACGGTGGTATTGAAATAGGTAAGTTTTATTCGTCAATAATCTGATACCTTAGTTAACTTGGCACTAATATATACATCAGATATATCAGACGTTTTAACTCCCGTGATTAAAATGTCTGATCACTCAACCCAAATATAGAGGGAGACAATTTAGCCGGGCTCAGAGGCTAATGAGAGTCTGATGGCAGTTTTTACCCGGATAAATGGGTCTGTCCATAATGGAATATTGGTTGATCAGTGACTTTAGACGGATGACGGCTCATAAATTGGGACGTATACAGTTTAACCTCAACTTACCATCTTGCTGTTAATGGTGTATACATCTCACATTTAAAATTGAAAAATACGTTAAATAAATATATTCTCAAAAAATAAATTATAACACATACTCATTGAACAATCCTTACGCAAGCTTACTGAATAATATGGTAATTTATTTTGTGTCAAAGGCATCATTTAATTAAATAGAGCATCCTTTAGCATGACATTCTAATCGTATAAATATTTTATTTTACAATTTCTAAGCTGTACTTTGTTTATTTAACTAATTTTCGCAATGTATTCTTTCTTACCACGCCGTTAGTTGGAGTTTCAAAGCTTGACATCTAATAGAAGAATAGGTTTCTATCGTTTCAAGGTATTTGTTACAGGTCTACACAAATTAAGTGTAAATTAAAAAATCATTTTTAGTTTAAATATATTTCTTCAATTGTAATTTTGAATTAACAACTTTTTCGTTAGACAAGGTTTCGTCAAAACTAAAATACTATTCAAACCAATTTGTAAAATATTGCCCGGTGAGTAATAATGGTACCAAAGAGATAACAATAATGTAGTGGTGCAAGTATACGAGGAGTAGGTTTAAGGTTGTAAGCTTAACCACTTAAATATATTTGTATAGTTTTGTGGATACTACTATACAAATTTATTTAGTATAAAAATATATCAAAATATAACCGTTTAGTACCCATAAAATGTCAATAATAATACTTATTCGAAATTTGTTTATAAGTTTTTTATAAGGAATCGTACCATCTAGTGAATAAAACAGATATACAGATTTATTTTAATATACAACCAAACATACATGAAGATAATGGCTGGCTAACAAATGTATATCAAGTGATATAAAAAAAGAAATGATTAGAATTATTGTACTGATATAGATAAAACAATTATTAAATCTATACCAATAATAACCAGCGTCGTCTTGAAGTAGTTTCTATTACAATACTAAGTAATTTATATTGTAAATTCCAATGAATTAGTTAGTAATTATTAAAAGAGAACAAATTTATGCTGTTGGACTATATACATACATCATTAAAAGTCCGTTGAGACCCTATTTACGGACTGATGGATGTAGTGGATGAAAATATCCTGACATCCACTACATGACGTTCCATTCTCTGACGAGACATTCAAACGTTCCATGTCTCTCTTGAGTTGTCTTTAGCCATTTTAAATGGCGGCTATCTAAAATTATTAAAATAAAATATTATTTAAACTTAAAGGTTCATAAACGTTGCATGATATAATTATATTATAAATATATATAATATAAGTTTTAGTTAATTTTCGTACAAATATATTGTATAGAAAATTGTTATAAAAAGAAAAGGTCCAAGGTTATAGCCCTGAGGAACACCCACAGACACATTACCAACTAAGGATTGTTGTCCATGTCGTATGTAGTTTAATTTTTATTGTAAGCCTATTATTAAAGAAGTTTTCGTAAAACGTTTAGCTTACTGCGTGTACTAGGCGCTGTTCTGTACACAAACTATAATTTTTAATATAATTGTATAAAATGTATTGTATTTGTGGAAAACTTATGGACCTAAAAGTTTACAAGGTACTTCTATTTTGATCCAAAAGTTTTAAACGATTGTCATTTTAAAATGGATAAAGATTACTCAATGGCTATTTTCATGCCGTTTTACTATGTTAATGTAAATAATTGCAAAATATTTCAAGTCAGTTAGTCAAACAGATTTAAGTTATTGATGTTTCTATAAAAACACAGACAGAGACATAAGGGGAGCACAATGCGATAGAACTTTATTCATAATTTGCTCTAAATTAGGTTTATAGTTTGGAAATATATAGCCAGGACCAGGACACCTTTTTAGTTACACCATATATATGTATATTTTAAATACCGATAACGCTCCTTCCAACTAGTTTTGCATGTATATTTTCCAGATGTACTTAGAGATCAATATGCCAATAATATTATAGTTCCTTCCACCAAACACGTAACAAACAATAAATCGTAGTTTTATCATATATTTTAATAATAAATTATGTTGAACAGAGAAACATAAGTCATATAGAATAGTATATTTCTATATAGGTTATACATAGGACATTTAGCTCAATATATATGAATATAATTATGTTATTTAAATAAAAGCTATTTATATCTACTTCAAAACTTTTCACCTTTGAAAGCAAAAATGTTGTTAAATGATTTTAACTAACAAATATCTGTTTAGTTAAATTTGTACAATTGAATAGCAGTCCTCTCATTTTAAATATTTATAAACATTGTAACAATTGAAAAATAATAAAGAAATGTTTGAGAACATATTACTTTATCAATGTTAAGTACTTCCTTAGAAAGTATATTATTTTACAAATATTCAAAATTAGAGTTTTGTGGTATAAGATGTGCAAATTAAATAGATTCAATTATAACAAAATTCTACCAAAGTTTATAAGAAAATTTATAAGAAGCATGCTGTCGTATTGAAGACAGTATTTCACATTTTGTGAGGTTTACAATTTGGCTCAAAGCATGACTAAAATATAACCAACCAATACATATTTGATTCAGTCTGCTGCTGCTTGAAGCTTTTTTACACCTTACAATTATTTGACTTGTCTGAATCGTTACTATTCCATTAAAAAAAACTTCGAGTAATAAAAATACTATATAACTCCATTAATTACATAGTTTTCCGTAGAGTAAATATGTCATTGCAAACTGCCCGAAATTAAATAGTACAGACACCTAATTTTTTTCAATATACTAAAATTTTTTAGAGGTAATATATTTAATTCTCATTGCATCATCTATTGGCTTATAATTTTCCATGGTCCAATTTAATAATCAGAATCCAAAATGTTCGTTCTTGTTCCATAGTATTCTTTTTGAAAAAATATTCAACACAATCATTTGAATATACAACCAAAGTAATAGAATTTATAAGGGTAGTATAAAATATAACATATTCCTAATTAATTGCTAAAATCATGTATTGTTTAAATATTTACTTAGTTTATTATCCATTTAAACTTTTTAAATCAAATTCAGACTAATTTAAATAAAATCTTTTATAAAGTTAGCTATTAAATTCCTTTAGAGTTCCGAAATTGAAATATCTTTGAGAAATTTAACAAGGATGGGTCACAAAAAATGTTTAAATGAAGCTTGATATAATAAATGAAAAACTGTTTTTAGACTAACAAACACAAAGTGAAAAATTAATCGCAAATAAACAAAAACTCAAAAACTTGTATGAAACTGACAGGTGACATTAAAAAAAGTCACAATGAAAAAAAATATTACTGTATTAAAACATATTGTTTCAGTCTTAAAAAAAACTACGAGGTTAAATGCTTAGAATATAAATAATTAAAACTGATGAATACATTGAAAAACATTCTGTCATTATAAATATTAGATTGAAATTTTATCGGCCTGTGAACATATTAATGCAGCCATATAAAAACTCGCTAGATTGACAAAGACAATTGTCAAATACTATAACGATTAAAATAGAGCCTGGATGGAAAAATTAAATGAATTAATGGATTAAATTAGTACCTGCTAATTAAAAGGTAAATTAGATTTTAAAAATATACCTGGTCTAAAAAGATCACATTCGAAAGAAATCTTTTGGTTGTGAAGGAACGGAACGATCTGATGTAGATGGAGAGATCGTAATAATAATATTAACAAGTGTTTGCACAAATAATGGTAAATTTATCACAACATATTAATGGTATTCATAGTCCGACTGGGCTCGCAGGTGAGCAAGTTAGTAATAATGAGATACTGGTGTTGATCCCGTTATGTAATGGCTAAGGCGGCTTATCTATTTATGAATACTTTTCCTGAATGATATGAACAGGATCCTGAATGTGTTGTAGTTTTAAATGTAGATTATCTACTTAGGTAATTAGTTGATTTTTTTAGTACTTTTCTCGCTAAAAATCAATATAACACTGATATCTAACTATTTCAGTATATTAATATTTCTGTGGAGGTAATATATTTGATTCCTAAAGTCGTTGGGAAAAAAATGTCTTATATATTAGGCCTACTTTTGACTGAGGGTAGTTTTTATATTATTATTATCAAAAAAAATTAAACAAAACACCTTTTGACTGGGGTTAGTATTTTCATTTCTTTTTTTAAGACGCCGATCGTCAATATATTGACGTATATGAAGGGTGAATGAGTATGATGAGTTTACATGAACGAATGTAGTTTTGATGCTAACTAAGGCCTACGATGACTACATTACTGAACTACATATAATCTTTTCTTTTTGTTTAAGACGCCGATCGTCAATGTATTGACGTATATGAAGGGTGAATGAGTATGATGAGTTTACATGAACGAGTGTAGTATTGATGCTAACTAAGGCCTACGATGACTACATTACTGAACTACATATAATCTTTTCTTTTTGTTTAAGACGCCGGTCGTCAATATATTGACGTATATGAAGGGTGAATGAGTATGATGAGTTTACATGAACGAGTGTAGTATTGATGCTAACTAAGGCCTACGAGGACTACATTACTGAACTACATATAATCTTTTCTTTTTGTTTAAGACACCGATCGTCAATGTATTGACGTATAGAAGGGCGAATGATTATGATGAGTTTACATGAACGAGTGTAGTATTGATGCTAACTAAGGCCTACGATGACTACATTACTGGACTACATATAATCTTTTCTTTTTGTTTAAGACGCCGGTCGTCAATGTATTGACGTATATGAAGGGTGAATGAGTATGATGAGTTTACATGAACGAGTGTAGTATTGATGCTAACTAAGGCCTACGATGACTACATTATTGAACTACATATAATCTTTTCTTTTTGTTTAAGACACCAGTCGTCAATGTATTGACGTATATGAAGGGTGAATGAGTATGATGAGTTTACATGAACGAGGGTAGTATTGATGCTAACTAAGGCCTACGATGACTACATTACTGAACTACATATAATCTTTTCTTTTTGTTTAAGACGCCGGTCGTCAATATATTGACGTATATGAAGGGTGAATGAGTATGATGAGTTTACATGAACGAGTGTAGTATTGATGCTAACTAAGGCCTACGATGACTACATTACTGGACTACATATAATCTTTTCTTTTTGTTTAAGACGCCGATCGTCAATGTATTGACGTATATGAAGGGCGAATGAGTATGATGAGTCTACATGAACGAGTGTAGTATTGATGCTAACTAAGGCCTACGATAACTACATTACTGGACTACATATAATCTTTTCTTTTTGTTTAAGACACCGATCGTCAATGTATTGACGTATATGAAGGGCAAATGAGTATGATGAGTTTACATGAACGAGTGTAGTATTGATGCTAACTAAGGCCTACGATGACTACATTACTGGACTACATATAATCTTTTCTTTTTGTTTAAGACGCCGATCGTCAATGTATTGACGTATATGAAGGGCGAATGAGTATGATGAGTTTACATGAACGAGTGTAGTATTGATGCTAACTAAGGCCTACGATAACTACATTACTGAACTACATATAATCTTTTCTTTTTGTTTAAGACGCCGATCGTCAATGTATTGACGTATATGAAGGGTGAATGAGTATGATGAGTTTACATGAACGAGTGTAGAATTGATGCTACGAAAGGTCTACGGTGACTACATTACCGGACTACATAATATTGTTTTTTTAACGGAATATAATGTGAGATTTAAT